>CM053026.1:544371637-544413944 GCA_028564925.1 Lithobates sylvaticus
TTGGTGGTATTTGATCACCTCTGTGGTTTTTATTTTTTGCGCTATAAACAAAAAAAGAGCGACAATTTTGAAAAAACGCATTATTTTTTACTTTTTGCTATAATAATATCCCCCCAAAATATATAAAACAACAATTTTTTTCCTCAGTTTAGGCAGATATGTATTCTTCTACATATTTTTGGTAAAAAAAAATCGCAATAGGCGTATATTGATTGGTTTGCGCAAAAAATTATAGCGTCTACAAAATAGAGCATAGTTTTATGGTATTTTGAGTAATGGCGGCGATCTGCGATTTTTATCGGGACTGCGACATTATAGCGGACATATCGGACACTTTTTACACTATTTTGGGACCATTGTCATTTATACAGCGATCAGTGCTATAAAAATGCACTGCTTACTGTGTAAATGACACTGGCAGTAAAGGGGTTAACCACTAGGGGGCGATGAAGGGGTTAAGTGTGTCCTAGGGAGTGATTCTAACTGTGGGGGGATGTGCTTCAAGTCACATGACAGTGATCACCACTCCCGATGACAGGGAGCGGTGATCTCTGTCATGACACAAGCCAGAACGGGGAAATGCCTTGTTTACATAGGCACTTCCCCGTTCTGAGGCTCTGTGGCACGATCGCCGAGAGGCACACGGGCACAGTCACGCTGTATGCGGCGGGCACGCGTGTGCGCCTGCTATCCCCGGCCCTTAAAGGGGACGTACAGGTATGCCCATTTGCCCACTGCTGCCATTGTGCCAATGTATATCGGCGTGCGGCAGTCAGCAAGTGGTTAAGGTAAAAAAAATTTAGGTTTCAGCAACGCCCCCTCAGCCCCCCTTACCTGATACCTCATTTGATCCAGCGCCATTGCAGATCTTTTCTCCCCTCACTTCTGGGTCTCGCTGGCTTTTCTGGGGCACCGGGAGCCATTGGCTCCCAGAGCTGGCAATCAAAGCCAGTGATGAGGTAGTGGGGGCGGGGCTGTGGCCCACTGTCTATTTCAATGGACGCAGCAGAGGGACTCGGGTGGTCAGAGAGGGGGAACGCCAGCGGGGGACCTGAAAAAAGGAGGTTACCGCCTGCTCTGTGCAGTTCCATTGCACAGAATAGGTAAGTATAGACATGTTTGTTATTTTGTTTGTTTGTTTGTTTTATTTTTTATTTTTTTATTTACCTTTACAACCTCTTTAACTGCAGAAAGGTACATTTATCTACCTGGCTAAGCTGTCAAGCAGAGGTGCTTGATTACAAACTGTTAGATAGTTGAGATATACTTCATCTGTTTTTTCCTTGTTTAATGCCTACTGTTAGTGATATACTATAATCCACAGCAGCCAATCAGAAGTGAGCCACCAGTAGATTCTCTTTCCTAACTTCCTTGGTAATGTTCACCTTTACAATTATTTTTTAAATAAGACCATGTTTCTTTTGTGATACAAACTGTATATACAAAACTTTTCCAGGCATGAAAACTTCATATTTTAAATTCCTGAGTAAAGGGTATACTGTACTATGTAAACGATCACCCCCCTTAAAAAATATAAATTTCAAGGGTGTGACTGTTTGCCATATAGTGTCCTGGTGGTCTGTACAATATCTGCCAGCAGATAACTATATTTTACCTGTAACAACAGCACTGAATTTGAAATATAAAGAGGGTCATGCTCCAGCGCTAAGTTACATATTTTAGATGTTCTTAAAGTGGTGACAGATGGGTTTACTAATTCATGTGTAAATGTAAAGAGTGCAATTACATTGAAGCTGTCCCATACCTTAATAAAATAAACTATGTCAGTTTATTTCTTGCATTTCCCATAAACATTCATAGACAGAGATGAAAATGGATATAAATCACATGGAAAAGTAAAGAGGAGCAGGGTCCCATCTTACTTTAGGCCATTGAGTGAGAATGTTTTCGTTTTTTGTGTGAGGACTCAATGAACTGAATTGACATGCTATATTATTTATGAACTTAAAGAGTAACTCCACTTTTGTTTGGAAAAAACAATCCCTTCTGGGTGATCTATGTACTTTGTAGAGATTGTAACAAACTTTGTTGCAGATTCCTACTTTTTGTTATTCTGAAGGTTTGTTTTTCTGTGTATAGGAGTGTTTTTTTTTTAATTATAAATCAGCTGCTGTACCTGCAGGGCTCTAATGAGGATATTGGCAAGGTCTGCATCCCTTTAGATGTGATTTCCATTTGGGACTATCTCACCAAAAATGACATTTTTGTTGCAGGGGATGCCAAAAATCTGAGTTGCATCTCAGTGAAGACTTTTGGGAAACTCAGTGAACCAATCACAGAAGCAGGAAATTACATTTTCAGGCAGCGTTCTGTACACAGTCTGTGTACAGAACATATCCAAGTAGCCATATTGAATTGCATTTTACAGAAAATTACAGCGCTGCAGATTGAAAAGGAAAGGTAATTTTTAATAATATTAAGTTACTTCAAGAGCTTCTCATCTTCTCACGGACACTATTTTACACCTTGTAAAAGGATACTCTACACCCCTCACATTTTTGTAAATATTTTATTATATCTTTTCATGTGACAACACTGAAGAAATGACACTTTGCTACAATGTAAAGTAGTGAGTGTGCAGTTTGTATAACAGTGTAAATTTGTGGTACCCTCAAAATAACTCAACACAGCCATTAATGTCTAAACTGCTGGCAACAAAAGTCAGTACACCACTAAGTGAAAATGTCCAAATTGGGCCCAATTAGTAATTTTCACTCCCCGGTGTCATGTGACTCGGTAGTGTTACAAGGTCTCATGTGTGAACGAGGAGCAGGTGTGTTCAATGTGGTGTTATCGCTCTCACGCTCTCATACTGGTCACTGGAAGTTCAACATGGCACCTCATGACAAAAAACTCTATGAGGATCTGAAAAAAAGAATTGTTGCTCTACATAAAGATGGCCTAGGCTATAAGAAGATTGCCAAGACATTGAAACTGAGCTGCAGCACAGTGGCCAAGACCATACAGCTGTTTAACAGGACAGGTTCCACTCAGAACAGGCCTCGCCATGGTTGACCAAAGAAGTTGAGTGCATGTGCTCAGCGGCATATCCAGAGGTTGTCTTTGGGAAATAGATGTTGTCAGCCTACAATGGGTAGTACTGTTAACTGAAAGGATCCCCAGGTGAGAAACTTACAGTCACAGAAAATGATCGGCTTTTAAAGATGGTATACGGTGAGCCAGGAAGACAGTATGCAGAACACACTGAGAAATGGATTTAGGGTTTACACATACTTTCAGAAGGTTCTTCCACATCACAGCCAGTCAAGAAACATGCTTGGAAGACTCTCCTGCTCACTTAAATGATTTTTTAGTCTCCCACATATACTGTATGTAAAGTTGGCAGGTAAGCCCTCCAAGATGGACACATATCTGCCGGAAAAGTCCTAATGGGACAGGCTCATTTGTCCCATTGGGGTACAGTTTCTGCGTAATCGCAGATACTGTGCAAAAGGTATGCTTCTGACCAGTGGCTTAGGGTGAGCACTAGTAGCGAATAGCAATGTGTTGCCCGCTGTGGGCTTACGATAGAGGTTGGTTCCTAGGTAACCATCAGGTTGTTTGACGATGGACAGGTCCAAAAAGGGGATCTCACCATCGTCAACATTGAAGGTAAAACATAAATTAAAGGTATTGTGGCCCAATTTGTCATAAATTCTATAAGTTTGTCTTTGGTTCCTGTCCATACCAAGAACAGGTCCATCAATGTATCGGTACCAGAGTAATACTTCTAGTAGGTATTCGGAGTATCTTTCATCTGATTGCACTGACCGTTCCCAACCTCCTAATATAAGTTGGCGTATGCCGGGGCACAGGAGGTCCCCATAGCAACTCCTTGGGTTTGGAGATAGAGTTGTTCATTGAAGGTAAAATAATTTTTTGTTAAAATGAAATTCAAAGTGTTAGTATGAATTCATTAAGGGGCCAGGTATTGGTGTCCTGCTCAAAAGGAAGGATCCAGCCGTCAGGACCCCCTTGTCCTTCCTTCTCCTGCACTGGTTTCCTGAGGTGACCTTGGTACACACCCGCATCCATTCACAGTCTGTAGTGGTGGACCTGATGAACATCTATCTCCACATGCATTGGTGAGCTGGTCCACCCTATTATTTTCATTATGTATATTGTTTGGTACTCCCTTGTTATTATGCTGTTCTTAGACAATCTATCTAAACTTCATGTTTATTGTAGATCTTCTCCTGAAGAAGCAGTTTAGGCTGCGAAACCGGTCGAGACTTCTCCTTGTCGCCCAAACACCTATGCTAAGTCTGCGGGCCATGTCCTGCATCCACTCGCTGTGTTTGATATATGTATAGGAGGATTAATTTGTTTTTATTGTATGAAGTGTACATTGTGCATTTTTATATATGTGATTAAAATTTTTTTTTCTATGTCCTTGTTATCTTCCTTATTATCAGTACCGTAATAGTCCAATATCCCTCCCCAATTTCCTGTGGGCCAGAGGCTTACCACGCGCAGATTCAGCACCTGCGTTTTGTCTAGCCCTTAGATGCCCCCTTGTTTCCTTCTGTTCTGTGGACAGAACAGAAAATGAGAGTAAAGCTTTTCAAAGTGAGATTCCAGTTGGCACTGGAACAAGTGTCCCCTTTGGAAGAATTCCCCTATATTGCTGTTCCTGTGACAACTCATAAGTTTCGATTTTCTTTCTCTTTCTGCACCAGTGACAATCAACACCAGGACAAATAGAGAGGATGAATCTCCCTAGCATGGACACAGACAGCAATAAAAAAACTAAGAAAAATAGGGTGCTTAAAGCGGAGTGACACTGTCTAATGTTTTTTTTTTTTTTTGTGCAATGAGAAGGATTTTCTTTTGTGCAAAGAGTGAACTGCTGCCGGTTTTCGTCAAAAATAAACACTTATAAAAAGTGTTGCTGCTGGGTGCCATCTTACCTGTGGGCATGTGAAACCACACAGGCACCTTCTATGGCCCAGCATGCACCGCCGTTACTGCGCCGATCTCGCGCGTGCGCAGTAACGGCAAAGTGTAGCTCACGTTCGCCGAAATCTCGCGAGATTTTGGCCACATCTCGCGAGATTTCGGCGGATGTCCGCACGGACTCCTGGGATCAATGACACCAGATCCCAGGAGACAGTGCGGCATGATGAGGATCGACGCACAGACCCCCGCCCACCCCCGAAGAGACAGAGCAGGAATTACAAGGTAAGTGAAAAAAAAACACTTCATTTAGTACACTTTGCCTGATTTGGAAGGCAAAGGGATTTACTAAATGAAGTGTGTGCAGAACCGCTTTAAGGACACTGGCTATAGACTGTATCTAGTAGAGATAGTAGACTGCTCACTTGACAATATAGTGATATCACGGTGCCCCGTGTGTATGTTATGAAGTGAATCAAAATCAATATGCCACTCTATCAGCAAGGGCATTACCTGTGTCCAAAGGTCTGTGCTACACCATGGCAATCTTTATATAGTGGTAATAAAGGAGCAACCTATAAGCAACCTTACAACAGCTTTTGATGAGTCTGCCATTGAGTCTCCTGTATCTCAAGTTCTAGAATTCTAGACACAATACAATCCTTGATGAAGGAGGTAGTTTTGAACCCCCAAAACCTGTTGGCTACATCTACAGATTCTGTATACTTGTTAAGTAAAATATACAACTTTTGGTCTCTAGCCTCCCAGTGTAGAACTTCTGTTAATCATTATATCACCATTCCAGCCAGGCTTTGGAAACCCAGCTATATGTGAGAGTTCCCTGCCTAATATTAAACAAAGGCACATCAACATCTCTACAGGAGAATTACCCTGGTTTTCTAGTACCATCTGTCAATCTTGCCAAACAATGCAAAACCGTGCAAATTGACTTCACTATTTTCCTGTTCAGCTTTGCAAGTTCCTCCGTCCCCTGCTACTTGCAAACAGGGTATTGGACAATGAGTCAGCACCACGTCATTTTTGAATTCCTGTCCTGTGAGCAGAAGGGTGACAAAACCTAAGTTATTTGGCAGCTAAAAACAGGACATAAGTGAGTGTGTGTGAGAGCTTGTGTGTACATTTCAGCCTGGAATTTGTCTTTCATTGAAAATCTGACATTTTTATGATTAAATGTAATCCTATTTTAAAATATAATAAAATATTAATTATATATTAGTACATGATTAGAATAATTATATATTTTGAATAATAATCAATAAATATAAACATTCTTATTTGGATTATTGCTGTTAAGCAGATTAAGGTTAATATTGGCATTGGAATTTGAGCTAGTACAATTGCAAAAAATAAATAGGAGCAAATTCTCCACAGCAAATGTGAAATGGGAGAGAATGGAATTTAACCCAGTCCAACATGCCATTTCAAAGTAAACATTCTGCTATTTTAGGATCACTGGGGAAAATATTTAAGCATACTAAAATTATAAAAATAACACTATAGGTTTAAGGTAAAGGTTAGGTAACTTATAACTGGTGGCATTTTTGCACATACTACATGGACTAAAAGTTTTTCCTAAACCATGTGATGTATTGCTATTGAATAAAATATTAATATTAAAAAAAAAGAAGATAAAAGTATAAATACATTAATTAAATAACAGTAAATAAATAGTTTTTCAACACATTAGTTGGATAATTAGATTTTACCTATTTCCGGGGTGAGGAAGGGGCATGATATTCTGATACTAGCACAAGCATTTGTAAATTGTAATCAGTGTCATTATTTCATAAAAATTGAATTCATATTATTTTATCTAATCATATATATTCTATATATTCTGCTTCTGATCCCACAAAAGGAAACAGTTTGACTCCTTGGAATTGATTTAGAATAACTCAATGCAACTATCTTCTATAATATTTGAAAATATGAGACAGGGGACTGCAAAGTTGTTAAACTTTCCCACAGATATGAGAAATCCATTGGGTATGGATGACATATAAGATGAATTTTGTTGCTCTGTGGGTTTTGATAGTAATAAAAATGCATCTGATACTATTACAAACATCAATGCATAAAACATATTGGGATATAATCTTTGAAATGTATCAACTGTAGAACCCGAGATGAAGGTGTCTACATAAGAGTTTGTGCCTCTATTTCTAAATGTTAGTATAGGATAATTACTTACTCGACAAAAAAATGACAGGACGTTGACCCTGCAGATTTATTGAATTCTCATTGCTGTGCCTTTAGGCCATGTCGGAGGTTATTCAATTTTGCCTGAGGAGGCCATTCTATTATAAGAGATGAGTCAAGGAGCCATCCGCTCTGATTGCCCACCAAAACTATTATCACAGCACAGAGAGGGCATCAGCAGTGAGTGGATGGACAAGACAACACTGATCTCGATTACCCAGGGACATGACACAATTTACATTACTTGAAGCTGTATGACAGAGGACAATCAGCTCAGGGAATAAGGCTGAAGGCACGGACAAACCAGTTCTGATAAGCACTATAGAAGCTTTTTGCTTATTCTAGACACAGCCTCTAGCCCTTTCCAATAATAACTGATTGGTTTCATCTGTAATTGTGTGAATAACTTACATTTTTTTAAACATTCCTGTCTATATGGACAGAAATTTCAGATTTTTAGGCAAAAATATGCTGGTCACATAGTTTTATTTTATATATATATATATATATATATATATATATATATATATATATATATATATATATATATTAAAATTACTAACCAAATAATGTTGCAACATTATAGACTTGCATGTAGTATTAAGGCATAAATTGCATATTGCGTATCAAGCGAAAATGGAAAATAATTAAAATGGTGTCCATTAACCAAAATGAATCCAGTATCTGAGTAGCAGGTATATATCAAGCAGAAACATTCAGGAGCAACCACAATTGAAAGCGCTGATCGGGACAGTCTTGAAAGGACAAAAAGTCAAATAATTAAAATGTTCAATGAGATAAAAGCATGTGCCGATTTAATAATAACATATGATTGGATCAACAATTATATAGACATCTCCTTGCATAGATGGAACAACTGCAAAGTGTGCTCCTCACTGTGACAGTACCTTAAGCAACAGTTGGTGGTGGACTGGATTGGTGGAGCAGTGCTGCGATAGCAAAACCTTCATGTGTTCCTGGATGGCACTAGGACGAGGGAAGCCAGCGTGTGCAGAGCTGGATGGACAGTGTGGAGCCTTGATCGGATCCCCAATGATGTGTGGTGGAATGATGGGGCAGCCAGGAAGCAAAGGAGGGACCGAGGGGCAGCCAGAGCAGCCAATGACCGGAGCTGGTGGACGGGAACACCCGAACGTGATGTCATACGATCGGGGAACGCAGGTCCAAAACGAAGCTTGGAGCACAACAGGTGGAGAGCAAGCTGAGGAGAGAAGAGAGGGAAGATAGCTGTCATCTTGACTATGCGTATCGGGACGTGGCCCTTCTTCAGGTCATGTGACATATGAGGTTTAAAAAGGGGCGGACCGCGGGAAGAATCGCAAATTTAACCGCAGCATACCTCCATCATTTAACCAATTTAGCCCCAAACCAATTGGCAGCCAAAGGACCAGGCCCCTTTTTGTGATTCGGCACTGCGTCGCTTTAACTGACAATTGCGCGGTCGTGCGACCTGGCTCCCAAACAAAATTGGCATTCTTTTTTTCCCACAAATAGAGCTTTCTTTTGGTGGTATTTGATCGCCCCTGCGGTTTTTATTTTTTGCGCTATAAACAAAAATAGAGCGACAATTTTGAAAACAATGCAATATTTTTTGCTTTTTGCTATAATAAATATCCCCAAAAAATATATAAAAATTTTTTTTTTTTTTCCTCAGTTTAGGCCGATACGTATTTTCTACATATTTTTGGCAAAAAAAATCGCAATTAGCGATTATTGATTGGTTTGCGCAAAAGTTATAGCGTTTACAAAATAGGGGATAGTTTTATAGCATTTTTTATTAATATTTTTTTTTTTACTAGTAATGGCGGTGATCAGCGATTTTTATTGAGACTGCGACATTATGGCGGACACATCGGACATTTTTGACACATTTTTGGGACCATTGTCATTTATACAGCAATCAATGCTATTTAAATGCATTGATTCCTGTATAAATGACACTGGCAGTGAAAGAGTTAACCACTAGGGGAGGGGAGGGGTCATGGGCTGTGACGTGTGTGTTTTTTTACATTAGGGGGCGGGGCTGACGTCTGACGTTATTGATCGGCTTTCCCGATGACCGGGAACAGCCGATCAATGACAGGCAGAGTAGGAAGCGTGGGGAGAGGTTTGTTTACACAGACCTCTCCCCGTTCTTAAGCTCTGTGACCCGATCGCAGGACACCAGCGGCGATCGGGTCCGCTGGTCCCGCGGCCGGGGTCACGGAGCTCCCGACCGGGTCGCGAGCGCGCCTCTGGTGGCGTGCGCGCGACCCACGGGATACATTCTGCGGCAGTATATCTGCGTGAGGCGGTCGGGAAGCGGTTAAACAACCTGATGACAAAGGCTTATTATACATACACTACAAAAAATTAGACAAAGACAAGAGAATACAATAAAAATAAATGACATCCAGGAACACATGAAGGTTTTGCCATCACAGCACTGCCCCACTAAGCCAGTCCACCACTGACTGTTACTTAAGGTACTGTCACAGTTAGGAGCACACTTTGCAATTGTTCCATCTATGCAAGGAGATGTCTAGATAATTGCTCTTCCAATCATATATTATTATTAAATCGGCACATGCTTTATCTCATTGAACGTTTTAATTATTTGACTTTTTGTACTTTCAAGACTGTCCCGATCAGCTCTGATTCAATTGTTGTTGCTCCTGAATGTTTTTACTTGTATTCACACCCCTCCTGGTGTGCTCATCCACACAGCTACTCTTTGGGCTCTTGCAGGACATTCACAAGGTTCTGCAATAGATGTCCCAGTTTCCTGGCACCAGACTGTTTTTGTCTGTTCAGATATCAAGCAGAGCACAGTCAGTAAACAAGCCAACAGTTGATAAGAAGGGGTTGCAGGTTGGGATAAAGCGGAAGCGTGATTGAACCACTTGCCGACCGCCGGCCGTAAATTGATGGCCAGGCGGCGCTTCTCTCGTTCCGGGAGGGCGTCATATGACGTCCTCGCCTTTGAACAGGGAATGCGCGCGATCGAGCGCGCGCATCCCCGTTCCTTCGGTGGCGGCGTGTCACGGAGACTCCGCTCGCCACCGAAGAGGGTGAACAGCCATTCGTCATGGCTGTTTACCACGTGATCGGCCGTGATGAAGTCACGGCCGATCACAAATGGTTCCACCCCCAATGTGCACGGCGCATGCGTGCGATCGCGCTGCGCGTGCACGTCGGTGACGCCGTGTTCCCTGGGAACACCGCTCGTCACTGACGCCGGTAAACAGCCATTGGCTGGCTGTTTAGTCACGTGATTGGCTGTGATCCTTTCACAGCCGATCACTAAATGTAAACACAGCGCAGTAACGTGCTGTTACCAGCGCTTCTCTCCTCACACACCGTTTCTAGTGTGAGGAGAGAAGAGCCTGGAGCAGTGAGTTACCGATCTGTGTTCTGTAGTGTCTGCACCAACACCACACTTGTCAGATCGCCCCCCCCCCCCCCCATTGTCATCTGTCACCCAACAGTCACCACAGTCACCCCATAAAGTGCACCTGTCACATAGGAGACTGCCATCAGTGACCGTCAGCGGTGCGCCTGTCCCCCGTCACCCATCAGTGACCGCCACCAGTCCCCCGTCACCCATCAGTGACAGCCAGCTGTCACCCGTCACCCATCAGTGACCGCCAGCTGTCACCCGTCACCCATCAGTGACCGCCAGATGTCACCCGTCACCCATCAGTGACCACCAGCCGTCACCCGTCACCCATCAGTGACCACCACCCGTCACCCATCAGTGACTGCCACCAGTCACCCATCAGTGACCGCCAGCTGTCACCCATCACCCATCAGTGACCGCCACTAGTCACCCGTCACCCATCAGTGACCGCCAGCTGTCACCCGTCACCCATCAGTGACCGCCCCCAGTCACCCGTCACCTCTCAGTGACTGCCAGCTGTCACCCGCCACCCATCAGTGACCACCAGCCGTCACCCATCAGTGACCACCAGCCGTCACCCATCAGTGACCACCAGCCGTCACCCATCACCCATCAGTGACCGCCAGCCGTCACCCATCACCTGTAACCCATCAGTGACTGCCAGCCGTCACCCATCAGTGACCGCCAGCCGTCACCCATCAGCCATCACCTGTCAGCCATCAGTGACCGCCAGCCATCAGCCACCGCCAGTCTTCAGCCATCACCCATCAGTGACCGCCAGCCATCACCCATCAGTGACCACCAGCCATCAGTGACCGCCAGCCATCAGTGACCATTACCTGTCACTGTCCGTGGCCTGTCACCCATCAGTGACCATCGCCTGTCACACCGTCATCACCTATCAGTGAAAGTCACCTGCTACCCATCACACAGCCCATCAGTGACCGTCACCTGCCACCTGTCACACAGCCATCAGCGTCATGTCCAAAAGGCTTTACAATAGTGAGGAGGCGTTCCAGATCCTCTCCATGACCGATGAGAGCAACGGGGAGTTCTCATCGGAATCAAATTCTGATTCCGATTCAAATCCCGATTCCGAATCAAATCTCGATTCCGAATCTGCATTTGAACCGAATAGTGAATCGGCAAATGATTCGGAAGAAGAATGGGTCCCTCCTAAAAGGGCACGGCACTCTGGAAACCAGGATTGTATCCCCAGGCCCAGTACCAGCGCTGCCGCCAGCAATAGGCCCCAAGAACAAATATCCAGGCCCAGTACCAGCGCTGCCGCCAGCGTTAGGCCCCAGGAACAAATGCCCAGTACCATCGCTGCTGCCGGCGATGGGCCCCACCAACAAATGCCCAGACCCAGAACCAGTGCTGCCACATCACGCCTGAGTACCAGCCCAGGAAATTCCAATCCAACTACTGGAGTGTCACATCCCCCAAGAGCCAGGGCCTCTACATATATGCCAGATGGTCTTGCCAACCCAACATGGCTGCCTTCCGACTCGGCTTCACCAATTATTCCCCCTTTCACAGCACAGCCAGGTGTGCAGGCCAACACCCAAAATTTTTCAGAGATTGATTTCTTTCATTTATTTTTGCCCGACACTTTTCTGCAATTTATTGTGGACCAGACAAATTTATACGCCCAGCAGTATATTGCCAATAACCCCCGATCATCATATGCCCGTCCGTTTCAGTGGAGAGATCTGAATTTGAATGAGTTCAAAGTGTTTATGGGCCTCACCCTAAACATGGGGGTTACAAAAAAAAATGAAGGACATACCTATTGGTCCACCCAACCCATGCACGCCATGCCCATTTATTCTGCCATAATGTCCAGGTCCCGATACAACATCATAATGCGCTTTCTTCACTTCAGCGACAACACCCAGTGCCCTCCCCACAATCATCCAAATTACGACAAGTTATATAAACTTCGCCCACTGATAAATTTCCTTTCCAAACAATTTGCAGAACTTTATGTCCCCGAGCAGAATATATGTGTCGATGAGTCCCTGGTACCCTTTTCTGGCCGGCTAGGAATAAAGCAATATATTCCTAGCAAAAGGGCCAGATACGGAGTCAAATTATACAAACTGTGTGAGAGAGCCACGGGATATTTGTATGCGTTCCGCATATATGAAGGAAGAGATTCCCAGCTCCAGCCCCCTGAATGCCCGGCCTACATGGGCACAACTGGAAAGATTGTATGGGACCTGGCATACTCACTTCTGAACAAAGGATATCATCTATACCTTGACAACTTTTATACCAGCCTGCCCCTTTTCAGACACTTGTACCTGGCAAAAACCCTGGCCTGCGGAACCTCCAGAAAAAATAGGAAGGGCTTCCCACAATCACTGGCGAATAAAAAGCTGCGAAGGGGGGAAAGAGCATCATTGAGATGCAATGAAGTGCTGGCCTTGAGGTGGAAGGATAAAAGGGACGTGCACATGATGTCCACCATCCATGAGGACACTACAATTGAGGTTCAAAGAAGACAAGGTCCCATTGAAAAGCCAAAATGTGTCCAAGATTATAATCTCTACATGGGGGGGGGGGGGGGGGGGGTGGATTTCAATGATCAAATGATCAAGCCCTATTTGTCAATAAGGAGGTCCAGATTCTGGTACAAAAAAGTAGCAATTTATCTTTTCCATTTGGCCATTTTTAATTCCTATGTAGTCTACACCAAATCCATGGAAAGCCACGCCCCCTTTTTTAAAATTCATAGAAGAAATTGTCACATCCCTCACCTATCACCAAGGACCCCCTCCAGAAGACCTTCGCTCTGAGGCTGTTTGCCGACTCTATGAGCGCCACTTCCCCTTCAAAATTCCACCATCTGAAGCAGGCCGAAGAAGGCAAAAAAAATGTTGCGTGTGCACCAAAAGAGGGTTTCGGACAGATACCAGCTTCCATTGTCCCCAGTGTCCCTCCCAACCTGGCCTTTGCATCGGTGAATGCTTCCAACTTTATCATACATCCCTAAAATATTAACCATTTCCCCATTTTCAGTGCTGACCATTTTCCATGCTTCCCCAAATAACCATGCCACTGCCTTCCACGTGAACTGACCCTGGCCTGTTTTTTTGACTATGCCTCTGCCTACTGTTTGGACTGCTTCCACGTGAACTGACCCTGGCCTGTTTTTTTTACTATGCCTCTGCCTACCGTTTGGACTGCTTCCACAAAAACTGACCCTGGCCTGTTTTATTAACTACGCTACTGCCTACCGATTGGACTGCTTGCACGTGAACTGACCCTGGCCTGTTTTATGGACTATGCTTTTGCCTACCGCTTGGACTGATCTATTGCCCTGCTACTGTAGTACACAGGGGTCTCACATATGTGAGGGGCTCCAGAATTGTTTTTCCGGATGGAGAAAACAATTTGTTTTTGTTTTCTCCGGTTTTCGGATTAGGGTCTGGAGTCCGGAGGCTTCATAGAGATTTGGGTGGGTCGAAGCCTCTACCCCTGTGCACCTGTGCACAGGTCTTACCTGATTGCGGCCCTCAGCTTGCTGCTGACTTACTGCCACCATGCCTCTGCCTGCCGCATGAACGGACCACACCGCTACCTGGGCTATGCAAATAATTATCTGTAGCAAGAGGCAGTATGTCTATGAAGGGCTGGAGAGCGGTACAATGAGTGTATGCAGGTAACAGTGTACCAGGACCAATATTATGGCTGTGCTGGCTGTCTCTGCCTGGACAATTTCTATGGACTGCTGTGCTGACAATATCCTTGTGCTGACTATAGACAATATTCCTGCCTGTTGCCTGGATAATTACCATTGCTGTCGCTAAGCACATCCCTACCTGCTGCCTGGACCAGTGCTCTCCTCTGTGGATACTACTAAAAGCACAGGTAATGCTTTTTTTTACCCTTTCCGCAATACAATTTATTTTGAATTGTAATTCTTGGTATGTACATGATATGTGCTAGAAATATGAAGGGCCTTCAAAAATGATAGGTTGCCAGGAAATTATATATGTCATTTATGCTCCTAGAACACCTGATGGTGCTACTTGGATGTTGGGCCTTTGTATGTGGCCAGGCTGTGTAAAAGTCTCACACATGTGGTGTTGCCATACTCGGGAGGAGTAGAAGAATGTATTTTGGGGTGTCATCTTTGCTGTGTACATGCTATGTGTTGGAAATATCTGATAAATGGACATCTTTGTGTAAAAAAAATGCGTTTTCATTTTTTTTTCCACATTTTCCAAAAACTTCTGGAAAAAAATGAACCGCTCAAAAGACTCATTATGCCTCATAGAATATACGTTGGGGTGTTTGCTTTCCAAAATGGGGTCATTTTGGGGGCAATTCCATTGTCCTGGTGCTCCAGGGCCTTCAAAAGTGTAATAGGTGGTTGAGAAATGAGATGTGTCATTTATGCTCGTAGAACGCCTAAAGATGCTACTTCAATGCTGGGCCTCTGTATGTGGCCAGGCTGTGTAAAAGTCTCACACATGTGGTATCGCCATACTCAGGAGGAGTAGCAGAATGTATTTTGGGGTGTCATCTTTGCTATGCACATGCTATATGTTGGAAATATCTGATAAATGGACAACTTTGTGTAAAAAAAATGCGTTTTCATTTTTTTTCCACATTTTCCAAAAACTTCTGGAAAAAAATTAACCGCTCAAAAGACTCATTATGCCTCATAGATTATACGTTGGGGTGTTTGCTTTCCAAAATGGGGTCATTTTGGGGGCAATTCCATTGTCCTGGTGCTCCAGGGCCTTCAAAAGTGTAATAGGTGGTTGAGAAATGAGATGTGTCATTTATGCTCGTAGAACGCCTGAAGATGCTACTTCAATGCTGGGCCTTTGTATGTGGCCAGGCTGTGTAAAAGTCTCACACATGTGGTATCACCATACTCAGGAGGAGTAGCAGAATGTATTTTGGGGTGTCATCTTTGCTATGCACATGCTATATGTTGGAAATATCTGATAAATGGACAACTTTGTGTAAAAAAAAAAATGCGTTTTCATTTTTTTTCCACATTTTCCAAAAACTTCTGGAAAAAAATGAACCGCTCAAAAGACTCATTATGCCTCATAGATTATACGTTGGGGTGTTTGCTTTCCAAAATGGGGTCATTTTGGGGGCAATTCCATTGTCCTGGTGCTCCAGGGCCTTCAAAAGTGTAATAGGTGGTTGAGAAATGAGATGTGTCATTTATGCTCGTAGAACGCCTGAAGATGCTACTTCAATGCTGGGCCTTTGTATGTGGCCAGGCTGTGTAAAAGTCTCACACATGTGGTATCGCCATACTCAGGAGGAGTAGCAGAATGTATTTTGGGGTGTCATCTTTGCTATGCACATGCTATATGTTGGAAATATCTGATAAATGGACAACTTTGTGTAAAAAAAATGCGTTTTCATTTTTTTTCCACATTTTCCAAAAACGTCTGGAAAAAAATGAACCGCTCAAAAGACTCATTATGCCTCATAGATTATACGTTGGGGTGTTTGCGTTCCAAAATGGGGTCATTTTGGGGGCAATTCCATTGTCCTGGTGCTCCAGGGCCTTCAAAAGTGTAATAGGTGGTTGAGAAATGAGATGTGTCATTTATGCTCGTAGAATGCCTGAAGGTGCTACTTCAATGCTGGGCCTTTGTATGTGGCCAGGCTGTGTAAAAGTCCCACACATGTGGTATCGCCATACTCAGGAGGAGTAGTAGAATGTATTTTGGGGTGTAATCTGTTGTATGCATATGCTCTGTGAGAGAAATAACCTGTTAATATGAGAATTTTGTAAAAAAAAAATAATAAAAATAAAAAAAATCTTCATTTTGCAAAGAATTGTGGGAAAAAATTACAACTTAAAAAAAATTCACCATGCTACTTACTTAATACCTTGGGATGTCTACTTTCTAAAAAGGGGTCACTTGTGGGGTCATTTGTGGGGTATTTGTACTTTCCTGACTTGTTAGTGTCTCAAGAAATGAGATACACCTGATATACTGAAGGCTTGATCAGATGTGATCAATTTTCAGTGATTGGCACCATAGTTTGTAGACTCTATAACTTTCACAAAGACCAAATAATTTACACTAATTTGGGTTATTTTTACCAAAGATATGTAGCAGTATAAATTTTGGCCAAAATTTATGAAGAAAAATTACTAATTTGCAAAATTTTATGACAGAAATAAAGAAAAATGCATTTTTTAAACAAAATTTATGGTATTTTTTATTTATAGCACAAAAAATAAAAAACCCACTAGTGATTAAATACCACCAAAAGAAAGCTCTATTTGTGTGAAAAAAAGGACGCAAATTTCATATGGGTACAGTGTTGCATGACTGAGTAATTGTCATTCAAAGTGAGAGAGCACTGAAAGCTGAAAATTGGTCTGGTCAGGAAGGGGGTGTAAGTGCACTGTATTGAGGTGGTTAAAAAAAAAAAGGAGAAAAAATAAAATGCTCCGCTGTCCACTAAGGCAAATCGCCAAATGCCTGGCTTGCCATTTGACAGTTCTTATATAGGTAAAGGTGGCACCACACCCTTGTGATGTCACCAAGCGCTGAATGCTGGGTCGGTGATGTCACAAGGGGGAGGTGCTATCAGGTGACATTGCCAGGTGGCCCGCCCTGACCAATATAAGAATTGTCAAATGGCAAGCCCGGCATTCTGTGGTTTGCCTTAGATGACAGCTGAGTATTTTTTTTCTTTTTCGTGTCTGGTGGTGGCGACGGCATCGTGATTGATGTAGGGTTTACATGGGGGGGCATTGTTTTTTTATTTTTTATAAATTAAGTCAAAAACTTCCTCCTGTTTTTATTAATTTTTACACTTTTTTGGTGAATGGGTAGGGGTACTAATTACCCCATACTCATTCACATAGAGGGGAGGTGGGATCTGGTGGGCCCCTTGTTAAAGGGGACTTCCAGATTCCGATAAGCCCCCTGCCCACACACCTCTACAACCACCAGCCAGGGTTATGAGGATGAGGCCCTTGACCCCATCAACATGAGGACAAGGGGCTTTGAGGTGGGGTGGCAAAGCCCCAAAGCACCCCCCCATGTTGAGGGCATGTTGCCTGGCATGGTTCAGGAGGGGGGGCATTTGCTCGCCCCCCCTTTCCTGATCTGTTGGTGCTTCATGCTCGGATAAGGGGCTGGATTGAATTTGGGGGGACCCCACGCTGTTTTTGTTTTTACATTTTTCTATTGCTGGCAATGGTATTGTATTAAATGCGATGTGACTAATTTTGTTTTCTTTAGAAATGTCAGCTTTGCTGCAGTAGGTTCTATCCACTGTACAGATGTGCCACTTTAAACTAAGGGAACCTCCCAGTCACTTTATTTAAAGGAATTTTTCATTTTTATGGTTGCACTTAAAGAGGAAGTAAACCCTGATGGGTTTACTTCCTGTTTGTCTCCCTGCAAAGGTAAAGCATAATGTACTACTATGCATCGCATAGTAGCCCATTATGTGTCACTTACCTGACACAGAAGCCAGCGATGTCACCGCTGTCCCCTGTAGCACAAAGCGTCCATTTTCTTCCGGGTATCGCTTCTCCGGCGCTGTGAGTGGCAGCGATGACGTCACTCCGGCGCATACGCGCGGGAGCCATGAGTGACGGCATGTTTGACTTCACTTGCGGCACGCCCAGTGCGCCTGCGCCATTGGCTATGGCATGCACACGCCATAGACAGCGGTGCCCATTCTTTGTAAAATATCTCCTTAACCGTGCAAGTTAGGGAGATATTCCTTGGACCTACAGGTAAGCCTTAATCTAGGCTTACCTGTAGGTCAAATTGGTTTGTAAGGGTTTACAACCACTTTAAATCCTCATTAAAATCACTGCTCCTGTAAAAACTATCTTTTTTTTTTAAAGAAACACATGTTTATTGCTATATGTCCCTCTGGGCAGTTCCCTGAATGCACAATTGCATATAAGCCTTCAAAATGGGGACTTTGGCTTTTTGCAAGTATGGGTCCCATAGGGTTTGCCGTTCCAGTCAGAACTTTGTCTAGTGGCTATAATGAATTGTCGGTCCCGGCAATACAGATAAAAGTCCTTGAAAAAATGGCATGGGATCCCCCACATTCCATTACCAGTCCCTTTGGGTCTGGTATGAATATTAAGGGTAACCAAAATAAAAAAACTAATTGTGTGGGGGTCCCCCCAAATTCCAATGCCCTTCAGGTCTGGTATGGATTTTAATAATATAAATTTACATGTATGGTGTTTTGGATACTATATTAATAAAATTTGTTTGAATTTTTCAAGATAGTGTTTTCCTTTGCTGCCAAAAAACCCCACGGGGAATATTGTATATTCTTTTTCTATAAATTTATCCGGGGTGAGCAGCCAGCTCCAAAATTAATAACTTTTATTGGTACACCCACATCCCTCTTTTCATGGATTTTAAGGGGAACCATGCTCTAAATTTTTTTAAAAATGGCGTGGGGGTGCCCCCAAAAATCCATACCAGACCCTTATCTGAGCACACAACCTGGCAGGCTGCAGGAAAAGAGGGGGGCGAGAGAGCACCCCCCCCTCCTGAACCGTACCAGGCCACATGCCCTCAACATGGGGAGGGTGCTTTGGGGTAGCCCCCCAAAGCACCTTATCCCCATGTTGATGGGGACAAGGGCCTCATCCCCACAACCCTTGCCCGGTGCTTGTGTGGGTCTGCGGGGGGCTTATCAGAATCTGGAAGCCCCCTTTAACAATCTGGAAGCCCCCTGTTTGAAAAGGTAATGGGTACATCTTCTTCCCTCGCTCCGCCAATGGACCGAAAAAAAAAGCGGCCAGGTTGCGTGCTCAGATAAGGGTCTGGTATGGATTTTTGGGGGAACCCCCACACCATTTTTTTTTATTTTGGCATGGGGTTCCCCTTAATATCCATACCAGACCTGAAGGGCCTGGTATGGAATTTGGGGGGACCCCCACACAATTTTTTTTTCATTTTGGTTCGGGGTTCCCCTTAATATTCATACCAGACCCATAGAGCCTGATAATTGACTGTGGGGGATCCCATGCCACTTTTTTCAATGACTTTTATCTGTATTGCCAGGACTGACAATTCGTTATAGCTACGAGTACTTTTAAATTACTTTTTTTCCTTTAGAAATTTCATTTTGTGCAGGGACTGTTCTAAACACGGGAAAAATGCGCCACTTTACAGGCATACTATAGACACCCCCCCCCCCCCCATTACAAAATTTAAAGGAATATTTTATTTTTGTTATTTCACTTTAAGCATTATTAAAATCACTGCTCCCGAAAAAACTTCCATTTTTAAAACTTATTTTTGCATTGATACATATCCCCTGGGGTATGATCCGGGTCCCCAAACACTTTTTTATGACAATAACTTGCATATAAGCCTTTAAAATGAGCACTTTTGATTATTCATATTCGTGTCCCCTAGACTTTAGTGTTCGGCCCATCCTTAGCAGTGATCAGGGATATTAGGACTGGTGTGGCAATGGTCAGGGACACTATGACATATGTAACAGTGATCAGGGACACTGCGACTGATGTGGCAGTTATAAAGGACTCTATAACTGCTGTCTGGTACGAAATTTAAAGGAATATTTCACTTTTATTGTTTCACTTTAAGCATTATTAAAATCACTGCGCCCGAAAAAACTGCAGTTTTTAAAACTTTTTTTGCATTGATACATGTCCCCTGGGGCAGGACCCAGGTCCCCAAACATTTTTTATGATAATACCATGCATATAAGCCTTTAAAATTAGCACTTTTGATTTCTCCCATAGACAATTCATTATAGGCGCGAGTAGTTTTAAATGACTTTTTTTCCTTTAGAGATGTCATTTTGTGCAGGGATTGTTCTAAACACAATACAAAATGTGCCACTTTACAGGCATACTATAGACACCCCCCAGGTATGAAATTTAAAGGAATATTTCACTTTTATTGTTTCACATTAAGCATTATTAAAATCACTGCTCCCGAAAAAACATTCTTTTTAAAAAAAAAAAATGTCATTGATACATGTCCCGTGGGGCAGGACCCGGGTCCCCAAACACTTTTTATGACAATAACTTGCATATAAGCCTTTAAAATGAACACTTTCGATTCTTATGTTAATTTCCCATCGACTTTAACGGTGTTCCGAGTTTTCTCCGAACACCGCAGTGTTCTTAATTACTGCCACCCCAGTCCCAGTGTCCCTGATCACTGCCACATCAGTCATAGTGTGAAAAGCACAGTGAACAAAGCATTACAGCCGTAGCGTGCGTACACCCCTGGACACTGCCATTGTAGCTAAAGGGGGTAGCAGTTGAGGAGCAGTAAAACCTTGGCTCAGCTGCAAGGCTTTACTGCCCCCAAATTTACAGTACATATGGTCAAGCCCTTATAGTGTAGCCAGTCCATGTCTCCAATCACCACCACAACAGTCACAATGTTTCCAGACCTGGGTAGCTGGAATCAGTGTTTCTGATTGCCACCATTCAGATCATTGCATCCAGCAAGTTTTCCTTATCACTACCACATCAGTCCAAGTGTCACCAAACCAGTGTAAGCTAGCAGCAGTGTCCCTGATTGTCACCACACTAGTCCAAGTGTCACCAGACCAGTGCAAGCCAGCAACAGTGTTCCTGATCACCTCTACACAAGTCCCACTGTAACCATACCAGTTTCAGCCAGCAGCTTTGTTCCTGATCACCACCAGTGCAGTGTGGCCTCTACCTGCTACATGTACTGACCCTGGCCTGGTCATTGACCACATTTCTGCCTGCTGCCTGACCAGTGAACATGGCATTCCTGGGGGCAGTTATGTACCAGAAGGCAGGCTTGTTTGGGGGATTGCTTGATTGGGGACTGCTATAGGCGATGCTACACAAAGTTATATTCCCTGACCACTCGAACAGAGGCGGCCTTAACAGTACATTGGTTTTGACACAATTGGTTTATCTGAGTTATACACAAGATACAATCTCTGGTGCATAATCAGTCCAAACAGAAAAAAAATGTGTTTTGGTCTATAATCACTGTATGCCTATGATGTGTGTGAGAAATATCTTATTAAATTTACAACTTTGTGTAAAAAAAATTATTTTCATTTTCTTTCCTCATTTTCCAAAAACTTGTGGCAAAAAATGAAGTAAAAAAACTCACTAAACATACCTTGGGGTATTTACTCTCCAAAATTTGGTTATTTTGTGGATTTTGTCCAGGTAGTCAAGAAATTAGATGCATAATTTATGCACTTAAAAAGCCTGAAGGTGCTCCTCTCTATGTGGTTAGACTGTAAAAAAAAGTCTTACAAATGCAGTATCACCACACTCAGAAGGAGTAGCAGAATGTGTTTTGGGGTGTAATTCTAAGTATACCCATGCTGTGTGTTAGAAATATCTTATTAATTTACAACTTTGTGTAAAAATATACATTTTCATTTTCCAAAAATGTATGCCAAAAAATGTAGTTTTCAAATGAAGACCTCTTACACCATGCCTCTTAGAGAATATTTCTGGGTGTTTGCTTTCCAAAATAGGGTCATTCTGTGTGTGTTTTCATTTTCCTGGTATTCCTAACATTTTGATAGGTAGTCAGGAAATTAGAAGGCATAAAGGTGCCCCTCTATGTGGCTGTTTTGTGATGTAATTCTAAGTATGGCTATGAATATTGTGCCTTGGGGGTGTCCTTAGTATGCCTGTAAAGTAGCTCATCTTTCCAATGTTTATAACAGTGCTGCAGCTGTAATGTATTGTCGGATCCTGGCAATATAGATAAAAATAGCAAAAATACCAATAAAATGCTGTGGATGTCCCCCCCCCCCCCCCCCAAATCCATACCAGGCCCTTCAGGTCTGGTATGGATAGTAAGGGGAACCCTGCACCCAAATTTTTTTTTAAAAATGCTGTGGGGGTCCCCCAGGCCCCCGGGCACTATATCCTCTCCTTGGTGGCCTTCCGGACATGATATATTTTTTGTTTTGCAACACCACACTACACTGTATTAGATACTGTGTACACCGCCTGAAGTGTATTAGAAAGTGTACAACAGCTGCACTGTATTGTATACTGTGTACACCGCCAGAAGTGTAGTAGAAACAGTATACCACGGAATGCACTGTATATATAGGCTACACTGAATGCAGAGTATATATACATGTATACTTGACTGTATATATACAGTATCTCACAAAAGTGAGTACACCCCTCACAGTTCTGTAAATATTTTATTATATCTTTTCATGTGACACTGAAAAAAATGACACTTTGCTACAATGTAAAGTAGTGAATGTACAGCTTGTATAACAGTGTAAATTTGCTGTCCCATCAAAATAACTCAACACACAGCCATTAATGTCTAAACCGCTGGCAAAAAAAGTCAGTACACCCCTAAGTGAAAATGTCCAAATTGGGCCCAAAGTGTCAATATTTTGTGTGGTCACCATTATTTTTCAGCACTGCCTTAACCCTCTTGGGCATGGCGTTCACCAGAGCTTCACAGGTTGCCACTGAAGTCCTCTTCCACTCCTCCATGACGGCATCACGGAGCTGGTGGATGTCAAAGACCTTGCGCTCCTCCATCTTCTGTTTGAGGATGCCCCACAGATGCTCAATAGGGTTTAGGTCTGGAGACATGCTTGGCCAGTCCATCACCTTTACCCTCAGCTTCTTTAGTGAGGCAGTGGTCATCTTGGAGGTGTCTTTGAGGTCGTTATCATGTTGGAATACTGCCATGTGGCCCAGTCTCTAAAGGAAGGGGATCATGCTTTGCTTCAGTATGTCACAGTACATGATGGCATTCATGGTTCCCTCAGTGAACTGTAGCTCCCCAGTGCTGGCCGCACTCATGCAGCACTCATGAAGCCCCAGACCATAACACTCCCGCCACCGTGCTTGACTGTAGGCAAGACACACACCTGGTTGCCGATACACATGCTTGACACTATCTGAACCAAATAAGTTTATCTTGGTCTCATCAGACCACAGGACATGGTTCCAGTAATCCAGTCTGCTTGTCTTCAGTAAACTGTCTGTGCGCTTTCTTGTGCATCATCTTTAGAAGAGGCTTCCTTCTGGGATGACAGCCATGCAGGCCAATTTGATGCAGTGTGCGGTGTATGGTCTGAGCACTGACAGGCTGACCCCCACTCCTTCAAACTCTGCAGCAATGCTGGCAGCACTCATATGTCTATTTCCCAAAGACAACCTCTGTGTATGATGCTGAGCATGTGCACTCAACTTCTTTGGTCAACCATGGCGAGGTCTGTTCTGAGTCGAACCTGTCCTGTTAAACCAATGTATGGTCTTGGCTACTGTGCTTCAGCTCAGTTTCAGGGTCTTGGCAATCTTCTTATAGCCTAGACCATGTTTATGTGGAGCAATACTTATTTATTTTTTTCAGATCCTCAGAGGGTTCTTTGCCATGAGGTGCCATGTTGAACTTCCAGTGACAAGTATGAGAGAGTGAGAGCGATAACACCAAATTTACCACACCTGCTCCCCATTCACACCTGATACCTTGTAACACTAACGAGTCACATGACACCGGGGAGGGAAAAATTGCTAATTGGGCCCAATTTGGACATTTTCACTTAGCGGAGTACTCACTTTTGTTGCCAGCGGTTTAGACATTAATGGCTGTGTGTTGAGTTATTTTGAGGGGACAGCAAATTTACACTGTTATACAAGCTGTACACTCACTTCTTTACATTGTAGCAAAGTATAATTTCTTCAGTGTTGTCACATGAAAAGATATAATAAAATATTTACAGAAATGTGAGGGGTGTACTCACTTTTTTGAGATACTGTATATATTAATACACTGCCTGACGTCTATTAGAAACTGTACACACTGTAGATACTGTGTACACTGCCTGCACTGTATTAGTAACTGTACAATGGCTGCACTGTATTGTATACTGTGTACACCACCAGAAGTGTAGTAGAAACTGTACATACTGTATTAGATACTGTGTATACTGCCTGAAGTGTATTAGAAACAGTACACCACATAATATACTGTAGATATAGGCTACACTAGATGCAGAGTATATACAGGGCTCAAAATGTTAAATCCTGAGCTACTAGCCAGGCCTCAAGGGTTACTCACCACCAGTTTCCCCGCCCAACTCCTACCTTGCCCCACCCCTAATTCTGCCCCTAATCACATCCTCATAAACTATCTCATGAAATGACACCTAAATGTTTTATGCAGAATTAAGTTAAAAAATTTATTATTAACAACTTTATCAGTTTCCCTCAGCACAACCTCACCAGTACCCATCAATGCACGCTCACCTGTGCCCATCAATGCAGCGTGACCTGTGCCCATCATTGCAGCGTTACCTGTGTCCATCATTGCAGCCTCACTGTGCCCAACATTGCAGCCTCACCGTGCCCACCAT
The DNA here is from genome assembly GCA_028564925.1 of Lithobates sylvaticus. Taxonomy (NCBI): domain Eukaryota; kingdom Metazoa; phylum Chordata; class Amphibia; order Anura; family Ranidae; genus Lithobates; species Lithobates sylvaticus. Next base: position 544,396,539 of record CM053026.1, read on the forward strand.
TGCAGTCTCACTGTGCCCACTATTGCAGTCTCACTGTGCCCACTATTGCAGCCACACCATGCCCACTATTTTAGCCACACCGTACCCACTATTGCAGCCACACTGTTCCCACTATTGCAGCCACACTGTTCCCACTATTGCAGCCACACTGTTCCCACTATTGCAGCCACACTGTTCCCACTATTGCAGCCACACTGTGCCCACTATTGCAGCCACAATGTGCCTGTTGCAGCCACAATGTGCCCATTGCAGTCCCACTGTGCCAATTTCAGCCTTACTGTGCCCATTTGCAGCCATACTGTGCCCATTACAGTCCCACTGTGCCCGTTTCAGCCTTACTGTGCTCATTGCAGCCACAGTGTGCCCATTTCAGCCTCGCCTAGGCAGAGGAATGCATGGCTGGAGGAAGAGGAGAGCCTCGGAATAGCACGCTGTTACCGGTGCTTACATTATAATTGTCACCACTCTGCTCGACACAGCCCCGCCTCCTCCTGACCTGCGCCTGTGATAGACAGAATGCCGGTCCAATGCTGTTATGCCTTCTATCTTTCACATGCGCAGGTCAGTAGGAGGCGGGGCTGTGTCGAGCAGAGCGGTGACAATTATAATGTAAGCGCCGGTAACAGAATGCTATTCCGCTGCTCTCCTCTTCCTCCCCGGGGCGATCGCTGGGAGAACGGCTCCAGATCAACCCCGCTGGCGGTGCTCTCCCACCCCCCCTCTCCCAGGCAGGCAGCCCAGCTCGCAAGCCCTCAATTTCCACTCACAAAATGCGAGTAGGCGAGAGGAAAATTTGAGGGCTGGGGTAATTTATGCTCCAAGAACACCTGATGGCGCTCCCTGCATGTTGGGCCTTCTTTATGTAGCCACACTGTATAAAAGTCTCACACATGTGTTATCGCCATACTCAGGAGGAGTAGTAGAATGTGTTTTGGGGTGTAATTTGTGCTATGCATATGCTGTGTGTAAGAAATAACCTGCTACTATAACAATTTTGTGAAAAGAAAAAGAATCTTGATTTTGCAAAGAATTGTGGCAAAAAAAATTACAACTTCAAAAAACTCACCATGCCTCTTACTAAATACCTTGGAACTTTCCAAAAAGGGGTCATTTGGGGGGTATTCTTACTTTCCTGGCTTGTTAGGCTCTCAAGAAGTGAGATAGGCCGTCAGTGCATGAGGTGTGATAAATTTTCAGAGATTGGCACCATAGCTTTTGGACTCTATAACTTTCACAAAGACCAAATAATATACACTGATTTGGGTTATTTTTACCAAAGATATGTAGCAGTACATATTTTGGCCAAAATATATGAAGAAAAATTATTAATTTGCTAAATTTTATAACTCAAACTAAGAAAAATGCATTTTTTTACATTTCTTTTATAGCGCAAAAAAAAAAAAAAAAAAAACAGAGGCGATTAAATACCACCAAAAGAAAGCTCTATTTGTGTGAAAAAAAGGACAACATTTTCATATAGGTACAGTGTTGCCTGAGTAATTGTCATTCAAAATGTGAGAGCACCAAAAGCTGAAAATTGGTCTTGTTAGGAAGGGGGTTTAAGTGCCCAGTGGGTAAGTGGTTAAGCTAAAAAAAAAGGGAAAAAATACTAAAAATTTAGAAAAAAATTTAGTTTCTGTTATAAAACTTTTTGCATTTAGTCTGAAAGTTATAGAGTCTACAAACTATAGGTTATACAGTATAATTGAAATTCCTGGAGGCCCTAAAATGCCAGCACAGTATAAATACCCCCCTAAATGACCCCTTTTTGAAAAGTATACATTCCAAGGTATTTAGTAAGAGGCATGGTGAGTTTTTTTGGAGTTGTAATTTTTTGTTTTGGAGTTGTAATTTTGTTGGAGTAATTTTTTTTGTCCCTTTTTTGGAAAATGAGGAAACTTAATAAAAAAATATTTTTTTCACAAAGCTGTATTTTTAAGTTAGGTATAACTAAAGGCATGTTTTTTTTTTTTAGTTTTGGATAGATTGGAGAGGGATTACAATGCTTGTCAGTTTTTATTGCTGTCTGTGCCCCTGTCAAGGAATTTCATCCTTTCTATTTGTCCTGTTTACCATTATCATTGAAAGTAAAAGTAAAAAAAAATCCCAAGTTTTGGGTTGTCCCCAGAAAAGTGATATCGGGAAAATCTTTTCATGGGGGCGCTAGTTCTGATGACCTGGGGGTCCCCAAGAAATTCCCTTAATTTGCAGGGGTTTACCTTCACTTCCAGTTTTGGCTGTGGGACAGGACGTGAAGAGAAATCTCTGCAATGGGAAATAGATGGCGGAAAAATGGAAAATTGTATACTCACCTTTCCGTAATTTTCCTTTCCTGACGCATCTTCATGGCAGCACACACTGGGTTGTGACTCCGCCCCCACAACCTGACAGGATTGGTTTAACTATAAATTCGAAGGGGAGACCCCCCGCTGCATTCTCTGTATATCATCACAAAAAACGGGGTGGGCAATTTGTGTGCTGCCATGAAGATGTTCTGTGCCGCTGGGACATATACTGCCCTTAAACTTTTTAGGTGTACCTGGGCCCATTCCAAGATGGGCCGGACTTCCTCCATCAGTGTGACACTCCTGGTACCTCCTTGTTTCTGAATATAGGACACTGCCACTCTGTTGTCCATCCGAATCAGCACATTCTTTCCCCCCCCGCGGTGTGAATGCCTCTAAAGCATTAAATAAAAAAGGCTGCCCTGAGTTCCAGTATGTTCAAGACCAAACCTTGTGCCTGGAAATGCCATCGGCCCTGGGCTGCCTGATCTTGAAAGTGGGCTCCCCAACCGCTCTGGCAGGCATCAGAAGTGACTACTTCGGGGTCCGGAGGGACTATTGTTCTGTATCTCCTGAGATTGCTCTGGCGCGTCATCACCATATCGATTGCTTCACTGACTTCGCAAAAGGCTCCACTAGGGAAAAATCGAAGCCTACTGACTAGAGTTGAGCGGACACCTGGATGTTCGGGTTCGGCGGGTTCGGCCGAACTTCGGAAAAAAGTCCGGTTTTGGGACCCCGAACTCCGAACCCCATTGAAGTCAATGGGACCCGGACTTTTGAACACTAAAATAAAAAAAAAATGCTGGAGGCCCCCTTCTCAGCAGAAGAGGTACAGGAAGTCATTAAGAACCTCAGAAACTCAACAGCACGATGCCGCACATATGGTGGGAATACCCCCGAATACGCACTTTCTGGAAAAAATTATTCAATTTAATGGATAAGATAGTGGGAAAATAAAATACTTGGAAATTAAAAAAAAAAAAAAAAATTATAATCTTGACCTAGGAGGACGAAATTCAAATGGAGTAGGAGGTTGAGGTGGCGGTGGATGTGGCGGTGTAGGTGGAAGCGGCGGTGGAGGAGGACGAGTTAGCGAACACTGGTTCAAAAATACAACAATGGCTGGGTAAGGCTAGTGGTGAATGATGTGTCGAATTCTGTCCCCCGTCGCATAGTGTCCGCCCTGTACTGCGCTTGCTCAGTACGTAGGACAAGGGGATTTTGAAACTCTCCGAAGACGATGCGCGGTGACTCCAGGTTCAAGCCACATCATCCGAGGTTGAAGCCTAGCCAAGCGAGCCCGTGAGGGGCCCTGTTACTATGTGCTACCGTATGTCCACTTGGATGGTCGGGCTTGAACCTGCACTCACTGCGCAGGCGACGTTTATCTTTGGAGATTTTGTGAATCTCCTTGTCCTCCGTACTGCGCAAGCACTGCACCTGCGCAGTAAGTGGCCGGACACTATCCGATAGCAAGACAGTTTTCGTCAGAACACCGGTATATGTGTCTATTCTGCACAAGGTACGGCCAAGTCCTGTGGGGTCCATGCCTGGTTCATTTTAATGAACGTGAGCTTGTCCACATTGGCTCTGGACAGGCGGCTGCGCTTGTCTGTGATAACGCCCCCTGCCGTGCTAAATACACGTTCAGATAATACACTGGCGGCAGGGCAGGCCAGCACCTCCAAGGCGTAAAGGGCAAGCTCAGGCCATGTGCCCAATTTGGAGACCCAGAAGTTGAAGGGGGCAGTTCCGTCATGCAGTACGTGTACGCGTGTGCACACATACTGCTCCACCATGTTGGTGAAATGCTGCCTCCTGCTAAGACGTTCCATCTCAGCTGGTGGTGCTGGTTGTTGTGGCGTGTTGACAAAGCTTTTCCACATTCCGGCTATGCTAACCCTGCCTTGCGAGGGTCTGGAGGTGCCCCGGCTGCGTTGGCGACCTCTTCCTCCTCCTCTGCCTTCGTCTTGTGCTTCCACCGGACCAAGTGGGAATGCCACCAGCAGCGCGTATACCAGCGTGCGCTTGTACTCGCGCATCTTACGATCACGATCCAGTGAGGTCATTAAGGACGTTGTCCTTGTAACGGGGATCCAGCAGGGTGGCCACCCAATAATCAGCACCAGTTAAAATGTGGGCAACTCGGCGGTCGTTGTGGAGACACTGCAGCATGTAATCGCTCATGTGTGCCAGGCTGTCCTCTGTGGGAGGTGTATCGTCTGTGTCCTCTGTATCCCCCCAGCCACGCACCAGTGATGGACATGAGCTGGTCTGGGTGCCACCCTGCTGTGAACATGGTTCCTCCTCCTCCATCTCCTCCTCATCCTCCACCTCGTCATCCTCGTCATCCTCCAGAACTGTGCCCTTGCTGCCAGACAATTGTGTACCTGGCGCTTGTTGGTGCAGGAACCCACCATCGTAGCCACTTGTAAATGACTGCCCTGAAAGCCTTGGAAATGAACCCTCTTCCTCCTCCTCCTCATCCTGTGCCACATCCTCTTCCATCATCGCCTGAAGAGTTTTGTCAAGGAGGCATAGAACTGGGATAGTAACGCTGAGAACGGCATCATCGGCACTGGCCATGTTGGTGGAGTACTCGAAACAGCGCAACAAGGCACACAGGTCTCGCATGGAGGCCCAGTTATTGGCGGTGAAGTGGTGCTGTTTTCCGCAGAGCGACTCACGCGTGAGTGCTGCAGCTGAAACTCCACTATCACCTGCTGCTGCTCGCACAGTCTGGCAAGCATGTGCAAGGTGGAGTTCCACCTTGTGGGCACGTCACATATGAGACGGTGATCGGGAAGGCCGAAGTTACGCTGCAGCGCCGACAGGCGAGCAGCAGCAGGATGAGAATGCCGAAAGTGCGCAGAGACGGCCCGCACTTTCTGCAGCAGCTCTGGCATATCAGGGTAACCTCTGAACCACCAAGTTCAGCACATGCGCCAGGCAAGGGATGTGCATCAAACCGGCAAGGCCCAGAGCTGCTACGAGATTTCGCCCATTATCGCACACCACCAGGCCGGGCTTGAGGCTCACTGCCACCAACCACTCATCGGTCTGTTGTTGCATGTCCCTCCACAACTCCTGCGCGGTGTGGGGTTTTTCCCCCAAACAGGAAAGTTTTAAAACTGCCTGCTGTCGTTTAGCCCTGGCTGTGCTGAAGTTGGTGGTGAAGGTGTTACGCTGACCGGATGAGGAGGCGGTAGGAGGAGTTAGCAACAGGAGGCAAACTGAAGTGCCCTGCAATCCTCGTGGTGGAAGGACATGCGCCAAAGTGCTATCCGCCTCAGGCCCAGCCGCCACTACATTTACCCAGTGTGCTGTTAGGGAGATATAGCGTCCCTGACCATGCTTACTGGTCCACGCATCCGTAGTTAGGTGGACCTTGTCACAGATGGCGTTGCGCAGTGCACACCTGATTTTGTCCCCCACTTGGTTGTGCAGGGAAGGGATAGCTCGTCTGGAAGAGTAGTGGCGGCTGGGCACGACGTACTGTGGGACAGCCAATGACATCAGCCTTTTAAAACTCTGCGTCTCCACCAGACCGAATGACAGCATTTCAAAGGCGAGGAATTTTGAAATGCTGGCATTCAGGGCCAGGGATCGCGGGTGGCTAGGGGGGTACTTCCTCTTCCACTCCAGTGTTTGAGAAATAGAGAGCTGAAAGCTTCCATGGGACATTGTGGAGATGGTTGGTGACCCAGGTGGTAGTGTTGCTGGCAGATCCTCTGTTTACCAGTTGGCAGGTGTCACTGTAACTACAGAGGTGGATGACGAGGCCGAGACTGCAGCAGAAGAGGAAGCAGGAGGAGCCAGAGACCTTTCTTGGTTTTTGAGGTGTCTACTCCACTGCATCTCGTGCTTTGCACTTAGATGCCTGGTCATGCAGGTTGTGCTCAGGTTGAGAACGTTTATGCCTCGCTTCAAGCTCTGATTGCACATCGTGCAAAACACTAGTGTCTTGTCATCAGTACATTGTCTGAAGAACTGCCATGCTAGGGAACTCCTTGGACCTGGCTTTAGTGTGCTCGGTCCCTTGTTGCGTTGGGCAGTAGCAGACGTACTGTCTAGGGGACGGATGCTCCGCTTTTGCACCCTGCTCCCTCTTCTGCTGTGCTGGTGGCTCTGTGCGACCACCGCCTCTTCCTCCAAACTACACTGGTCACCTGCATGACGTTGATTCCATGTGGGGTCAAGGACCTCATCGTCCTCCACATCATCTTCCACCCAGTCTTCACCCCTGCCCTCCTTGTCGGTCTGCACAATGGCGAAAGCAGCAGCAGTTGGCACCTGTGTTTCGTCATCATCCGAGACGTGCTGCGATGGTCCTCCCATGTACTCATCATGAAACATAAGTGGTTGGGCATCGGTGCACACAATCTCTTCCACTTCGGGGGCAGGGCTAGGTGGATGGCCCTGGGAAACCCTGCTAACAGAGTCATGAAAAAGCAGAAGAGACTGCTGCATGATTTGGGGCTCAGACTGATTGGCTGATTTGCAAGGGGGTGAGGTGAAAGACTGATGGACATCGGCTGCAGGTGCCAACTCTGAACTTTCATCAGGAGACTGGGTGGGAGACAATGTGAAGGAACCGGAGGCACTGTCAGTAACCCAATCTACTATCGCCTGTACTTGTCCTGGCCTCAACATTCGTACAGCCTCATTAGGCGCGCCAAAATACCGCTGCAGGCTCTGTCGCCTACTCGCACCTGAGGAAGGTGTTTCACTAGTGCGTGTAGCTGGCACAGATCGACCACGTCCTCTCCCTGCAACAGGAGCGCCACCAGCAGCACCACTTGGAGCCTGAGTGCTTGGATCAATACAGAGCAGCAACCGTTTTCCTTCCAGCTTGCAGAGATGCACAGGGAATACAGAGAAAAAAACTCTGTATTTAAAGATGGCGCCAGTGCGGTGGCCAAATGACACTCTTGCGCATGCGCGGGTGCGTCTCGAGTGTTCCGGCGCCATCTTGGATAAGGGCACAGTGCACAGGGAATACAGTGGTGTTTACCTGGCTCTGCACGTGCGCAGGAGCGGTGAGAAACAGCCAGCAAGCCCCAAAGTAAAAAATGTGTCATTATATATTTTTTTGGATAAGTGCACAATTTTAAAAGGAAGGTATAGGAAAAAAAAGGGGATAGGATAGGGGGAGTCCACTGCAAAAAATAAAAAGCTTCTTTAAAGCTTGTTACTTGCCAGAATCCAGTCGCCCCCTGAAACCACCAGAATGGGGGTTCCCTCCATAGAAGCTCCTTTAGAGACTGTACAGGAGGGACATCCAAACAGGCGAGGCTTGAACCTGCTGGGGCGATTGCGGTAAGAGGCTTATTCATCTGTAAATAGGAGAAACCTGCTTGTCCAACCTGTCAGGTGAGGATAAAAAAAGAGAATGAAGCGGGGGGTCTCCCCTTCAAATTTATAGTTAAACCAATCCTGTTAGGTTGTGGGGGCGGAGTCACAACCCAGTGTGTGCTGCCATGAAGATGCTTTAGGAAAGAACTCTTACAGGGATTATAACCCCCCCCCCCCCCCGCTCTATCCAAAATGAAAAAAATAACTTTTTCCTATGGTTCTCATTTAAGGAATTTCCCATGCACAGCATAGGCTACTTTTACACCACAAAATACAATCTGCTACAATCTGCTACTCCTCCAAAGTTTGGGGTTACTACATATGTAAGATTTTTTTCACAGCCTGGATTCAAAGAGGGATCCAAAATCCAGAGAACACCTTTGGAATTTCAGAGAGCATAGATTACACATCTAAACCCCTGACTACCCTATTATTATTATACAGGATTTTTATAGCACCAACAGTTTGCATGCCACTTTACAACATGAATCAAATTTCTTGAGTCCCTGAAATGCCAGCACAGGAGAAATACCCACAAAGTGATCACATTTTAAAATGCAAACACCTAAAGTATTAAAAAAAAAAAACATGGCATTACTGGAAGATTGGTCAAAGCAGTGGAAACTGCACTTCAAAGTTTAAAAATGAGTTTAGTTTATATATGTAAAATATTGCACCTAGGAAAAAAGAATCCCTTAATAGCCTACAATATTGGAGGCACGGTGTTGGCCAGAACTTTAGAGGAAAAGAAGTGGGAGTACTTATTTCAGATGACTGCAAAATGGACAAATGATATGACCATGCAGTGAGAAAAGCAAAACGATTTCTTTAGTTAGACCTCATTTAGTATACTGTGTCCAGTTCTGGAGACCTGATATACAAAAAGTTATTAATAAGATAGAACGGGTCTGGAGATGGGCAAAAATAATGGTGAAAGGGGATACAACATATCAGTAGAGACTTCAGGAACTTAATAAGTACAGTCTGGAGGACTGAGAAAGGGAAGTGAAAGGGGAGACATGACTAAACCTAAATGCATCAAGGGTGTGAATAGTGTTTAACCACTTTCAGACCGGACCAATTTGCAGCCAAAAGACCAGGCCCCTTTTTGCGATTCGGCACTGCGTCGCTTTAACTGACAATTGCGCGGTCGTGCGACGTGGCTCCCAAACAAAATTGACGTCCTTTTTTTCCCACAAATAGAGCTTTCTTTTGGTGGTATTTGATCACCCCTGCGGTTTTTATTTTTTGCACTATAAACAAAAAATAGAGCGACGATTTTGAAAAAAATGCATTATTTTTTACTTTTTGCTATAATAAATATCCCCCAAAAATATATAAAAAAACATTTTTTTTCCTCAGTTTAGGCCGATACGTATTCTTCTACATATTTTTGGTAAAAAAAATCGCAATAAGCGATTATTGATCGGTTTGCGCAGAAGTTATAGCGTTTTAAAGATATGGGATAGTTTTATAGCATTTTTATTAATAATTTTTTTTTTATTAGTAATGGCGGAGATCTGCGATTTTTATTGTGACTGCGACATTATGGCGGACACATCGGACATTTTTGACACATTTTTGGGACCATTGTCATTTTTACAGCAATTAATGTTATTTAAATGCATTAATTCCTGTATAAATGACACTGGCAGTGAAGGGGTTAACCACAAGGGAGCAGTGTAAGGGTTAAGTATGCCTAGGGGTGTGTTTCTTACTGTGGGGGGGGCGTGGCTGTCAGCTAGTGAATGCTGATCTCTGCTCCAATCACAGGGAGCAGAGATCGGCGTCACTAGTTGCTAGGCAGAACGGGGAGATGCTGTTTATCTCGGCATCTCCCCGTTCAGCCTTCCCGTGAGACGATCGCGGTGGTCCCCGCGGCGATCGAGTCCGCGGGGACCGCGATCGGACTCACGGGGGTCCCGACCGGCGCGGGAGCGCGCCGCTCCCGGCGCGCTCCCGATGGCATGGACAGGCTAAAGGAGGGACTTATATATACGCCCTCCTGCCTGTACGTGCCATTCTGTCAACGTATATCGTCGTGCGCCGGTCGGCAAGTGGTTAAGAGGGCAATATTTTCTATATAAAGCCAAGATCAACATAAAAAAATGTAATTTTTTTGCCAGACGTTTTTGTGGAAAATGCACGAAGAAAATAATAATTATTTTTATATTTTTATATATTTTTTTATACAAAGTTGCTAATTAATAGGATATTTCCAACATACAGCATTGTCATACCAATGCCTTGTACACGCGATAGGATTTTCAAATGGAAAATATGTGATAGGACCTTGTTGTCGGAAATTCCGACCATGTGTAGGCTCCATCACACATTTTCCATAGGAATTTCCGTCACACAAAATTTGAGATCTGGTTCTCAAATTTTCTGACAACAAAATCCGTTGTTGGAAATTCCCATCGTGTGTACACAATTCCGACGCACAAAGTGCCACGCATGCTCGTAATCAAGCAGAAGAGCAGCACTGTTTTCTTTTTCAACATTCTTGCCAAGTGTTTACTTACTTTGTTTCCCTATTGGTGTCTTTCTTTTGCTATTCTATTGAATGTCCTTTTTGACTCCTGTTCCATGATATCCTTGAGTTCATCTCTCTTATTAACTAATTGATGGAATATTTCCTGGTGTTGTCCCTTGTGTATTTTATGTCCTTGTTCTAATCTGTGAATCTCTTTTATTAAGATATTCATTTTTTTTATTCTCTCTTTTTTTTACCCTGCACCAATGGAGATAAGGACACCACTGATGTACGCTTTATGTGCCTCCCATAAGGTAGCACTCAAAGTTTCCTTCATGTCATTAGCTAGAAAATAAAGTTCTATTTCTCTATGGACTGCTTCTGCTACTTTCTCATCCTGTAGGAGGGCTTCATTTAATCGCCATGTACACGGCTGTCTTTGGGTTCCTGGTGTCCTCATCCTCATTGATACCGGGGAGTGGTCCGACAACGTAGATATTTCTATATTAGTTTCCCTCACCTGATCCAACAACCTATGGTCCACCATTATGTAGTCCAGCCTTGAGTACATACCGTGCACAGGGGAGAAGAAGGTGTAATCGTGTGTCTTAGGATGTTGTACCCGCCACACATTGAAATCACCAGTTAATATCACATCCCCCAACTTAAAACCCATTAACCTTCCCCAGGCCTGTTTCAAGTACCTTATGGGATTTTTGTTAGGGCAGTATATGTTTGCCTTTCCCCTAATCTGCCCTTCAAAAGGATGTATCGACCTTCGGGATCTGTCATCCTATCCTCCAACGTAAATCTCATCGTTTTCGCGAACCCAATTGCCAATTCCCTTGGCACTCTTAGTTATTGAACCACCATAATACCAAGTCAGAAAATCTTTAGAGTATAGTTTGATTTTTTTTTCCTGAGTAAGGTGGGTCTCCTGAAGAAACACCACTTCTGCTCTATACTGCTTGAGTTCTTTTAAGATTTTATGTTTCTTTGTGGGGAAGTTTAAACCCCGGATGTTATATGTCAAGAAATTTGTTTCAGTCATCTATAGTTTTCTGATGAGGTGCATGTCGATGGGACCGAGATCTATCCTGAATTACCCCTCTCATCTTACTATTTGGTGGCTGAAAAACCCTGATGTGGGGTTTCAAGGTTCCCCCTCCCAATGCATCTCTTACTTGCATTGATAGTCTCGGGGCTCTTACTTATCTGAGGATGTTGGACTCTTTGATGTAATACCTGTCTAATATAGGTAGATATTGATCGTCTCTGCAAGGTGCCTCTGGGGCGCGGGGGGGGGGGGGGGGGGGGGGGGGGGGGTGGGGGGGGGGGGGGGGTGGGGGGGCCCCTTTTTTTTCTTTTTTTTTTTCTGTTTGTTTCTTTTTTTTTTTTATCGCCCCCTCCCCCCACCCCCCTCGCCCCCTCCCCCTCTCCTTCCCTTCTTTGGCCCCAGAACCATAGGTGGGTCTGGATTTCATTCCCACCGATGGCTCTCCTAACTTGAGGTGCAGCTCTGACCCTGCCCCCTACTCCCATCTCCCCCTCACTATCTCTAGACTGGGGGAGGTGGGTCGAGTGTGCATTAGCAATCCCAGGATTTGCTGGCCTCAGACCCTTTTTACTCTATTCTCCACCCCCTCCCCCATATCCCCTCCCCCCGAATACAGTTACAGATTCTCATCTTCCCCCTTGTTTTTCCCTTTTTCTCCTTTTCTTTTTTTTCTCTTTCCCTTCCCTTCTTTCCCTTCCCTTCTTTCCCTTTCCCCTCTTTCTTTTCTCCCTCCCTCCTCCCTCTTTCCCTTCCCCTAAAAATTATCCCTATGACCCTTTGCGAGGCCTTTACTACTGTTCATCTGTCTTGCTATAGCATATTTTCTCCTTCTGACCATCCTGACATTGCTGGGACTTGTAGGTCGTTTAATGCAAAATTCCTGTAAGTCTTCCGGAAACCTAAATGTCATTGATCTTCCGTCCTTCTGGCCTATCAGACATGCTGGAAAACCCCAATTATACTTGAGGTTCTGTGTCTGCATTTGCTCGAGTAGTGGTTTGAGGAGTTGTCTCCTAGCCAATGTTTCGGGCACCAAATCTGTAAATATTTGAAGGTTGACACCCTCATATTTTATAGATGGTCTTCACCTCATCTTTCCCCAAATTTCGGCTTCATCTTGATCTCTTTGGAATCTCACGATGATATCTCTAGGTCGATTTTCCTCTAGATTTTTAGGTTTTCTGACACAATGAATTCTCCCAATCTTAAGACCTTCTTCCACGCTTTTATCCAAAAAAATCCTATTCATAATTTTTCTCAGATCATCTCCTCTTTCCTCTGGTACAGCGCGGATTCTCAAGTTTTGTCTTCTATTTTGATTTTCCTGATCTTCCAGTTTGTATCGAATTTTCCTCTGATTTAATTGCATTAATCTAACTTGCTCTTTTATTTTACTTAATTCCTGAGCCTGATTATCTGCTCTCTCTTCTGTCGCCTTTACACTTGCCAGTACATGCCCCATGTCCACTCGTAATGTAGTTATTTCAACTTTGATGGCATTTTCCAGTCTTAGTAGCATCTCCGCCATTTCTGTTTTTGTAGGGATTTGCGAACCAGCACTCTGTTCCTCCATTTTACTTGTCTCAAGTTCGCTCCCGATACTTGTATTTTCTTCCGAATGATCAGAGTTCTACCCTTTCTTTTTTGCCGGTTCTTTTTTCTTATCTTGTTTGCCCTGCTGTTGTTTACCGCATCCAGGGCTCTTGGGGCTTGTCTCCTTAGTCAGATATTGTTTAATCGTACTAGTATTTGCCTTTTCTTTTGGGGTTTTAGGATCACTGCCCTTGGTAGTTCTACCTTTCATACTGTTTTTTTTATCCGTACTTCTATGTTTCCCCAGTTTACTTCCTGATTAATTTCTGTAAGTATTACCTGGTAAATATGCAGTTAAACAGGGATGTAAGCCTGCAGATATATGCTAAGGCATGTTTACTTTCCTTCAATGTAGTAATGCAATGAGGCTTAAGTACAGACTAGTAATTTGTATATATGCAGACTCTAATGCAGTCCAGGACAGAATTTTTTTGCTATATCTCCCCATTCAGCTCAAGAGAATGAATGAATGAATGATTTGTATAGCGCTGCAAATGCGAACTGAATCGCCTCAAGGCGCTTGGTCTGTCCTTTATTGTCTTGTTTATTAGAAGAGGTGGGTCTTGAGTTTTTTTCTGAAGGCCCGATGGTTTTCTTCCAAGCAGATGTTGGTGGGTAGAGCATTCCATAGCCAAGTATTGAGGAGCGTTTCCTTGTGTACATTTGTCGGTGAGGCAGAGGGTCTTGAATGTGATCCTATCTTTTGCCGTGAGCCAATGGAGGGTCCTCAGGGATGGGGAGATGGATTCCCAGGGTTTCTTTCTGGTGACTAGTCTTGCTGCTGTGTTTTGGACAACTTGTAGGCGTGCAATCTGGTAATCAGGTAGTCCTATGTAGAGGGAATTTGCATAGTCGAGTCGCGAATTGATGATAGTTACAACTACTATTGCTTTCTCCTTTTCCGGAATGAAGGGGATGAGTCTGCGTAGCAGGCGGAGAAGATGATGGGATCCGCTGACTACTGATCCTATTTGTCATCTCTGAATCAAAGATGACTCCAAGGCTTTTGGATTTGGTGCTTGGAAGGATGGTCTGTCCAAGGATGGTCGGTGGTGTCCATGGGGTCTTAGTTTTTTACTTCGGTTTGCGTTGAGGAGCAGAAGTTCTGTTTTCGATCCATTGAGTTTACAAAATCCAAGAGAGAGTAACAGAAGTTGCAGTCCCAAGTTGTATGGTTAATTCCCTTACACAGAGCATGTGCTGGTAAGTGTGCGGTTAAGGAAGAAAGCAGGTAGACAAATATTTGCGACAGTTAGTTCTGTTACCGCCCAATTTGGGAAAAAGTACAACAGAGCCAAGATACATACAGACAATTTTGTGTATATGCAAGCTCAAATAAAGATCCAGAAGGTTAAGTTGAAATAACTCCGTATTTAGTACTGGCAGAGTAGCTGCATTTGCAGGCTCAAGTTTGAAATTAAGTCAGTTATTTGATAGTTCAGCAGATAGATATACAGCTAAGCAGAAGTGAGAGAGAAAATGTATATATAAGCAAAAACTCTGACACAGTTCAAAAAAAAATTGGGTTCCAGGCGGACTGATCTATGCGTACACAGGTTCAATTTACATTTCAGTGACAGTTTTATAAGTTGCAATCATTCCACATTCCAGCACTAGATGAAATAGGAAAAATGACAATCCCAGGCCTGGAAATAGTTTGATTAATTAGTGAACGGTTTAGCAGAAAAAATGCAGGCAAGCAAAGAAAAGAGAGAGCAAAAAAAAAATTGCAGGGGTGTGCTTAGTTTAGTTCAATATTGTAGAAGTGTAGCTGAGCGGGGAGGGAAATCTAACAGGTTTATACCTGATACAGGCTCTTTAATGGAATCCGGCTACTAGTTAAATCCAGCTCCGTACTCGATTCTGGGAAGATGTCACAAAGTTGCCAATCCCTGTTCTTTAGTTAGTTCAGTTGCTCAAATTGCTCAGGGCTACAGTTGGATTGGCACAGTTAAGCAGAAGTGCAGGCTAACAAGTGTCTGCAAACACAGTCTCAACCTCAGTTCATCTGTAGGTTAGGATTCAACAATACCTCTTACACCTGCCACCTCTTCCTCGTCCTGCCGTTCCCTGCTGTTCACCTCCATGAAGAGCTCAGCCACCCATCCAGTCACACCTCCACCTAGTTATTCCTTGCAGTCCTCCGCACGGCTTCTCTGTGATGGCCATTTAGCGGGCAAAATCCTCCGTCCACGAGTGCTAACAAGGTAGAAGGGGCGGGAAGAGAGGGGGGAGTGGCATGTCTCACTCTCCCAGCAGCCTGTCGTTCATCACATCGCCTGTCTCGTTAGTCAGACGCTGGTTTCCGAGGATCAAACAGGCACTGGGTCGTCATAAACCGAGATTCCCCAGCCTCTCACGCTGCGGGTCTCCCTCAGCTTTTCCCAGGTCACCTCATGCACCCTCCTCGGCTGAACGGTCAGGCCCCTCCCTCCGTAAGGAACGTCACGTCCTCACGTCCTCCATCTGTTGAAAAAGAAAAGAGAAATTAATTATATTGAAAAAATCCAAAACAAGAACGGGGAAATGGTATATACAACTAATGAGATAGCGAATGTGTTTAGGAGCTACTATGGGGTCCTATACTCCGTAGGCCAGAAGGGACAACAGGAAATAGAGAAAACTGTGAAAATTAAAGAATTAAAAAAAAAGGCCAGATTACCTCTTCTGTCAGTAAGCGATAGGTCCTTATTGGACAGACCCATAAAGAGGAAATCCATAAAGCATTAAAAGATTCGGCCCTGGGCAAAAGCCCAGGACCAGATGAGTTCACGAGTTCATGAGTTAAAATGTAAGAAAACTGGTGTTTTGTATAACTGTACGATGACATTTTTATAAAATAAAATAAAGAATAAAAAAAAAGAAAAAAGAAAAGCAGCACTGGCTATTGAACTTCATTTTTCTCGGTTTGTCGTACGTGTTGTACGTCACCGCGTTCTTGGCGTTCGGAATTTCCGACCAACTTTGTGTGACCGTGTCTATGCAAGACAAGTTTGAGCCAACATCCGTCTAAAAAAATCCCATGGATTTTGTTGTCGGAAAATCCTATCGTGTGTACAGGGCATTAGTGTTACACAGCAAAACACATTCTACTACTCCTCCTGAGTTTGGCGATACCACATGTGTCAGATTTTTCACAGTCTAGCCACATAGGGAGGCCCAAAATCAAAGAAGCACCTTCTGGTGGTGCAGCGGGTGTCGTGAATGATGATGGATTTACATCAGGGGACACTGTTTTTTTTTTTTAATAAAAGAATTGTCAAAATCTCTGTCTCTGTATTTTTATTACTTTTTGGCACTTTTTTGGTGAATGGGTAGGAGTACTATGTACCCCCTACTAATTCACATAGAGTGGGCCGGGATCTGGGGGATGCCTTGTTAAAGGGGCCTCCAGATTCTGATAAGCCCCTGCCCACAGACCCCCACAACCACAGCCCAGGGCTATGGGGACGAGGCCCTTGTCCCCATCAACATGGGGACATGGTGCTTTGGGGTGGGGGGCAGAGCCCCCCACCCCAAAGCACCCACCCCCCCATGTTGAGGACATGTGGCCTGGTATGGTTCAGAGGGGGGGCCTCGCTCTTCCTCCCCCATTCCTGGCCTGCCAGGCTGTGTGGAGGACCCCACGCCGTTTTTTAAAGGTTTTTCTATTGGCGGCAATAGTATTGAATTGCCAGCAATTTAAATGTAATTTTGTTCATTTTTTTTTCTTTAGAAATTTCATTTTTGCTGCAGCATGTTCTATACATGCTACAGATGTGCCACTTTACAGGCAGACTAAGATGACTCCCCAGGCACTATATTTAAATGCATTTTTCATTTGTATTGTTGCACTTTAAGCATGATTAAAATCACTTAAAAAAAATATTTTGCATTGATACATGTCACCCAGGGCAGTACCGCCATACACTTTTTATGGCCAGTTACTTGCATATAAGCCTTTAAAATGAGGACTTTTAAATTTTTCAAGTTCAGGTCCCATAGACTTGGGTTCGCAGTTTGGGTCAGAACTTTTTCTCTGTTCGGGAGTTTTGGTGCGAACTGAACAGGGGTTGTTCGGCCCAACTCCGCAAAACCACATGTATGAGACTTTTTCAATGTTTGGACTGATTATGTTGTACTGGACATTGTATCTTGTGTATAACAAAAATCAACAAATTCTATCAAAAACAGTGTACTGTAATGGTCGCCTCATGTATGAGTAGTCAGGGATATAGCTTAGTGTAGTATCACCTTTAGCAGTCCCCATTCCAAGCAAGCCAGGCAAAGGATCAGTCCAGGCAGCAGGCAGAAATGTGGTCAATAAACAGGCCAGGATCAGTATAGGCAGCAGATTGAGGCAATACTGCACTGGTGTGTCGGTAAACAGGAACGTTCTTGGCTGCACTGGTCTGGGGACACTGGGACTGGTGGGGTGAAGATTGGTGGCTTACACTGGTCTGGAAATCTAGGACTAATCTGGCAGCAATCAGGAACACTGTTTCTGGCTTACACTGGTCTGGCGACACTGGGGACTAGTGTGTCGGCAATTGGGAACACTGGTACTGGCTTACACTGGTCTGGTATCACTGGGACTGGTGTAGAGGTGATCAGGAACGCTGTTGCTGACTTACAGTGGTCTGATGATACTGGGACTG
>CM053026.1:544414379-544494456 GCA_028564925.1 Lithobates sylvaticus
CTACCAGCTGAAAAGGCAGAAGTTGGAGTACTAGCAATTTAGCCAAGCTAGCATTCAGCCACGGAGCATGTGGATGGCTGGGGTAGGGAAATGTGCATGCTACAATCGGATGTTGGTGTAGTGATAGCAGATTGCCCGCAAGTACTTGGCACACCTAATTCTACACCTTCATTCCTCTCAGTGCAGGTTTCTGAAAGGACTGAATGTATAGTGGGGTTGGAGATCCCAGCTGATGAGGCGCAAGGAGAGGTCCGCCTTGTCCTTTGGTGTGGGGCTTTTAAGTACTGTTGCCAACGGTCGTCATATGTCTGGTCAAGCATGTGGTGCCCAAGCGGCTTCTGTTTTGGCCATGCTTGATACACTTCAGACATATGTTGCAAACAGCAACAGTGCGATCTGCTGCACACGTATCAAAAAAGGCCCACACCAAAGAACTTTTCAAAATACGTGGGGAGTCAGCAGCGCCCTGCACATGCGGAGCTCTGGAGTGTGATGCAGTCGGGTGGCTGCCCTTAAGCTGGCCTCTGGAGGGCATCCTGCCTCGTTGGAGATGTGCCTCCTCCTTTCTTCTATCAGGCACCCACGCAGAGTCACCTCATCATCTTCTCCCTCCTCATCACTGGAGCAAACCTGGCAGTATGCTGCAGCTGGGGGAACATGACTGCCATTTTCTTGTGTTTCTTGGGTACCCCCTCTCTCTGGGCTCACGTTACTGCCTTCCTCAACCTGGGTACCATTATCGGAGCCTTCAAAATGCTGTGCATCCTCCTGCAGCATGTACCCGACGCTGTGGTTCGAACAGTTTGGGGGACTCCTCCGTGCATGATGGTGGGGCTAGGGAAGGAGTGACTGATGGCATTGAGCCGAAGGAATAGTCCAGTTTGGCAGCTGCATTGGCAGGCAAACTGCTCTGAGCCTGGGAGACAGAGGGTGAGGAGGATGAGGACGGCTTAGTTATCTACTCTACCAACTCTTCTGCATGTTGTGGATTAACATGGCCAGCTGCCGAAAAAAAGGACAAGTGTGCCCCACGGCCACGTGCTGAGCCTGCTTGCCCTCTTTTAGTGGCCTGTGAGCGTCTGCCTCTGCTTGGTGGCCTTCCAGACATGCTGTAAAATGTTATTAGCAAACCACTGCCTGCAGTTTACTAGAAAAGGTACACCAGGAACGGCCTGCAGTCAGATATAGGCTTGACTAGACTAGAATGCAGTGGAGATATATATATATATATATATATATATATATATATATATATATATATATGTAGGAGACTGTATATATACTTTATGCACTGCAGATCACCGAATCACCTGCCTGCCTGCCTGAAAGTGTATTTGAAAACATACACCAGGAACTACCTGCAGTCAGATATAGGCTTGGATAGACTAGAATGCAGTGGATATATATATATATGTAGGAGACTGTATATATATTTTATGCACTGCAGATCACTGAATCACCTACCTGCCTGAAGTATATTAGAAACAGTATACCAGGAATGGACTGCAGTGAGATCCAGCTAAACTGTATGCAGTGGATATATATATATATATATATATATATATATATATATACTAGACTGACTGTATATATATATATTTGAAATACACTGCAGCTAACGGCTGCCAGAAGTATAGTAGAAACAGTACACCACCAGAAACGGACCGCAGTGAGATCTAGCTAAACTTTATGCAGTGGATATATATATATATATATATATATATATATATATATATATATATATATATATATATACTAGACTGACTATATATATATATATATATATATATATATATATATATATATATATATGAAATACACTGCAGCTAACTGAATAATCTGCCTGCCTGCTCAATCTAAATTACACTCTCTCTCCGTCCACACCGGCAACGACACACTACACGAGGCCGACGTGCAGTCAAAGGGCACCCTGCTTTGGCCAATTACTGCTTTGGCTCTCTTAGCTGAGGGCGCTGTGATTGGCCAAAGCATGCATTTCATGGTGCATGCTCTGGCCAATAATCATGCAGCAATGCACTGCGCTCCCGCAGTGTATTATGGGCCGTTACGCGCGAATGGCCCATAATGTTTGGTTTTCGACAAACGGGCGAACAGCCAATGTTCGAGTCGAACTCATGTCAAACAGAAAGCTCAACCCTAAACACAATCAATGCAGTACTTTTTTTCTGCATCAAAAATGCATGGAAAGTAAGTTATCTGGGTTCCAATGGCATAGTTCACACCAGTGCAGTGCGTTACAGTCCTTTTCCGTTTCGAGAAAAAAAAATACAACATGTTGCTTTTTTCTGGCACATAACTATACTGGAACGTGGTAAAAAGCATAAAAAAACAGGAAAAAAGGCACCTGGAATGCATTCGGGAAAGCATCCAGGAATGCATCAAAAAAACACACTGAAATTCATCAAAAAAGCAATAAAAACACAAATGTAGAAACATATCTGGAAGGGATCTGGAGGACGTTTTTGTGGTGTGAACAGGCACTAACTGTTTTGACACTGTTAAATTGATGGGTTTAGTTCTGCTTTAACTGGTTCCCGACCGGCTCACGCAGATATACTGCGGCACAATAGCTCTCACCGCTGTACCTGTTCTGTCAGGGAGTGGAGATCGTTTGTTCTACTAAGTAGGAACACTGATATGTCTCCTCCCCCAATCAGTCGTATCCCCTCAAAGTTAGAACACACTGATGGAACACACATTTAACCCCTTGATCGCCCCTAGTGTTAACCCCTTCCCTACTAGTGACATTTACACAGTAATCAATGCATATTTATAGGACTGATCGCTGTATAAATGTCAGTGGTCCCAAAAATGTGTCAAACGTGTCCGATTTGTCCGTCACACAGTGCTGCTAAAAATTGCAGATCACCGCCATTGCTAGTGAATAAAAAATACATTTATAAAAATGCCGTAAAAATTCCATAAATCTTTCCCATAGTTTTTAGACGCTATAACTTTGGCGCAAACAAATCAATATAATCTTATTGTGATTTTTTTTTTTACTAAAAATATGTAGAAGAATATATATTGGCCTAAACTGATGAATAAATTAGTTTTTTCTTTTTCAATTTGGGGATATTTATTATAGGAAAAAGTAAAAAATATTGTTTCTTTTTCAAAATTGTCGCTCTTGTTTTGTTTATAGAGCCAAAAATAAAACCGCAGAGGTGATCAAATACCACCAAAAGAAACCTCTATTTGTGGGAAAAAAAGGACACACATTTTGTTTGGGTACAGCATTGCATGACCGTGCAATTGTCAGTTAAAGCGACACAGTGCCAAATTGTAAAAAGTGCTCTGGTCAGGGAGGGGGTAAAATCTTATGGGGCTGAAGTGGTTAAGAAAACCCAGAATTATCTTTAAATCAGTTTCATCACCTGTATTAAGGTTTAAAAATGTTACATATCAAAATAAAACTTAACCAAACCATTATAGTTTTCCTTAGAAGAGAAGTATGGGTTTGTTTATTTTTGCAGATTTACACTTACCTGTTGCTGCATATGTTTCCCGCTGGCTCTAACACTGAGAACTGAGTGATAAAACACTGCTGATTGCTCAGTTCTCAGGGTTCAGCTGGTGACTGTCAGTCTTTCTGCTCTGCCTCCTTCCTTGCTCACTGGAGCGCTAGGCTGTGGAAGGGACAGGAGTGGCTAGCTCAGGCTCTCAGCAGCTCACCGGGTGGCCCCACCCTCAGTTATATAAGAGCTGTCACAGAGAAGATGCATTAGTCGGCGGGAGCCTCCCGTACATTACAGCTATTCAGTTTGGGGAAGAGCAGCGTAACCACTAGCTGTCCAAGCTATAGCCAAATGACGGCTACAGTGCGGTCGTCCAGTTCTAGGAGGGTCTCTATTGACACCTTCCCAGTACCCCACCCCTGCATGCATCTGGCGAGCCCCGTGATCGCTGTGTCCTTTCAGATACAGCTGATCACAGATCAGGGTAAAGGGACAATCACGGTGGCCCTTTACTATGTGATCAGCTGTGTCCAATCACAGCTCATCACATATAAACAAATGCCGGTTATCTGCATTTATTTTCCTCAGCGCTTTCACTGTCTGAGGAAAGGAAAGCCAATAACTGGCGATCCTGTGACGAGGACATTTACCCTGATTATCAGTGCCAATTAGTGCCCATCGGTGCAGCCTATCAGTGCCCATCAGTGCAGCTTATCAGTGCCACTGCATTGGCGCAGCCTCATCAGCGCCCATCAGTGCAGCTTATCAGTGTCCATCAGTGCCGCCTCATCAGTGCAGCCTCATCAGTGCTCATCAGTGCAGCCTCATAAACGTACATCAGTGAAGAAGAATTAAAACATTTAAAAGAATTAAAAAAAACAGCTGTGATTAAATACCACCAAAAGAAAGTCTCAAAAAAAATGCAAAAAATTTCAGATGGGTACAGTGTTGCATGACATTGTCATTCAAGATGCAACAGCAGTGAAAGCTGAAAATTGGCCTGGGCAGGAAGGGGTGAAAGTGTCTATTAGGCAAGTGGTTAAGAGGGGATATGATTACAATGTACACATATATCAAAGGTGACTCCAATACCTGAAGACGACACATAGCCGTGAGGTCAGAAGAAAGGAGGTTTTAGCCTTAGATTGCAGAACTATTTTTTTTACTGTAATGCCCCGTACACACGATTGGACTTTCCGACAACAAAACCATGGATTTTTGTTTGAAGGATGTTGGCTCCAACTTGTCTTGCATACACACGGTCACACAAATGTTGGCCAACAATTACGAATGTGGGAACGTGGTGACGTACAAGATGTACGACGAGCCGAGAAAAGGGAAGTTCATTAGTCAGTGTGGCTCCTTCTGCTTGATTCCGAGCATGCGTGAACTTTTGTGCATTGGACTTGTGTACACACGATCGAAAATTCCGACAACAAAGTTTTGTTGGTGGGAAACTTGAGAACCTGCTAGCCAACATTTGTTGGCGGAAAGTCCGACAACAAATGTTCGATGGAGCATACACACGGTCGGATTTTCAGCCAACAAGGTCACATCCAAAATTTGTTGTCGGAAAATCCGTGTGTATGGGGCATTAGAGCAGTGAAAATGTGAAACCCTCTCCCCCACGAAGTGTTGACAACTTCAAAAACGTTTTGGATGCCATTCTAAACTAGCAGAATATGTGAATTGTTAGAGAATACAATGACATGCTCATACACACACATAGGTTGAACTGGATGGGCCTGTGTCTTTTTCCAACCTTATAAGCTATATAACTATGTACCCAGATACATATTCTTTTTTTGTCCTTGCATACTAAACATGTTTACTATGGTGTTACTAGAAAATAAAACAAATGATTGCACAAAGCCCAAATATATCAATAACATTTTCAGCATCTGGATTAGTTATTATTTTAATAATACAGGAATTCATTTGAAGAGAAACTTTATCTTATTAATTTGTCCTTGATTCAGTGCTATGGGAGTCTTATTATAATTTAATATGTTAAATGAGTATGTTAATTACAGTAAACTTTAATGATGTAATTCATACTGTACCAGATCAGACAGTTGCAAATTCAAAGGGGTTATGATTTGTCATACTAATATTTTATTTTTTATTGAAGACGGATTCACCTAATGGTAGCCATGTCAATCATGAACTACAAAGAAAAAGTTATTTTTCTTAGCTTTCATTTTTAGTGCTTCCAGCTAACTACTAATAATCCTCTAAATTCTAAAAAATGTATGAGTAATAAGCAGTAATGATGTCACATAATCCTTTAATCAAGCTCTCATTATAGCCCTAATCCTGTAATCAGAAGTATATATGTCACCAAAGCTGTTCTCAAGTACCAATGATGTCATTGTATTCAAAGCATTTACTGGTGATGTCACAAGCCTGGTAATCAGTTACTGCATGATAGCAATAGTCATATTGTACCACAAACTTTTTCATAGCATAAATCAGCATGTTAGCATGTAAACATACTGTAGAAAAGATTTACATTGAATGCTAACTTATCAAAAAACACTTTGCAGACATAGTAAATTCTGAGGATCATACAGATCCTCAAGTGAAATTGCCTCGATTCCTGAAATGCATAATTATTCTTGAATCTGACAGATCTTAATGTGAAGATTTTGATACCAAAATTCAAAATCAAATCGAATATCCAAAAATTTGAAAATCTGAAATAATAACTAACTATTAAATTATAGGTATTGGAATTTCCTTTCAAATTTGGCTGCTAGTGAACGTAATGAATACAAATTTATCCGAAGTTACGAATCGTCCGAAATAACGAATGATGTATCTAAATTAATGGAATGTAATGAATTAATAATAATAAATAACAAAAATAATAATAATAAAAACTTTTTTTTATTATTATTATTTATTATTAATTTGTTCTGCTCCATTTATTTAGATGAGGCATTCGTTATTTTGGATAATTTGTAACTTTTGATAAATTCTTATTCATTACGTTCACTATCAGGCAAATTTGAAAGGAAATTCCAATTCCTATAATTTAATAGTTAGTTATTATTAGTTCGTTATTCTTTTGAATTATTTTTGGATTTTTGTTCTTTAGAATTGTTGGATTTTCTTTCTTATTTACGAATTTATAAAATTATGAATTTTGCGAAATTATGGATTTCCGAATTTACAAATTGCGATCATAATGAATGACCCAAATAAATTACTCATCTGTTTTTCTGACTGCCTATTACATTTTTGGAGGCCCTAAAGTGCCATGACAGCAGAAACAACTGCAACATAACCTTTCAGAAGTCAGACACCCAAGGGTATTTCCTAAGAGGCATTGTGAATATTTTGAAGATATAATTTCTTTTAATGCAGCCTACAAAAATGGGCTTACATGAGATAAAGAGTGTCTCTGTAATATTTCTTTGTGTATTTGACATAATCCAATGTCATTTTTATTTCTGTATTTAAAATACCCTGTCTATACCTCTTCAAACGTGGTCTACTAAATAGGCTTAAATGGGGTGCAGCGTGTCTCTGTAATAGTCCACTCTCATTTTTAATTTCAATCTTTTATATAAAATATTTAAAAAATTGACAAAATTAAAAAGGGAACAGTATGTAAAAAAACACAATACAGGAGGTAATAAAAGTACAGCACAGATGGATCCAAGATCGGATATTTAGCAAAAACACTAATTAGTACAAGTGTGACATCCAATTCAGTATGATAAAAGATTATGAAGATCAGAGTCAGCCTATTAGAGTATCAGACTATGAAAATACAGACAGCACATACCTCTCTTATGCAACCTAAGGCCTGTAGGCAGTTAATTGAGTCAAATACCTCAAAATATAAAATATGATAGGTTTAACAATTCAACCTACATAAAGTCTATGTGATATCCAAAGGTTCCAGAATGAGGTAAAAGACATCAGCTTTTAGTTTTTAGGGCATATAGGCATTCAAGCGAACAATTGCATTTAAAGTCACTAGTTATGGCTGAGATATTGGGTATGGTGAGGGAAAGGTAACAGGGTAAATTTTGAAATTATCCACTGTCATTTTGTATTGCATTTTTTAAAAACCTGCCTTGTCTTGTCCTCCTATACTGCTGCCCAATAAAACCGCTTACATACTTTCCAGCCACTGTGAATGGGGATTTGTGGTTTTGAAGTGTTTTTGTGCACTCTATTATGACATTTTATTAAACTTTGTAAACAATGCAGTGTGGTACTGCAGTAAAAGAGGTTCACAAGCTATGCTACTAAACATGTAGTGCCACTGTGTGGCACTTATTACATAGTTGAGGGATTTAGCTGTGTTTTATTTTAAAGCTAAAATCTTCTAATAGCCTGTTCTGTCTACTATTTCAATGACACAATCCTGGCTATCACTGCTAAATAACACATGTGTTGCAGCAATAACTAGCGTAACAGCTTTCTGACCGTATACTGTAGATATACATCTACTGCGCTGCATCAGGTACCTAGTACATGATGCTGCACTTCCAGGTTTGGGTCACACTCGT
The DNA here is from genome assembly GCA_028564925.1 of Lithobates sylvaticus. Lineage (NCBI taxonomy): Eukaryota > Metazoa > Chordata > Amphibia > Anura > Ranidae > Lithobates > Lithobates sylvaticus. Next base: position 544,422,385 of record CM053026.1, read on the forward strand.
GCCGCCGCCGACCCGCTCCAGATGTGATAAGACACAGTGGGAGATAATTGGCCGGTACGGCGGACTCGATGGTCTCCGGCACCCACCGATGCTTCAGTACACTGACTGAATGGCGTTAAAACTGTCAGTCTTTTTTTGTTTAGAGTGCAAAAAATAAAAACCACAGAGGTGATCAAATACCACTAAAAGAAGGATCTATTTGTGGGGAAAAAAGGCACACATTTTGTTTAGGTACAGCATTGCACGACCGCGCAATTGGCAGTGCTGTATCGCAAAAAATTTCCTGGTCATGAAGGGGTAAACCTTCCAAAGCTGAAGTGGTTAAAATACCTTTTTTGCGTTAAATTAATCATATAGGGGTGTCAGTGATTTATTTAAGCCAGGGAATAATGTAAAATGTTAAAATGTTAAAAAATAATACACATAAAAATTAGATGAGGGCAGAATACAATGTAGCGGAAGCTGTCCTGGAGAATCTTAATGTTCTATAATACTGTATATAGCTTAAAGACATCTCAGTAGCATGTAATTTTAAGAACTGTAATTTTTCCAAAGTCACCTTCAAAGTCAAATTAAATGAAGGAGCCTCTCCCTACTAAACTCTATTTAAAAAATAATTTTTGAATTGGTTCGTGTTCCCACAGGCAATGCCCAGCTCCTCATGCCATTTGTTTGAAAATCCCTCACCTATTGGCTCTGAAAATTGATAGAATGGATTTTTGAAATTCACCCCCCATTGACTTTAATGGGGTTCACATAAGTTTGCAATTTTGTGATTTCATCAAATGCACCTGACAATTTAGCCCAATTTAGCCCAAGCAAGTTACCCATTTTTTTTACATTTTTGTACAGAGAGGAGAAAATAAAGTAAAAAAAAGTAAAATAAAACATTTACAGCATGAATACAACAATAAAGATTAAATGCACACAAAAAGGAAAAACATAAAGAACACAAAATGAAATAAACAAAACTACCCTACAGTATGTGTAGAAAAGAATCACCCCCTTTAAAATAATCACATTTTGTTGCTTTAATGGGTGATTCTTTTCTAAAACCACTGTAAATACACAAAACAACACACCTGGTAAATAAAGAGAATAGCATTTTTTTTTTAAAAAACAAAATTCGCATAAGCAGCTCAATGAATTTTTCAGCAATTTTATTTTTTTTGCCAAAAATCACTTTTCTGATAGCTATATACTCTATATTGCCAAAAGTTTTGATATGCCTGCAATTACACGCATATGAACTTTAATGACATGCCCAGTCTTAGTCCGTAGCGTCCACTATTGAGTTGGCCCACCCTTTGCAGCTATAACAGCTTCAATTATTCTGGGAAGGCTGTCCACAAGGTTTAGGAATGTGTCTATGAGAATGTTTGACCATTCTTCCAGAAACGCATTTGTGAGGTCAGGCACACAATGGGAAGGGAACTCTTAAGGTGTCAGCATACCAAGACATTTTGGACAATTTCATGCTCCCAACTTAGTGGGAACAGTTTGGGGAGGGCCCCTTCTTGTTCCAACATGACTGGGCACCAGTGCACAAAGCAAGGTCTATAAAGACATGTATGAGCGAGTCTGGGGTGGAGGAACTGGACTGGCCTACACAGAGTGCTGACCTCAACCCGATAGAACACCTTTGGGATGAATTAGAGCAGAGACTGCGAGCCAGGCCTTCTCGTCCAAAATCAGTGCCTGACCTCAAAAAATGCGCTTCTGGAAGAATGATCAAACATTCCCATAGACACACTCCTAAACTTTGTGGACACCCTTCCCTGAAGAGTTTAAGCTGTTCTAGCTGCAAAGGGTGGGCCAACTCAATATTGAACCCTACAGACTAAGACAGGGATGCCATTAAAGTTCATGTGCGTGTAAAGGCACACGTCCCAATACTTTTGTTAATTAAGTGTAGGATAACAAGCAACAAGAAACATTTTCTTAAGACTTATCCGGCCTATCTGTATAAAATCATTCATGGTAGAAATTCTTTCACCACAGAAGACAAAAAGTAATACTTGATTTCAAAAGTTACACCCTGAAATTCACAAAGAGTGTCATAGACACTGTCTCTGCAACAAATTATGCAACTTGCGACAGATCTGTAATATCACCTCATACAGAATTTGGTCTCAGAGAGGATTTTTTTTTCTATGACACAATGCTACTCTAACATGAAAGAGGTATTTTTTACCTCCACTCTTAAATATGTTGTGCCACAGTGGAAAACTGTCACACATGAGAATTACCTGAATTTGTCAGACATGCCAGAAATATCAGGACAACTGTTGCACGGCTTTGATGAATTTTGATGTATGACTTGCCATGTCAAATAATATATATATTGTGAAAGGGATAGTCAGCACTAGAGCACTGCCTGCATCCCACATCAAGTTATAAAGGGACATGCTCAACTGGTAGGGGCATAAGATAACTTGAATAGTTCCACAATTGATCAATGATCTTTCAGAATACCTCCCTAAATTCTTACTATCCTCTAAATACAGCCCTACCTATCTGGGACCCTCTATTAAGCCACATTTAAATTTCTCTTGTTTGCAGAATAAACTCACTATGTATCAATTGATTTTTAAAAATTGGCTACTATAGAGGGTAATGGACCATCATTTTCTTTCAAGTTTTCATCTACTATAGGAAGATGCCAATGCCCGTCCAGTAGTGATTGTCTCCAGTGGGATCTATATATCTCGTGAGCAATTTACAATAGTATGACTGTTTCCTTTCTCTTTTTCAAAAGGCTATCTCATGTAATCAAATACTGTTCAGTGCAGGAAGGCTTTGTACAACAATCCCATAGCATAATTTAAACAAAATATCTGCTCCTTCAGACCACTTACTAAACCTATGGTAGTTTCTGATAAACAGAGCATCTCTTAATAGGTTCCCCAAATGAACAGGCAGCGCATGGACATTTTTGCGTTTTTCTGTCAGCAGTAAGCCTTTTGCCCAGTAGCAGGCTCTAACAACAGAGAGAATGCAAGCAGGGGAGCCTTTAAGCCGTAATCGGCTCACATATTAAAAGGTTTTCGTGCAGTTGAGACTAGTTAATTAGATCTGATTAACCTGTAAGAAGTGGACCTAAGAATGGATACTTTATCCAATCCAAAGCTCTACAAAGTCTCTGGGCTCCAGCACCCAGACACACCTCTGCTCTCCGCACAGACTATGTTCAGCAAAGTGATGATGTCACTCCTACTTTTACAAAGCAATTTCTAAGTTTGAAAAGACATTCGGTGAACAGTAAGTGGAGTCCTTTGGTAATATTGAGGAATATATTTAAGTAATGTTTTGTTTTTCTTTAAGAAAATACTGTAAATTAAATTGACCCACACCATTAGTTCCAACCTTATGTTTGATCATATTCATTTTAAAACTTAAAAAAAAAAAAAACACAATAGGTCCCATTCAAGCCTGTTTGCACTCCACTAAGGAGTGCATACAGTAAACTGTGTGGAAATTATAGCGCATAAAAAACATTTTCATCTATTGTAATGATTGAAGTCTTGCTGTTACACATTCCTACAAAGTCTAAGAATTTGTGTATATACATATATATATATATATATATATATATATATATATATATAGTTTTAAAAGCACTTGTTGTTTTTCAAGGTATCTCACTTTAATATCATATTACATCACCTCCATTTCACAGATGTCATGTTACACCAATGTATGCAAGAAAAATATTGACTGCACCTCTCAAATTTCTTTAACAACCTTTTTGTATTAATACCTTGCCTACGGCTTCAATCAAATCCTTCACTGTCATTCTACCATTACACCATTTATTGGGTAAAATAACCTTTCCTAAATATATTCAATGGCTTACCCACAAACAGTTAATATGATTATAGTATATGGGTTTATAGGTTATAGGATTAAGTATGTTAGAAAAAAACAATAGTAAAAAAAAAACATTATGTTCAATGTAATTGTTGGACCTGAATAACACATTGTACAAAATACTGTAATGGTATCCTGACATAGTGAAACAAATTAGATGAACACTGAAACACCTTTTTTCTCCAACATATACAAATCCTCTTTATTAGATCTTTTTACGACTAAAACATTGATTATGAACTTCTGTGCACTAATTAATAGATCTCAATGTTGGCTACTATTTTGGCCAAGTTACAGTGTGCAGAGCATATAGAAAAGGGGATTCTGAAGAAACTATTTTAATAGTTTGCAGTTAGTGCAACCATTATTTACTTTTCCACAGAAACATGCAGGGGAAATTGTGGCCCTTCTGTAAAGAGTTACCAGTCACTAAATACACACAATGGTCTTTTCTGCTAACTAAGAAAAAATTTTAAATATTGCCAACATATGTGAATCTATCATAGCTTAGGTGGGTGCTCTTTATCACCATCAGGTTATGGTATTTACAGAGCCCCTGATAGTAAGGATATGTTTAGCTTCCAAGGAACAGTTGTCAACATTGCATTGGTGAAGATATCTAAAAAAGGGGCAGAACCAGAATTCCAAATCATAGGCAGAAAAGTGGCCAAGTTCCAACCAGGAGTCAGAGTTACAGAATCAGGCAGAAAGTAAGAACAGATAACAGACAGAGTTTAGGAAACTGAATCCAGAGTTTGTAATAAGAGCAACTAATCAGAAACAGCAGTGGGAGTAAATAAGGAGCAACAGTTTGGGATTCAGGAGCCAGTGTTTGGATGCATATTCAAACCTAGTGCTTTACTGAGGTCAGGTGTGTACAGAAGCTTAGCAACAACAAAATGTGGAATTTCTGACAATGGATAGTACCTGTACGAGGTATGAGGAATCCGCCCAAAAATCAGACAGAGCATAGCTTTAAGTTGAACTTTACTAAACAGATGCAAAGTAGAATTAACAGTGCAAAGAGGGTCAAAATGACAAAAGAGTTTACAAACAGTACAGAACAATGTTAAAATGATTGTGAAACTTGAAGAGCCCATAAGAGCAATGTCTCTGCAAATTTAAAAGAGCACTAGGTGTCAGCACAGTCTCTATAAGGCTCCATGGTAACAGGCTAGAGAAAAATCAGTACTTCTGTAACAGTATCCGTTACATTGACATATAGACTAGATCTGGTAACATAGATGTTCAGCTGCAGGTATCTCAGGGCTGATATCACAGGCATCTGCTGGAGATGCAGGCCCCCACTACTTGAACGCAATACTCTGGTTGTCATTGGCACAATGCTCTCAGCTGTGGTTGAGTCTTCGGTAGAAAATGCATGCTATCAAGCTCAGACCAACGAGGGGACCAAACACCTGGTGGCAGATCACATACCCAACCACCTCTGCCTCAGCAGGTGCAGTCTCTCTAATCTGCTGAAAGAGGGAAGCAGAGAAACTTATATCCACTGTGTGTGTCCAGGGGCTTTTAAAAACCCAGGAGAATGTGATAAAAGAAGTTAAAGAGGCCCACACCTGCATTTAACATGATAAGTAAATGGGCACTCTGTGACACTCCACTCCACTTAAACGTGCTGCCCCTGGGAAGTTTTCAGACCAGACAAAATCAACCTGTGTAAATCATTCAGGGGGTTTCCTGAAGTTACATTTCTAGGGAAAGCCTTAGAGTTTGAGTCTCAACTCCATCTTCTGGGACAAGGGGCAATGCCTCTCTGTCTTCAGACACATGAGTGGATGGCAGTTCAGAAGGCTTTACCATGGGAGCAAGGACCTGATCTGGTTGGCCAAAGGGCTGTGTAACCTTTATTGCTTCTCCTGGGGGTTTTGGTGGTAATAGTAAAAAAGCAGGATGCAACCACCATTAAACCTCTGGTGACCAAGATGCTTGTGACTCACAAACTTGGTCAGATTCTTATACAACACATCTATGGGCCCCATGTGGTTCTCTATGAGCTTGAGGAGCTTACGATGTAGGCGCCTCAGTTTTTCTTGAGTATCTTCTCTCTAAATATCACTCTAACACTCCTGAAATAGGCTGCTGTAGGACAACTCTCCAAAGACATCTTCTCACAGTGTTTCCACTTTTCCTTGATGGTGTATGCCTTTGCATTTGACTAGCATTCTGTCCCCAGATTGAAGGTCAGCATCTTATACTTTTAATTCCCTTTGCTCCACCCATGAATGGCCCTTAATAAACTGTTGGACTTTAGACAGGTGTAGTTTCCATTCCCATATCCAGAAAGTTGGAGTGTGAACCATTTCTTTTGTGAGGACTGTGGGCCATATGTATTAGGGGTCCCCCAAGAGCTCAGCCAAACATAACATAATAGGGTTAGCAGCTTGCCATATTTTCAGACCTTTCAATGCAAGCAATAAGTACATTCTTTCATGATCTAAGCCTCTCAGCTGTTGTTCTAAGGTGAAATTGAACCTCTCACATGCCCCATTGCCGTGTGGGTTGTACATTATAGCGTGTGACTTCCTAATGCCTAGTGAGTGGCACCATTCTTGGAAGAACTTTCTTTCAAAACAGGGTCCCTGATGTGAATGTATCTTCTGTGAGGAGCCAAAAGGCAAGTGGAAGTGTTTTCACACCATCTAGGCAACAGTCTTGATGTCATGGGTTGGTACTGCCTCTGTAAACTTGGTACGATGGTCCACCATAACTAAAATATGATGGTTTCTGTCTCCTGACATAGTGATTATAAAAAGGCTGATGGTCAGATGTGTGCCAAGTTGGAGTCAAAATCAGAGTCTCTGTCCCCTTCAACACTGAACAGATCATGTTGTTTTTTTCAGATGTTTTCAACCATCTGGAACAGACCAACACACATGGTTTGTCTCCTGAACCAGGTGAATGTTTGTGGACACTTCTGTGTCGTGCTTCCACAGGTATTTTCAGAGAGGGCCTTTGACAGTCTGACCTACCAAGTCACTAATGAGTCATTGGAGGAATTTTATTCTGCAGTACAGCATACCAGTTCTCGGGATGAAACAGGACCACTGACTCAGCAGTTCCTTTGTTACATAGTTACGGCATGGGATTCCCCCACAGGGGAACCCCGAAACAAAATAAAAAAAATGCTTAGGAGTCCCCCCAAATTGTATTTTCAGGTCTGGTATGGATATTAAGCGGAACCCTGCGCTAAAAAAAAAATGGCGTGGGGTCCCCCCAAAAATCCTTACCAGACCCTTATCTGAGCATGCAACCTGGCAGGCCACAGGAAAAGAGGGGGGGACGATAGAGCGCCCTCCCTTCTTGAACCGTACCAGGCCACATGCCCTCAACATTGGGAGGGTGATGGGGAGAAGGGCCTCATCCCCACAACCCTTGCCCGGTGGTTGTGGGGGTTGTTGTTGAGGGCATGTGGCCTGGTACGGTTCAGAAGGGGGGCGCTCTCTTATCCCCCCTCTTTTCCTGTAGCCTGTCAGGTTGCATGCTCGGATAAGGGTCTGGTATGGATTTTTGGGGGGGCCACATGCCATTTATTTTTTAATTTTGGCGGGGGGGTTCCCCTTAAAATCCGTACCAGACCTGAAGGGTCTGGTATGGATTTTGAGGGGGACCCCACGCCATTTTTTCTATTTTGGCGCGGGGTTCCCCTTAATATCCATACCAGACCTGCAGGGCCTGGTATGGAATTTGGGGGTTCCCCCATGCATTTTTTTTTAATTTTGGTTCAGGGTTCCCATGCCGTTTTTATCAATGATCTTTTATGTGTATTGCCGGGACCGACAATTCATTATAGCCGTGAATACTTTTAAATTACTTTTTTTCCTTTAGAAATGTAATTTTGCTCTCGGACTGTTCTAAACATGGGAAACATGTGCCAATTTACAGGCATACTATAGACACCCCCCAGGTAGGAAATTTAAAGGAATATTACACTTTTATTTTTTCACTTTAAGCATTATTAAAATCACTGCTCCCGAAATAACTGGCGTTTTTAAAACTTTTTTTGCATTGATACATGTCACCTGGGGCAGGACCCAGGTCCCCAAACACTTTTTAAGACAATATCTCGAATATAAGCCTTTAAAATTAGCACTTTGATTTTTCATGTTCGTGTCCCATAGACTTTAACGGTGTTTGCGTACAGTGTATCACAGGTGCATCACTTTACATTTATCAATGTTAATCCTCATTTGTTACACAGTTTCCCGATTAAACAGTGCATTTAGGTTGGCTTGCAAGTTGGAGACATCCTGTAAGGATGTTATTCCACTGCATAGCTTGGTGTCATCTGCAAAGACTGAAATGGTACTTTCAATCCCAAACCCTATATCATTTATAAATATATTCAAAAGCAAGGGTCCCAACACTGAACCTTGGGGTACAACACCAACAAGCTTAGACCATTCAGAGTATGAATCATTAACCACTACTCTCATAATAAGGCCTTTTATCCAATTTTCTACCCATTTACAGTAACACATTTTTTGAAGCCTGTAGACTTTACCTCAGAAGCGTAGCTTGAAGCTTGTGTTCCCCGATGCAAAAGTTGACCTGGGCCCCCCTCACTACTTCCAACGTGCGTGCAGATACATCCACCGCACGCCAAGATACTCAAATTGTCTTAAGAGTTTAGAGTTCCCAGAGTTCCTCTTTACATCAGAGGAAAAGGATTACCGCTGGAGAATCAGAGGACAGGGATTACTGCTGGAGAATCAGAGGACAGGGACCACTGGCAGGTCACTTGGCAGAGCTCCTTTCCCATCCCAGCACTGTATACAGCCCCCCCCCCCCCCCCACACACACACTACACATGGCTGAAATCACATTCCTTTACACACAGTCTGTCAGTCTTCACAGGGTGTATCTGGCTTTTATGTCGCCCTTCTGACCTGTGAAATTATCTGGTCGGAACAGCAGTGTAGTTGCAGTAGGCAGATACACCCTATGCAGATCATGGCTGTGTTGAAAAGGAGTGTGATTTCAGCCCTGTGGAGGAGGAACAGTATAGAGTGCTGTAATGGGAAAGGAGCTCAGCAGTCGGGCATAGCATGTTCCAATTTTCTACCCATTTACAGTAACAAATTTTTTGAAGCCTGTAGACTTTACCTCAGAAGCGTAGCTTGAAGCTTGTGGGCCCCGATGCAAAAGTTGACCTGGGCCCCCCTCACTACTTCCAACGTGCGTGCAGATACATCCACCGCACGCCAAGATACTCAAATTGTCTTAAGAGTTTAGAGTTCCCAGAGTTCCTCTTTACATCAAAGGAAAAGGATTACCGCTGGAGAATCAGAGGACAGGGATTACCGCTGGAGAATCAGAGGACAGGGACCACTGGCAGGTCACTTGGCAGAGCTCCTTTCCCATCCCAGCACTGTATACAGCCCCCCCCCCACACACACACTACACATGGCTGAAATCACATTCCTTTACACACAGTCTGTCAGTCTTCACAGGGTGTATCTGGCTTTTATGTCGCCCTTCTGACCTGTGAAATTATCTGGTCAGAACAGCAGTGTAGTTGCAGTAGGCAGATACACCCTATGCAGATCATGGCTGTGTTGAAAAGAAGTGTGATTTCAGCCCTGTGGAGGAGGAACAGTATAGAGTGCTGTAATGGGAAAGGAGCTCAGCAGTCGGGCATAGCATGCAGGGTGGAGGGGGTGGTCAGGGGGCTTTGGGGGGTGGGGGCAAGTTAGATCTGGGAGGGCAAAGCCATGTGACACAAAATCTGTAGCCTGCAGCCCTTCAGGGGGCCCCTGAGGAGGTGTTAAGAAATTTGTTTTAGCATTTTCTGAAGGTTTCTCTGTCAGTGTTGGCAGGTGTTTGGGCAAGGTCACCTCCCAGAGGTGTGTGTAATTTCCCCAGTTGTCAGCTAAGTGGGGTAAGTAGACATCCCTGGGTGGGGGGGGCAGAGAATCCCAGCTGGTGACTAGGAGACACTGAGCAGTGTCATACCTCCCCAGTGACATCAGTCCCATCGTGGCTACAGGATGGCACTCTCCTCCTCTTGCCTTGCTGAGCTTGGTTACCATTCCATGTTGCCAGCACACAGCACAGACACTTCCCCATCCTGGGCTGTTATCACCTAGTGCTCCTCTCCATTCAGGAAATGGCTCACGGCTTCTCCCCAGCCAATGGGAACAGAGGGGTGTGGACTGTGGAAGGCAAAGTAGTACTGGAGCGTGTCTGTGGGGCCCTAGGGCAGATCGGAGCTGGATTTTGTGGAGGATATGATAATGTGACATGAAGGCTGCAGGGGCCCCCTGGAGCTAGGGGCGGGGTTGCGATTGTGACAATTGCAACCCCTTATGCTTCACCCTTGCTTTACCTTACACATTAGCCGTGTGTGGGGGACTGGGTCAAACTCTTTTGCAAAATTCAAGTATGCCATGTCCACAGTCAACCCTTTGTCCAAGGTTTTGCTCACCTCCTCAAAAAAGAAATAAAATTTGTCTGACAACCTCTGTCTTCAATGAATCAATGTTGACTTTTGGTTAAAAAAAAAAATTCTAGCAGAAAACGGATCTATGTGGTCTTTAATTTGAATATATTCCCTACTATAATAGTTAAACTAACAGGTCTATAGTTACTTGGTAAAAACTTTGACCCCTTTTTAAATATGGGCACTATGTTGGCCTTGCACCAATACAGTGGTACTATGCCAGTCATAGTTTTTGGTAATAGCTTCAATCTACTACTACTGGAAGGCAAACACTGCATCATCTCTTTGTTTTTCGTGTCTCTGTCCAGTTATACTCTTCAAGTGCTTTCAGTTGCCAGATTTTTCTATCATGTGCCCATGTGTGCAGGGCACCCCTTCAGTATCTCAGGCTTCAGTCCTCGGATGACATCCATGCCCCTTCCTAAAGGTGCATAGACTCATTAACCCATCTGGTTGAGGTCCTGCCTTTACACCTTCACTTTCATTTAAGCAATCCTGTCTATTTCAATGGAGAGCTCACAGTGGTGACTGTCAATGATATCCATGGTGTGTCTGGACTTATTAGTCAAAGCAAGTATCCAGCACAGCATAATCCTTAGAATCTTTACTTTATTGTAATGGTATTAAAATCAATCCTCTCTAGAAAGTATTGCAGGAACACAGGTTGTGGCACAGTAATGTCTTATAAGCTGGTATTAAAAATCTCCATCAGTTCTTGGGTGGAAGGGTTGTTCCACCTTGCTGCCCTACTGCTTGACTCCTGGAAACAGGGCATTCTAGTTAGTGGCTTCCTCTGTTTATGGTTGGGGAAGCCTCTCTTGAGATGGCCCAAATCAACAGCCCCAACATGGGGATGGTGACCTTGGCTGCCTCTGAGGTGATGTTCTACTTTTCCAAGAGGGACATCCACTCCTCTCCACTCAGAAGAATATTCCTGTCTGATACTGACTAAGCAGATAACCAACTGGAACTGAACCCCCCTTCTGTAATTTCTAGATGGTCGCCTCCCATGATTGCTGAGGGGTTTATTGGTTTCCTGCCTATGATGGTCCCAGATCGTATGTCTCTGTTCCTGACATGCCATGGTGGCAGTTCATGAAACTTTAAATTGGGGTTGCTCCCAAACTTTCTCCTGCAAGGTTTCTCTGATATTGCTGGGCAGCAGTCCATCTACAAATTGTTCCTTCTACCTCAGCCAAAATGAGTCATCCTACTCAGCCACTTAAGTTTTGGTGGATTTCTGCCAATTTTGGCTTCCAGTGCATGTTGCAAATTGGACTCTACAGCTCTCTGCTTTCTTCTACTGAAATGAACCCTAAGGTCCCCTAATTCTACCACATGCTTCTAAGCTGTTAACCATTTTGTCAAGTGGATTAACCTTTTTTCTGCCCCCCAAGGCATTAATAACCAGTTCTGCCTGCCACAATCTCTTGATTCAATCAGTAAAATCCTGACCTGGCTATAGGTTGTTGTGGAATTTGCAAAGGAAAGAGGGTTTTATTACTGCAGTGGCAAAAGGTTCTTTGTTTTCCTCTGTAATATTATTGCCAGGCACTGCCATTGTGCCACTCCCATCACCATTGTCTGACATGGCTGATCCTGTTTGCAAATGCCAAGAGTAACAGGTACGAGGAATCAGCCAAATGATTAGACAGAAGGTAGCTTTAACTTGAACTCAATTAAACAAGTGCAGAGTAGAATTAAAAACGCAAATAGTGTTGACATGGCAAAAGGGTGTGCAAACAGTAAAGAACAATGTTTAATCAATTATGAAACTGTACAAACAGAAGCTCATATGAGCAATGCCTCTACAACTCACTAAGAACACTCTATAGGGCTTTATAACAGAGATAGTCAACCAAATGTGGTGAAACCGCAAATCTTATGAGACATTGCAAGATTCTGACAGACAGCCACATGCAGGACTCCCAAAGGCAGAGGCATGATAGGATTTTTAGTTTCACCACAGCTTGAGTGCTTAGGTGGCCTATCCCTGCTCTGTAGTAGGAAGTGAAGGTACATTGCTTCAAAAAGGTCACAGACAGAAATAAAAACCTTGTCTCCTTAAAGTCTAGATAAAAGGATTTGGCTGGACTTGCACTTTAATACCACTCCTATGCAAATGGGTTACTGCACCCTGCACATCACCATTACTGCTTGTACTGCCATTAAAAGGCTGTTAAAGTTTTATTTTGGTTGCCATGTCTTGTAGCGTCTACTGTTATATACAGTAGGTGAGGTTGGATAATGTAGAGGTTCAGAAGAAAATGTCTCTCAATGTTACTAAAGCTTTCCTTTACCTTGAAAAACCCCCTTAAAATGCAAAACGTTTTTGTATAGCTAAATTTGTTTATAAATTGATTTATGTGTATTATTTCACATAAATTCTGCCTTATCAGGCAAGATGCAAAATTATTTCACAGTAATTTACTGCTTTTGAGCACAGGTTAAAAAAAATAGGTTGTCATGAATGTACTTAGCATTGAGCTTAGATCACAGGTATTCCTGCTTTACTTCCAGTGGAAAGCAATAAAACAATTGAACTGCTGAAAAGCTGAGAATGATATACATGTGATGGTTATCACCATTTATTGGGTGTCTGAAAGTCAGAAGGTCACATATGAAGGACAGCCTTTTTTGGAAAGGGATGGAAAAGTCATGTTGTTATAAATATTGTTAACTCACCATGCTAAAGTCATCAGAGCTTTATTTATGATTTGATTCTGCTGTATGGAATCGATTTTACTCTACCTTTCCAAAACAGTTTTGGAAGGAAACGGCCTTACGTTCCCTTGGGTGTGAGTAACACCAGTAAAATACTGGATTCAATAAGCAACTTTCACATTATGGCTAATCATGTGCAAATGTGTTAAAATCAGTAGTTTCTCTAAAACAGATATGGAATATATTAACACAAGTCTTTTGTTCATGGCATGACAATGATTGGCCTCTGGCCACTCGAATGTTTTATTTAATAATGTGGGAATTTCTTTGTGTTTTCCTTTCATTATTTTAAACTTAAAAATAGAAACAGCCTTTCTTTTAAGTGTTTTATTCTATTAGACTATGTCAAAAGCAATAAAGGCATCTGGACTTTTAAAAGTGGCCTTTGCAGAATGTTAATTTAATACACTGGTGTTTTTCATGCATCTTTGTATATGTGTATGCTTGAACTCAAGCCTGTAGTGACCACCCAAGGGAACTAAATATGTTTATCTAAAGTCTACATGCAGTGATAGCTTCAATATTTTTTGCCAAAAAAGGCGTGTACTCTACAATTATTCTTATCTGTAAAAACGGAAGTGCAAGTTTCTAAAAACACATAAAAGCAAACAAATTGCTTAAAAATAGGGATAAGCTGAACACACCTGGGTTCGGTTCAAGGAGGTTTGGCTGCACATATCAAAAATTCAGATGTGGTATCTGAACCCCATTAAAGTCAATGTGACCTGAATGATTAAATCTACTTTCTTCATTCTTAAAACTAATAGCCAAGGGTTTGTCAAGAAAGAGGGGGGGGGGGGGCTGGGCACTACCCCAGGGGACGATGCAAAAATAAAAAAGTAGAAAAATGATGTTTTTGCAGGAAGCAGTGCTTTTAATAATGGTGAAAGTTGGTGAAAGTGCAACATTAAAAATGCTCTATTCCTTAAAATCTTTTTCTTTTACAAATGTTTTATTGAAAATATTCACAACAGGTGATTACAAGTATGCGATGGGTACATCAAACATATAAGGAAAAAAAAGGAGAAGGAGAGTCCCAGTAATGGGACATTGCATGTATAACGTAATATTCAGTGGATATTCAGTGGAGCAGTGGGGTCGGGCCCTGCAGATACTTTCAAAGGGGGTCAGAGTGTATGGAGTTGGTTGGGCCTTAATAAGTCGTTGCAAGAAATGCCGGATTTGAAGGTAGCAATAATGTTCCCTCAGTGGGATATCATGGGTAGATCTAAGAGATCTAAGAGAATTTTCAGAGTCCTCTAATTTATCTCGCAGGTTATCAAGCTCAGCAGTTAGCTTATCCACCTCCTCCTCATGACCTTCCAGGACTGTAGTGGTTAAGTCCATACGCTGCTCAAGTTTTTTTGTGCGGTGGCCTAGCTCTTTAAGGCCTCGCATTAGGTCAGAGGAAAGCTTGCGTGAGGCTATGGAGATCTCATCCCTAACTATAGAGCGGAACTTGGCCAGCATAGCATCGTCAGGGGTATCAGGGCTTACCAGGTCCGAAGGATACTGGTGTAGGCTATCTACTGGGGAGGCTGGAGCAGATGCTGAGAGCCTTGTGGTGTCATCAGGCTCCGGAGGTTCGGGCGCCATCTTGCTTCTCCTGGTCACAGTGGCTGCGGGAGCTATTGAAGCCCTTTTGGGAAATTTCGCCTTTTTTTGGTGCGATCAGTGCATGCCCGCGGGTGCCAGGTGATATCCGCTGTCCCAGGGGGTCTTCAGGTTGTGTCAGCGGGGCTTTGGTGCTCTGTAAACCGAGGTATAAGCGGCCGGTGGCACGGAGCACCGGGATTAAGCAGCCATCTCCCGCGATCGCGCGCATGCGCCCCCTCCTTAAAATCTTTTTCAAGTGGTGGTGGAGGGGTCCTAAACCTGTCTGAGAGGTAAATCGTTTTTACCATGTAAACAAAATAGTATAGCAAAAGCGACATTTAAAAGGAAAGGAAGCAGCTCCAATTGAATGGCCCCTAATTCAAATTTTCCTGCAAGCTTTCTTTTTTTTGCTACAATAATGCACTGGGAACCCCCATAAAGTACACAAGAAACCCTCATCAGGGAGGATGTATTTTTGGCGGTCCCCGTTACATTATTTACAAAAGCTGTCAAGGGCTTTTTCTATGCCATGGTTGCTATACATGTAAAAAAAATATCATGCCCCCTTTTTGAAAAAAAAAGTGACAAATGGTCCTCCCCAAAAACCATGCCAGACCATTCATATTTGGTATGGATTTTAAGGGGAACCCTGTTGGTTGTGGGGCTCCAGGTTGGGGGAGGTGTTACTTATTGGAATCTGGTAGCCACCTTTAAGATAGGAAGTCACCAGATGGGGAAGCAGTCAAGGGCTTGAAGCCTGAGGCCAGAGCAGTTGTGTAAGGCCGGGTTCACATATGTGCGAAATGGATGTGGTTTTCACTGTATCCATTTTGCAAGACATGCGAGTGTGACCGGCTGTCAATGGAGCCGGTTCACACACGCGTGGGGCGATCGCGGTGCAAATTCCATAGGGTCCTGTGCAGTTATGGGTCCAGTTCAGATGCGAATTCAGGCAAAAATTCTGACCTGAATTACACCTGAACTGGGGAACAGGAACTCACCGGACCCCAGGCTGGAAACTGGTGCCTAAGAGAAAAAACAGGTGGCTGGTATGTGTATTTTGTTCTGGCAATGGAATGCTGGAAAAACCTTGCAAGGGTAACCCTTTGTGTGAATTTGGTGAGTGTACTGCATCCTTGGAAGTGCTACATATGAGCTAATTTCCCACAGATTGTAACATTGAAAATCACTACTGCTGTTCTTAACCAATGCAGTGTAACTGTCTAAAATTACCTTTGATTTTAAAGATAATTTAAACTCTCTATAGCTAAGATTGGCACCTAAGATGCTATAAAAGTACAAATACATACATCTGTATCTATATGAAGTAGATAGCTTGGTCCCACCTGCTCTGTGTTGTACATGAAGAAAGGCAGTCTATATCAAGCTAGAACTGACAATGCAAGAAGTACCAAAACTGCACTGGCACAGTACAAGTCAGGCAGCTAGGATCATGTTTTCTGCTTTAGTACAATATAATAATTTCATTATCATTATACAGTACATATTGTATATATTATAATTCAGAAGCATATTGACTGTCTGCGTTATTTAAGAATTATTTTAGATACAGTTATTCTCTGATTATCAGTTATTCTGATATTGATTGTTGATATTCTCTTGCTTTTGACTATGTGATCTGAATGACTAAAAATGCAGTGCACAATATATTAACGAGTATGCTAATTTCAGAGCCTAAACTCCACAGCAGACAATCAAGTGAGGGAATAAATCTTTAACTACTTTCCTACTGCGCTAATTCTGGTATCTCTCTCCTACATGTAAAAATCATAATTTTATTTTGCTAGAAAATAACTCAGATCCCCCAAACATTATATATCTATATTTTTGTTTACAGGCCCTAGAGAATAAAATGGTGGGTGTTTATTTTATTTCTAAACACAAAAAGTTGCACAAATACAAATAGTGAGCAAGTGTGTAATAAAAACACCCTTGAAATAATTAATGTAATTTTATAAAAATCGTGATAAAAATGCAAAAAATTATTTATGTATAAGAATTCAAAAAATCTATATAAAAATTGAAACAGACTATGTGAAGAAATAAAAATAAATAAATAAGTAAAGTGGGTCATATATGTTGCATGTGAAATAATGATAGTGAAAAAACTTCTAAAACACAGCAACCTACAGACAAAAATAGATAATCAACAATTCAACACACAAGTGCATATAAAAATGTGTATGTACAATGATAAAACCTCAAAAAAGTCCAAAACAAAAAATATATATAAATATAAAAAATATATATATGTATTGTTTATTTTTATTTCACGCGGTATTTGCACAGCGATTTTTCAAATGCATTTTTTGGCAAAAAATACACTTTATACATATACTATCTATCTATCTATCTATCTATCTATCTATCTATCTATCTATCTATCTATCTATCTATCTATCTATCTATCTATCTATCTATCTATCTATCTATCTATATATCTATATCTATATATCTATATATATATATATATATATATATATATATATATATATATATATATATATATATATATATATATATATATATAGATATATATATATATATATATATATATAGATAGATATATATATATATATATAAATATATATATATATATATAGATATATATATATATATATAAAACCAAATTTTTTGGTAAAATATAAAAGATGATGTTACGCCAAGTAAATAGATATCTAACATGTCACACTTTAAAACTGCGCACAATTGTGCAATTACGCCAAACTACAGTACTTAAAAATCTCCATAGGCGACATCTTAAACTTTTTTTAAAGGTTACCAGTTTAGAGATACAGAGGAGGTCAAGTGCTCTCACTATAAAGTTTGAGACACTACGTCACATGTGTGGTGCAAACACCATTTATGCGCACTAGTAAGGGGGGGAAAGAGAGCCTTAACCTTTTTGTTTTTAGCTTTTAGTTTTTTTTTTAGACTGTCCCTGTTTTTGATGACTTTTATTCCTATCAAAAGAAATGTAAACATCCCTTGTGATAGAAATAAAACATAACAGGTCCTCTTTATGGAGACATCTGAGGTCTATAAGACCCCAGATCTCTCCTCCACCCTCGAAAGCGTGGTATGAAAAAAATATTGATCTCTGCTTGCCAGAAAAAAACACAGTGCTTTTATCTGCCAGAACTGGAAGTGACCTCATGACATCGCTTTTGGCCTTCCAGAACCAGAGATGCCGTTGGGCAGCGGGAGGGGGAGAAGTCCCCTCCCGCTGCCTCTAAAAGCAATCCAGCAGCTAATCCGACACTAGAATGGCTTTTACAAAAAAGGGAAGTGGTTAACATATCTTCATTATCCCATTTTACAAGTTTCCATTACTTTATTAAAGGTGATTTAGTAAGTCGTGTGCAAGGACACTTTAGATCACATATTGTTTTGAAAGCCTCCCCCCAATCACCCGGCACCCCCCCCCCCCCGGCGAAATGGATGGGGTATGCCTTACCTAATGGAGGCAGGGGGAAGGAGGAGCTAGGGCCGCTCTGACTGATTCTGCCAGGGAGCAAACATTCTCTTTCCGGCCGCACAGGAACAGAAGGTGTATCCTGAAACAAGATTGGCCAGGGAGTCTTAGGACTTCCTGATTGGCCAGGAGGAGAACGAGGGAGACAATAGCGAATATTCATTCCCTATTGACACACAAGCACATGTGCTCGGGGCGCCTCTGGCTCTAATCATGAGCTTAAAAAAAATAACCCATTGGCATGGATGGAGGGGCCGCCACTGCCTAGGACTATACTTCCTTTAGGACCCCTAAAGGGCTTATTTTTATTGACTTTTAAGACGAAAGGATCTTTTAACTCTACCTGTAAGTATAATATACATTTTTGGTGGATTGACCCTTTACATAATGGCAAACATTTAATTTAACATCTGGATATGCCTTGGTAATTTTATTCTTCATATCGCTCTGTCAAACCTATCATAGTCAAAAGTACCATGGGTTTAATAATGTCATTTTTTTTCCGCCCTAGTCGGCCAATGGTCATTATTAACAATATAAATGCATTTCTTGTGCCAAATAACATTACTTTGTACATGACATAAGAATATATGTCCACTGCTTCATTTCATAAATTAACCATATTTTAGGGGAAAATGTAGTTAGTGTTGTATAAGAAAATCTTATTTCAGACTTTTCAAACTACCCTTCCTTTCTGAATATTATCTGAACAATATTCTCAGCCTGACGACTGACAGTTTGCAATCTTATTCCAGATATAATTTGCACAACTCTATTGAATGTTTAATAAAGCTTAATAAATTTGAACTTTTTTAGTACGCTCATGTGAATTATTATATTGATGTATCATCCTAGATTGTAAGCTCTAACGAGCAGGGCCCTCTGATTCCTCCTGTATTGAATTGTATTGTAACTGTACTGTCTGCCCTCATGTTGTAAAGTGTTGCACAAACTGTTGGCGCTATAAATATCCTGTATAATAATAATAATAATAATAATAATAATAATGATTTAAGGAAATTTTTCTTTTATGGTATTATATAGCAATATATACATAAAATATAGGTATATACTGTGTGTGTGTGTGTGCATGTGCGTGTGGGCACACGTGCGTATAATGTGTTACAACACATACTTATTTATAGCGATATATACAGTGCTCTCATAAAAGGCATATGATATCAGAAAATTCTGTATCACTTTATTGAATTACGTCGCATTGAGCCATGAAGGAATAAGAATAGGGCAATGTAACATTAGCAAACTATATAAACATCTCAAGATATTGTATACTGTGTAGGAGCATTTAATAGCACACTTTCCAAAAGATTCTTCCATCTCTTTGGAAACTTTTATACAATACTTTTATTGTTTGAATTCATTATTGCAGTCCTGTTTCACCCTGCCCATGTAATTATTTTGATTCTTTTATACTGAGTATATACATAATAACCAGAATAATGACAATTTATTTGATATCCTGAAGGGCACTGTAAGTGCCTGAAAATTGGTTATGGTTGGTACCATAGTGATTCACAATGGTAAATGATATTGTTCTTTTTTTTATTTACCCTCCCTGGCGGTATGATTATGTCTGATTTTTGAATGTCAAAGCAGTACATTGTTTTGCATGGAAATTGTTGTTTTATATCGTAGGCCTGTAATTCTTATGAATAACACACTTAAATCTGTCCAAACAAGAGTATAGTAGACAGTCTATAAATAATTATAACAAATAATAATATATTCAAAAATAAATTTTATTCAATAATGTAATCAAATCAAAAACACAGAAATTTGTCCAAACAAGGATGCTATATTACTAGTCACTGTAATACTAGACACTGCATATTGGTTTAGTAAACATCCCAGGTATGATACGATTTGAAAAATGGGACTGCACAAAATCCGACATCACTATCAGGACAATGGAACCTGGTTTCCTTTCAGATTTTCTTTCTACTTTCATCTCACTTCGAGCAACAAACCATGCACATCCTTGTAGGTGCTGACTTTTTCTTGGCTGGTGGGATGTAGTCCATGAAGTGACGACGAGTCAGGCATTCTGAGTTGTCAATGCCAACAGCACGACGTCCAGCTCTATTCACAGCCATTGATGGTGTTTGGTGATTCACAAAGATCCGTTCAGCAAATTTCCAAATTAAGTCAGAATGAATCACAGATCACTTGTCACTCTTTTGTTTGAGCAGACTGTAGGCATTGCACAAGCATTGCTCAAGAAGATGCCTTCAAGATCTTCTTGTAGTCCTCATTGCTGGGTAGAATGT
Source organism: Lithobates sylvaticus (assembly GCA_028564925.1). Taxonomy (NCBI): domain Eukaryota; kingdom Metazoa; phylum Chordata; class Amphibia; order Anura; family Ranidae; genus Lithobates; species Lithobates sylvaticus. Next base: position 544,442,819 of record CM053026.1, read on the forward strand.
CATTGCTTGATCGGCTCTGTCAACACCTCCCATGGTGTTATTGTAGTCTATCACTAATTTGGGCTTCATGATTTCTTTCCCACCTTTCGTGCGTACCATAACAGTGTAGGTATTATGAACTGTACTCATTAGGCACACATCTTTCTTGTCACGCCATCGCAGTGCAATCATTTTGGTTTTCTGCCAGGCAACCATTTCTCCAGTCCTCAGCTTCTTATTACCAAACATTGGCTGCGTGTCACGCCGGTTAGCCCTAATGGTTCCATAGGCATCTGTTTTGTTTTACAGAAGAAAGTTCAGGGGATGTGTAAAAGTTGTCGGTTGTTACGCAATAGCCCTGATTTAGCAATGGCTCAATCAGTGAAATAATGGAAGATGTTGCCATTCCATAGTTGCTGTATTTTGGATTGAATTTAGTTTCTTTCCCAGTGTATAGGACAGAATACCAAATGTAGCCAGTTGACGATTCGCATAGCATGAAGGAATTTACGCCAAATCGTGCTCTCTTTGATGCAATGTATTGTATCCAGCTGAGCCTTCCCTTGTAGGCCATTAGACTTTCATCTATGCTGATATCTCTTTCTGGCACATAGCTCTGTTGGAAATTCTTTAGGATCATTTGCGATACTTTCCAAATTTTCTTGAGTTTTTGTGCGAAATTAGTAGTTTCATCAAATCCTTCATTAGATTAGAAGGTGATCAGGGAAAATCTATACTTTGACATGACAGTGTCAAAGAATGGAGTGGTTTCCCCACCACTCCCTGAAGTATTATTAGGCCCAGAAAATGCCATCTTTGGTCACTGGTTCCTACTTTCTACTTCTTTTAAACTTCCGATGCATAGCTAATTGTTGCTCTTGGTACCGGTTTTTCTCTGTAACAATTTTTTTAATAACCTCATCAGTCAGAAATAGTTGTAAGTATGCCAAGGGGTTGTCATCTTCAATGTCTACTTTCATACCAGGTGCTCCAGTAAATGGGAATCTTGGGGGCGCTGGGTGATCCGTACCACAGTCATTAGAGCACCAAGTTCACACATCACTGAGCTCAGTCGCAGAATCGTCGCTGTCATCACTTTCAGTGTCTGATTACAAATTTCCCCACAAATCACTATCGCTCAATTCTGCAAGTTATTCACTATCGCTGTTTTCAAGCTGGTCATAAACCATGGATGCCATGGACGTTCCCAAGTTTTCAGGCAGAAAGAATGGCAGAAAGAAGTGTAAAAGGCAGGCAGGGCACTGGACAAAGCACCAGGGACAATTTGAGGTTGAATGATTTGATACATTAATGTAATCTTATAAGATTACAAAGTATTGTGTGTGTTGTGATTTGTACTTTTTGAAATTGCCGCCAGTTCCAACCCATGCGTCGCAGAGAATGGAACCCAGAACACACAGAGCATCGGACAGGGGATCTGGCCAGGGGACACAGCAGGAGTACATCACAGGATCCTAGGGACAAGGTAAGTACATGTTCCTGGATACTGCGATGCAATCCCAAGTGTGGCTTGGGGTTACCGCTATTGGTACTGAAAGTTAACCCCGAGCCGCACTCGGGAATAGCTCCAGGGAGGTTAAAGTAGAATTCCATCCCCCATTTTTTATTAATAAATACAATTACGCTATGGAAGCCTTTTTTTATGATCTTTTCTGAGAACTATCTAATCTTTTTAATCTTTTTCCAGACAGCCCTCTGTCCTCAGCACCACATGTTAAAATCTTGAGACAATTTGTGAGTAAAATGTGTATAGGGTATTGTTTCAATTTGTGTTTTTTTTTTTCATTGACTATCCAACTATATTGTTGTTTATATACCTTTTTTAGATATATTGATTGCGCCTTCTCCTGAGGAAGTGAAGTATTTCACTAATTGCATCAAGCAGTATAGGACGCAATTTGTTTTTTTACACTCATGTATTTGGATATTAGGTTTTATGTTTACTATTGCCTATTTGTTAACACTATCCTACTGTGATCTTACATGGCATCAGCTCTTAATCTTATAATTACACATCAGTATTTTATGGCTTAAATTGTACTTTTGATATACTTTATGTATCTTACTACATTTGTACAACTCACTTATGAGTCCATTGAATAAAATATTTGTTTTTATTATTATTCTTTTGTATATGGATTAAGATTATGTTCATGTGCAACACCATATACCATTTACCCCCTAAGTGAAAATGTCCAAATTGGGCCCAAAGTGTCAATATTAGTGTGGCCACCATTATTTTACAGCACTGCCTTTTGGGCATGGAGTTCAAAAAGTGATTGATCAAAAATAATAATGATTTATGTTAAATTATCAATCGACCTTCCATTTGAGGATGCCCCATAGATGCTCAATAGAGTTTAGATCTGGAGACATGCTTGGCCAGTCCATCACCTTTACTCTCAGCTACTTTAGCAAGGCAGTGGTCGTCTTGGAGGTATGTTGGGGTCATGTTGGAATACTGCCCTGTGGCCCAGTCTCCGCGCTGCTTCAGTATGTTACAGTACATGTTGGCATTCATTTTTTGTAGCTCCCCAGTGTCGGCAGCACTCATGCAGCCCCGGACCATGACACTCCCATGATGTTGACTGTAGGCAAGACACACTTGTCTTTGTACTCCTCACCTGGTTGCTGCCACACACGTTTTAGAGCAACAATTCTTTTTTACATCCTCAGAGAGTTCTTTGTCATGAGGTGTCATGTTGAACTTCCATTGACCAGTATGAAAGAGTGAGAGGGATAACAACTAATTTAATTAAAACCTTGTAACACTAACAAGTCACATGACACCAGGGAGGAAAAACATATTGGGCCCAATTTGGACATTTTCACTTATAGGTGTACTCACTTTTGTTGCAAATTTTACAAAAATGTGAGGGGTGTATTTTTGTGAGATACTGTAATCTCACTTTAATCATATAGTCATATAATGGCTTCAGGGGAGAGGAGGAACAGCCAAAAAATGTATGTCCCATAGTAAGCCTATGGGAGACATCATTTTAATTACAGGACAGCGCAGTAACTATAAATTATACTTATAACACCATATACGAATTGTGAATCACCTAATTTAAAGTCCCAAACTCCCTCCTTTTTTTCTATCTAATCTTAAGTCTCCCCCCATCTCCTTCTAACATCTTTACTAACTGCCCTGTAGAAGGAAGATGCATATATTTACAGTATCTCACTAAAAGTGAGTACACCCCTCACATCTTTTGTAAATATTTTATTATATCTTTTCATGTGACAACACTGAAGAAATTACACTTTGCTACAATATAAGTTGTGCGTGTTTGTTTTTAATTGACCTTGTGCATCTCAACCTTCCATTTGAGGATGCCCCATAGATGCTCAATAGAGTTTAGATCTGGAGACATACTTTAGTCCATCACCTTTACTCTCAGCTACTTTAGCAAGGCAGTGGATGAGCTGTGGAAAGCTAAACAAAACTGTCCTCATAGACTTGTAACATGTATATGGCAAGAAGCTGCCACACACGCTTGTTACCATCTGTGGCCAGATTATGGGAATTCAAGCATTTACATATTCTTGAGCGCTTTACATTTACAAAAATGTGAGGGTGTACTCACTTTTGTGAGATACTGTACCTATTCTCAGAGTGCTCCTGTCCGATCATGTAGTCAGTCTCCAGCAGTGGCTTCAGGGGAGAGACAGTATTAACCCCTGCTGACTTGGTACCATTCATAGGCAGCTTAGTTCTTCAAAAAGACACAGAAGTTGAATCCAACTCAATTTTATTTCAGATAATTGCAGTACATAGGATGTTTGTCCAGTATTTTGAAGTGTAAGACAGTTACTTCCCTAAGCTCTGTCTCTGCAAAGTACTAACACTGACAGGGTACATGGAAGAAACAGGGAGATGCTAGATAGGACTGAACTAACTAGCACTAAACAGGAGCAGAGGACAGAGAATGATACCAAATCACAAAAGTAAAAACATTTTAGTGGCCAAAAGCTGCCACTAGATAGCAGCATACTACAGCCCAATTATAACCTGCTGCAGTTCAACTCCAAAAAATACATATAAGTGGGACAGAACATTAGAATTCTATCATGCAGGAATTATCTGGTTAAACAACCTATGATTCTAAAGCAATCTGGTGCACCCGTTATGTTATAAAACTGAACTGCGTATGCTACTGTAGCACTCCTCAGTAATGGATATTGTAGAAAAGGCATTACTAAATAGCGTACCGTGGACCGGATCTGGACAGAGCCACTGTCCCATCCGTACCCACGGTCACGTCATTTAGGAGCCGCTTCTCTTCCCCAGCCTTGGTCGCTGTGGTTCTCTACATGTAGGGAGGCACCATGGTAATGTCCTGGGTGCGGGAGGCACAGCTCTGCATTGGGGGCTGGTAATCTGCTGAGTGCTGGTATAAAATGGACTTTGGGAGACATTGAACAGGAACGAGAGCTGCTGGCTGCATTTCATATTAACTAGCAAGTGATTGGTGGCTAGGACCTCCCTGCATCCTAGCCACCATCCACTTGCTGGTAATATGAAAAGCAGCCAGCAGCTCTCGTTCCCATCCAACGCAGAGCCGTTTCTCCCAAAGTACACTTAATACCAACACTCAGCTGATTACCCTCCCCCAATACAGAGCTGAGCCTCCCGCACTCTGGATATTACCATGGTGCCTCCCGACCTCTTCTTGATATAAGGCAGAAGAGTGAAGGGTAGAGGACACTACAAGGGGGGGGGCGATCTGAGAGGAGGCAGTGCCGGAAGGGGAGGCTGGCTGGATATTCAGATGAAGGGGCAGTGCTGTGGGGGGCAGATGATATGAAGGGGCAGAGCACACTACTTTGTGTGTGGGGGGGGGGGGTATTTGTGATGTGAGGGGGGTGGGTGATGTGAAGGAGTCTTCGTAAAATTTAAAACTTACTAAAGAGTTTCCAATTAATGTAAACAAATGGTAGCTGATGTGAGCTGCTTAGAAACTACCTGGAACCTTGGGATCTGTTATTGTGCTTTGAAAATGAATTTCTCTATGGCACATGCAGCTACAGAGATAAGTTAGGGCTCGATGTAAATACAATTTACTGCTTGTTAAGAATATTCAAATCATTTAATGTCCATAGCCTACTGGCCATACAGTATGTTTACTTTAGGATGTGTTGATCAATAGAACAACATCCAGGTTTGACCAGCATTAAACTGGACAGATATACTATGATGATAATAAATAACAGTTCATTGTAGTAGATTCTGTCGCCTTTACAACTGAACTTTAAAATACTCGCCGGTACTGTGCTTGATTGACAGGTCCCCTTCTCAGGGAAGAGGGACTGCACACAGCTTTTGAAACAAAACACAGGGGTGCACCTCCAGGACCTTTTCTCCAGAGGAGCACACTGATTAGGCTTAATCTCCCTCATGTCTTGCTGGCTGGCGGTGCAAAAAATACGGGAGTTTCTAAGCCTTCTTGAAGTAGAAACAGAACTTTCTGTTTTATTTTATTTTATGGCAAATTAAACAAAAGCACCTCCCTTCTCTGATAATGCTCTACCTTAGATTCTTTCCATTATGACTTCATGTCCAATGTAAAGCTAATGGATTCTCCCATAAACTTCTTGCTGCGATTTTACATTTATTGCCATACCGAAGAAGAACTTTCCCAAATGTGCCAACCTCATACATGCAGATAGGATATGTCAATCCTTATGCCTTTTTTGCCAGTAAGCCATGCAATGTATGCCTTTCTGTGGATTCTGAGCTCATCCATTGGCATGAAAAAAATAAATCTTTATATCAGATCTACTTGACTATTGTTTTTTTAGTGCTTATAAAATATTCCAGATTGATTTAACGCTAGACCTTATGCACAATCTTATTTACATATGCATTGCATGGAGATAATCAAATTTGAGTGGATTAAACTGCAAGACAAAACTTTAAAATTAATGCTTTATTGTATCATAAAGTTCATCTTTTGTCTATAATTTAAAAAAAAAGTTGTTTGATGAATAAAGCTATTCTGTTATTAGTGATGTAAATTTTGTCTGTCTATTAAAGGTTCATTGGCACAGTTTAATTTGGTAAAGCAATCTGTAAAACAATGTTCCTTATATATAATATAGCATATAATTTCAAATTAACAGCAGCACAGCACGTCCATACAAATGCCTATATACCCTCTGTTTTTCTAACTCTACGACTACGTGAACCTAAGAGGACATCAGATGCACATCCTGACCACTCTTGCAATAACTGGATTATACTATTAAAGTGCTCTAAATGCATCAAACATTAAAGTGCTGTATAAATGTGTAATAAAACCAATCAGTGGTCACTAAAACGTATCTCAGAGGCTGATATTACACTAAGTGCGGTGAATCAATCATAAATATGCACACAATGGAAAATAAATAATAAATAAACACTTAATATATATACAGTCAATATTAAAAATCATAAAAGTGAGTAAATGTGAAAAAAACACTAGATCTCCAATCACATATAAAAACCATAAAAAAGATGCATGGATCAATAAATCAATCAATCAGTGAGTATATAACGAGTCCATAAGGTGGTTCATATAAGAGATAATGTGATGGAAGTGACACCCATAAGAAAAGCTCTATTAGTCTCTATAACACAGATATATAAAAGGTTCTTCCTTTCTCCAAACGTGAGGGGTGCTGGGTAGTGAGGGCCTGCTCATCAATGGTGCTCTCTAGCCTCTCACCTCTCTTAAGGTCAAACTGGGCATCTAAAGGAACAACTGTGGCAGTCTCCAGCTCTCCAATCCCCCGGATGGTTCCCAGTGCAATCTGTCTCAAAGCAAGGCAGTCCCCAATCCGAGTCTCCACTTCCCCACAGCCGTGTCAACAGAAATAGCCCTCCGCTTGAAGGTATACAGGGTGTACCGCAATCCTGCAGTAATGGCTCACCCTCCGTGGGTGGCGAAATAATTGCCAAATGAGAAAAAGTGGAGAGAGGGACCCGATCGTGAAGTATATCAAACAAGTTTTATTAAATAAAAGTAAATGCTTACATTAATAACAGCAGCTAGATGAGTGTGTGCGCGGTCTCCGTGTCAAACACTTCCGGTATCCTGACCAATCCCTACGCGTTACATCACGTGACCTCGTGACTTCATCAGGGGATGCTAATTGGTTGTCTTAGGTTGCCTTTTATATGTGACAACCGGAAGTTGCGTGGCGGCCATTTTGCCGTAGTCCGCGCATGTAAACAAAGCGCGCCCATTTTTTTGTGGACTTACTGCGCTCTATACATTCTATACAGCGGATCTGATTTCTTCTCTTAACAGTGATGTTTAGCATATTCTATGATACGGAATTGTCTCATGCGTACGCACAGACACACCTGGCTGAGTGAGCGCTCTGCACAATTCATAAAATAAGGCTTAGTTACGTCGAACACCTAGAACCAGTACCAGGGCCATTCATAAGTGGCGCAGAGTAGCAGTGTAAAAGGCGGCCATAGAACTGAATGTCCTGAGGGATAATATATTATTGTTACTCTAGTCCATCGGGGAACAATCTCTGACAATTAGTAGATTGTCATGATGTAACCCTAATGTAGCCTCATCTAATCAATCCCTATATATGCATATATGGTGGAGAGATGTCAAATCTAACCCAATGTGCATAAACGGAAGCTATGATTCGACCTATAAGTCTATCAGTTCATTCGGCAATCAGTAAATCAAAATGATAGTAACACCTAAAAATATCTAAATATATATATAACAACCAAAAGATCAATTAATGTATGTGTCAATGTAAAATTTCTTAAACAGCAACGCATCCTGCCCCATGCTAATTGCTGTACTAACAACAATTCACTGTCCCCAATGGCTCTAGACTTGTTAGTAAATATCAGCAAAAAGGGGGATCGAAAAAAAGGTTAAAATTGAATCGTGAGGACTTCACGTTAGTTCCCAAAATCCCCTCAAACAGGGATACAGAAAAATATACTACTATGTCAGTGCTGTATCATAAAATGTGGAAATATAAATACTGAATATTAAAATGGATTAAAATTAGGATAAATATACACACTCCTTGTAGTGTTGCATATTCCTAAATGTAAAGTTATTGAAACTGTATCTGGGATATCTGTATTGCCCACATCTGTGAGGTTATCTTCTACCCAAGGGTGATAAGCCAGAAGGAATCAATGTGGATTTATTCTATGCGCACATTGGTTCCAGAAGGGTTAAATGTAGAGTTCGATCTAAATAGCTTTTTAAGCAATTTTTAAATACATCGACACCCACACATAGAGATTATAAGGTTACCCAGCACCATTTACTGCTCCAAGATTATTTTAGTGCAATAGACACATTAACACATCTTTTATATCGTGCAGAGTATTTTATATATTTTCTATATATTTTATATGTTTTTATATATTTTTTAGATGTTTTTATACGTTGGATATATTGTATATATATCCACAGACTGTAGGGATATATATATGGATATATACTTTTATTAATACCCTTATAGAGTGTTGATATATGCATTAGGTTTTGCATCTACTACATCTGTATGGTTTTATACATTGTATATATATCGATTGGCCCTGTAGGACATTTTCGGTATCCATAACCACACTCAGTAGGAAGATGTGGGTAGAAGATAATCTCACAGATGTGGGCAATACAGATATCCCAGATACAGTTTCAATAACGTTACATTTAGGAATATGCAACACTACAAGGAGTGTGTATATTTATCCTAATTTTAATCCATTTTAATATTCAGTATTTATATTTCCACATTTTATGATACAGCACTGACATAGTAGTATATTTTTCTGTATCCCTGTTTGAGGGGATTTTGGGAACTAACGTGAAGTCCTCACGATTCAATTTTAACCTTTTTTTCGATCCCCCTTTTTGCTGATATTTACTAACAAGTCTAGAGCCATTGGGGACAGTGAATTGTTGTTAGTACAGCAATTAGCATGGGGCAGGATGCGTTGCTGTTTAAGAAATTTTACATTGACACATACATTAATTGATCTTTTGGTTGTTATATATATATTTAGATATTTTTAGGTGTTACTATCATTTTGATTTACTGATTGCCGAATGAACTGATAGACTTATAGGTCGAATCATAGCTTCCGTTTATGCACATTGGGTTAGATTTGACATCTCTCCACCATATATGCATATATAGGGATTGATTAGATGAGGCTACATTAGGGTTACATCATGACAATCTACTAATTGTCAGAGATTGTTCCCCGATGGACTAGAGTAACAATAATATATTATCCCTCAGGACATTCAGTTCTAGGGCCGCCTTTTACACTGCTACTCTGCGCCACTTATGAATGGTCCTGGTACTGGTTCTAGGTGTTCGACGTAACTAAGCCTTATTTTATGAATTGTGCAGAGCGCTCACTCAGCCAGGTGTGTCTGTGCGTACGCATGAGACAATTCCGTATCATATAGAATAGAATATGCTAAACATCACTGTTAAGAGAAGAAATCAGATCCGCTGTATAGAATGTATTAAGCGCAGTAAGTCCACAAAAAAATGGCCGCGCTTTGTTTACATGCGCGGACTACGGCAAAATGGCCGCCACGCAACTTCCGGTTGTCACATATAAAAGGCAACCTAAGACAACCAATCAGCATCTCCTGATGAAGTCACGAGGTCACGTGACGTAACGCGTAGGGATTGGTCAGGATACCGGAAGTGTTTGACACGGAGACCGCGCACACACTCATCTAGCTGCTGTTATTAATGTAAGCATTTACTTTTATTTAATAAAACTTGTTTGATATACTTCACGATCGGGTCCCTCTCTCCACTTTTTCTCATTTGGCAATTATTTCGCCACCCACGGAGGGTGAGCCATTACTGCAGGATTGCGGTACACCCTGTATACCTTCAAGCGGAGGGCTATTTCTGTTGACACGGCTGTGGGGAAGTGGAGACTCGGATTGGGGACTGCCTTGCTTTGAGACAGATTGCACTGGGAACCATCCGGGGGATTGGAGAGCTGGAGACTGCCACAGTTGTTCCTTTAGATGCCCAGTTTGACCTTAAGAGAGGTGAGAGGCTAGAGAGCACCATTGATGAGCAGGCCCTCACTACCCAGCACCCCTCACGTTTGGAGAAAGGAAGAACCTTTTATATATCTGTGTTATAGAGACTAATAGAGCTTTTCTTATGGGTGTCACTTCCATCACATTATCTCTTATATGAACCACCTTATGGACTCGTTATATACTCACTGATTGATTGATTTATTGATCCATGCATCTTTTTTATGGTTTTTATATGTGATTGGAGATCTAGTGTTTTTTTCACATTTACTCACTTTTATGATTTTTAATATTGACTGTATATATATTAAGTGTTTATTTATTATTTATTTTCCATTGTGTGCATATTTATGATTGATTCACTGCACTTAGTGTAATATCAGCCTCTGAGACACGTTTTAGTGACCACTGATTGGTTTTATTACACATTTATACAGCACTTTAATGTTTGATGCATTTAGAGCACTTTAATATTTGATGCACTTTAGCGCAAAAACACTGTTTATTTATTTTTAGATTCACGGGTCAGCGTTTACTCTTAGTTTTTGCAGCTTGTTTTAGGACTTGTTCCATTTTTAGCATCAGAACGCTCATATTTAGATCACTTCTATTTATTATTCATATTTATTCATCTATTTTAGTATCTAGTTCATATACCAGCGCAAAGGACACTCACACTTATCCTGGATTATACTATTGACATCATCAGGGGACTGGGTTTAGAAAAATAAATATCTGCCTAATGATTGTTTGTACCTCCACTAGGATAGCAGCTACCTTGAATCCACACAGCACCGTGGAATGTATGCAAAATGTGGGCCTAGGAAAGAGAGCCACTGTAGAATGCTATATCATTCACAGTTGAATTGTCTTTTACTGCTTGAAGGATAAAGTTATCTGAATCTAAGGTCCACATTAAGCAGATGCTAATGCTTTGTAGATATTGGTAACTTGCCTTAATATTGGTTAGTGAAGCAATTTATCACAATTTCTTTAAAATACATAAATCATACCAATATTTAATTTGTAGAGGTTTACCAATTATGTCTGAAACTCTTGTCATGTGATACATTGTTTGGTGGACAGTACAGTAAAATCGGAGAACATTAGCAGTGTGGCTATCCCGATTATGCAGTGGGTAGACAATAATGCATAGACATGGTAAAGGATTCCAGGCAATTATTAAGGATCCAAATTGTCAGGTCAGGTTCCTTTTAATTGTATATTGATTATCTTAGTCAGTAGTGTGTTAGCATGAAATCATAGGTGGCTTACTAGCCACTAGTTACTTTTTTTATGGCTTTTTAGCCATGACTGATAAATGACTAAAATAGATATTTATCACTTATTACCAATACTATGATAGAGATTGTTCATTATGTGCTTGCTAGAAGAATGCTTTGGAGGACTTTTAAAAACAGAAGATTATTTACTGATAAGTAATTCAAATCAAACGTTGTATAATTATTTTTATATGACAAAGTGTTAAATTAAAGTTGAAATTGCAGTAAAGTGGAAGTGAGCATCAAACATTTAAAAATACTTGTTTTCCAATCTTTTCCATTTTTCCAATCTTTGAATGGTAAGTTTTGTTAGTAATCTGGTAAAATATGCATCCAGTCATTCACTGGTAGAATCTTGGAGTATTTCATGAAATCATAAGAATGGTAAAGATGTATTGCATGACCATACTTTAAATATGTGCCTTTTTGGAAGGCCCTATAACTACAAAGCCAACAGTTCTATCTACATTAAAAACATGTAAATAATTGAATATAAGTATTTTCTTTTTTTTTAAATTGTATTTTTATTGAAAAGAAAAGTGAACAGGTACATCGTAACAATAGATACCGTACAGTAGTTCAGGAACAAATAAACACATTCGTAAATGTTATTAACATTACAGAACATTTCGTAGGCCGGGTATTGGTAAATAACCAGGAAAGTAAAATAATAATATAAAAGAAAGAAAAAAAAAAAAAAAAAAAAAAAAAATAATAAGGAAAAAGAAAACCAAATAAACACAAAGAAAACAAAGATCCAGTATTACAGTAGAATATATAGGTGTCAGGCAGGTATACCACTATATATGGTGATCATCCTAGCAATCGTTATCATTTCAAACATCAACATTGATTGCTTAGTCGGCTATATATGTGAGTGAGAGGAGGGGGCTGAGTACTGATAGAGGAGGAGGGGACGAGTGGGGAGTTCGGTAGAATCAGATCTGGGGTGCGAGAGGGTCGGTCAAGGATTCCCCCTGGAGGGTGCCATATACTGAGTGATCCCAGGGGTCCCAGATCTTAGCAAACCTATCCATGGCATCCTCCTCTATCAGTGCTGTCATGTGTTCCATTCTGCGAATTTCACTAATATTCTGTATAAATTGACTCTGTGAGGGGGGGGAAGGTGATAACCAGCATGCTGGGATGGCTCTTTTAGCTGCCAGTAGAATGTACGAGGCCAATTTGTTGGAGGCCTTACCCATACCAGGAAATGGGAGGCCTAGAAGGAGATGTACAGGATCCTGTGGGACGGTCATGTCAAAGACCTGTTGAAGTATAGTTGCAACCATAAACCAGAAGGGTGTGATCTTTTCACACTGCCAAAAGATGTGAAAATGAGTGCCTCTGAGTTTACCACATCTCCAGCACAGAGGAGAGAGAGAAGAGTCATATCTATGTAATATTTCAGGGGTCCTGTACCAGAAAAATAACACCTTATAAGCAGTCTCTTTTTGTGCCACACATCGAGAGATTTTGGAAGTGGATGACCAAATTTTCGCCCACTGCATAGGTGAGAGTTGTTGCTGCAAAACTTGGGACCATTTGATCGTGTAGGAGTGGGGGTCAGTGGAAAGTGGGAGGTTTTCCTGCAATATGCGGTATATATCAGATATAAGTTGCCGTTGGTGTGGTCCTTGGGAGCATATAATCTCGAAAAGGGTGGGTTTTGACAGGGTGAGCGTTGGTGAGAGGGAGGCTAAGTAATGAGTTATTTGGAGATATGAGAATGAGAGGTGCGTAGGAATTTGGTGTTTAGTTTGGAGGTCTCTGAAGGTATGGAGTTTGCGCGTGACAGGATGTACGAAGTGTCGGAGCTGGAAAAGACCTGCGGCTGCCCACGGGAACATTCTAAAGTGGGATAGGCTATCCGGAAGGAGGGGGTTAAAAAGAACATTTGAGAGGGGGGGGCAGGGAGAGGATAGAGAAAATTTGTCACGGGAGGAGCGCCAGATTTTAAGCGAAAACAACATGGGGCCTAGACATAGGTCTCGTAACTTGGGATCAAGGGATAGGGTAGGGGACCAAATCAAAGAGCAGGGATGGTTAGGAAACAAGGAGCCCATCTCTATCTCCACCCACCTATTCGGGGGACGCAAACTAGACCATGCCACCATCGTACGTAGATGAGAAGCCAAGTAGTACTTATAGACGTCCGGGGCACCCATACCTCCCTGACCTTTGGGGGAGAAGATGACTGAACTGGCTACTCTGTGGGCCCCCTCCTTCCATATGAAGTTTAAGAACCATCGTTTAAGGAGCTTCAGTTGGGCTAACGGAATAGATAGAATATAAGTATTTTCAAAAGCTCCCAATCATGTTTTTACACAATAATATTCAGTGCCAAAGATTCATTTGAAACCTAGATTACCTACCACTAATATTCATGATAGCTTCCCCCAGTCAATGGTTGTTAAGGATACTGGAGGGTACAGGCAATACTGGGTCCTTATCATTCAGTGACATCAACAGTCCCATTCACTCGAGAAATCCTTTTACTGCTGTAATGTGATGTGATGTGATGAACATTTCATCTTATCTTGATGATGGCATGCTGACAATATCTGCTTTGGCTCATAATTCACAACATGTTCTTTATGAAAAAAGTGAAAAAAAAAAAGTGTAATGTCCCCTTAACCGATTCAGCCCCGTAAGATTTTACCCCCTTCCTGACCAGAGCACTTTTTACGATTCGACACTGCGTCGCTTTGAGTGACAATTACGCTGTCATGCGACGTTGCACCCAAACAAAATTGACGTTCTTTTTTTCCCACAAATAGAGCTTTCTTTTGGTGGTATTTGATCACCTCTGCAGTTTTTATTTTTTGCGCTATAAACAAAAAGAGCGACGATTTTGAAAAAAAACGCATTCTTTTTCACTTTTTGCTGTAATAAATATCCCACAAAAATATATAAAAAATTTTTTTTTTCCTCAGTTTAGGCCGATATGTATTCTACATATTTTCGGTAAATAAAAGTGCAATAAGCCTATATTAATTGGTTTGCACAAAAGTTTTAGCGTCTACAAAATAGGGGATAGTTGTATGGCATTTTTATTAGTATTTTTTTTTTACTAGTAATGACGGCGATCTGTGATTTTTATCAGGGCTGTGACATTATAGCGGACACATCGGACAATTTTGACACATTTTTGGGACCATTGGCATTAATTCAGCGATCAATGCTATAGAAAATGCATTGGTTACTGTAAAAATGTCACTGACAGTGAAGGAGTTGACACTAGGGGGCAATCAAGGGGTTAATGTGTTCCCTAGTTTCTGTTCTAACTGAAGGGGGGAGGGGACTGTGCAGGGGAGATGACAGATCGCTGTTCATACTCTGTATGAACAGACGATCTTTCTGTTCTCCCCTCAGAGAAAACTTACATAATGTAGTTTCGCCCAGCCGTGTCATTCTGCCGCAGTACAACTGTGCCGGATGGTCGGCAAGTGGTTTCAAAAATCCATACCAGACCATTATCTGAGCATGTAGATTGGCAGGCGAGAAAATTAGGTTGTTCCTTGTCAGGGAGGACCTCCCTGGCAAAGCATCTTGTCCCCATGTTGGTCTTTGTCCTTTTTATTAAAGAGGGCTTCCAGATTCCAATAAGCCCATTGCCTGACAACTCATACAACCATCAGGCAATGGTTGTGGGGAAGAGGCCCTTGTCCTTATCAACATGGGGACAAGATGCTTTTCCAGCTGGGTCCTTCCCCCCATATTGAGGATATGTGACCTGGTATGGTTTAGGAGGGGAGGGCACATGCTCACCCTCCCCCTTTTCCTGGCCTGCCAGGCTGCAGTTCATGTTTAACTCTAAAATCTTGAAATGTTTGGTAGCTATTTACATCTTCTAAATGTTATGATGTAATAATGTATCATTTCAGACCCTCACATGCATAAACCATATTGGAGTTTGGCCCTCCTATAAACCTGTGTGTTGACTATCCCATGCGACCGGGAAGTGGCAGCAGTTAGCTGTATGAAGACTGTACATAACTTTTGATCTTTCATATGTTCTTGTATAGATTTTAAGGTATGTGGTAATGAAATATTGAGCCACTGTAGTGAGTGATAAATGTGACTGTTATTGATATATGTATTATCTTTTCTAGTGTATGACTGCATGATACTTTCCTGGGGAAGTGGTCCCGTGAAACCCAATCTGCACCGGAAGAAGTTGCAGCAAAGGTTTTTCATCTCTCACTGCAGTGGGGCTGGTGATTATTTACACTAAAAGGAATCTTCGTGGATGTTCTATTTTCAGTACATGTGTAGAATTTTTATGTCTTTTTAAATTATTTTACTTTATACAATAAATATTTTTGATAATTTCGTATTCCCTTGGTACCGTTATAGTGCTTTAACTTAGTGTTTTTTTGGTTAAATCATAAGGTGAATTCAAGGCTTTAACCATTTCCAGCCCGTTGGCCGTCAAATGACGGCTGGGCAGTGCCGCTCTTGTTCTGGGTGGATGTCATGTGATGGCCTCCCTGAAGGACCACTCTTGCGCTCCCCGGGGGCACGCAGCGCGGCGATTGCAGCCACGCCATGTTGCTAGGACACAGCGCGACCCCGATCTGTGTAAAGAGCCATGGCCGCAGCTCTTTAACCCTGTGATCGGCTGTCACGTATCTAATGGAGGAGCCCTCCAGATGGAGACGCAGATGGAGACTTCTCTTGCGCCCCTGACTCGCGGCCCCTGATAGAGAAGGCAGGAGGTCCGGGAGTACAAGGTAGCATGAGTGCCTGGCAGGATCAACAGCTGGAGGTGGATCAGGAGGTTTCCAGAGGAAGCTGTAGCCAGATCAGCAGACTTGGCGGGAGACAGGAACTTAGCTGGAACTAATTATCACACACTGGAACAGATAAGAAGCTCTGAGTACAGATGTACAGGGAAGTCAGACAAGCGAGGTCAAACACAGACGGTCGATACAGGCACAGGTGCAGGAGGAACGGAGTCACAGGACAAGCCGGGTCAGTAACAGGCAGGCACGGATGGATCAGAGAATAAGGCATGTGCAGAGTCGTAGGCAAGCCGGGGGTCAGAGGCAGGTGGATAGCAGGAAGAGGTCACAGGTCAAGCTGGGTATACACAAGATCAGGTCAACAGATAATGCTCAGGAACACTATAGATCAGGCAGCAACGTACCCACTGGGCAGTTAAACCCCCTTCCTAACCAGACCAATTTTCAGCTTTCGGTGCTCTCACACTTCGAATGACAATTACTCAGTCATGCAACACTGTACCCAAATTAATTTTGTGTCCTTTTTTCACACAAATAGAGCTTTCTTTTGGTGGTATTTAAAACCGCTGGGTTTTTTATTTTTTGCGCTATAAATCAAAAAATACTGAAAATTCGGTAAAAAAAAAAAATTCTTTGTTTCTATTAAAAATTATTGCAGAGTATTGGCGAGTATTGGCAGAGAATTGGTGAGTATTGGCAGAGAATTGGCGAGTATTGGCAGAGTATTGGCAAGTATTGGGAGAATATTGGCAAGTATTGGGAGAGTATTGGCAAGTATTGGCAGAGTATTGCAGTGTTGCACAGTATTGGTAGAGCATTGCACAGTGGTGGCAGAGCATTGCACAGTGGTGGCAGAGCATTGCACAGTGGTGGCAGAGTATTGCACAGTGGTGGCAGAGCATTGCACAGTGGTTGCAGAGCATTGCAAAGTGGTGGCAGAGCATTGCACAGTGGTTGCAGAGCATTGCACAGTGGTTGCAGAGTATTGCACAGTGGTGGCAGAGTATTGCAGGCACTGACCAGCGCTGTGGGCACTACACATCCAGCCCACAGCGCTGGTCCCGTCTCTCCCCCTTTCCGCTTCTCCCCTCTCACTGTACCGATCGGTACAGAGAGGGGAGGGAGGAACCGGCGTCATGACGTGACGCCGGTTTGTGTACATGTGATCGCTCCATCATTTGATGGAGCGATCACGTGGTAAACGGCCGCTATCAGTGGCTGTTTACCGTGATCCATGATGCACCGGGTCCTCGGGACCCGGCGGTCACAGATGTTCCCAAGTGCGTGCCCCAGGGGGCGCACGGGAGCAAGTTTCTGGGAGGACGTCCACTTAGAACAAGCCGACCGCACTGTAGACTTCTTTCGGCTATGACGCGGTCGGCATGTGGTTAAATAACCCACCTGGTGCCGGTACCATGTGCACACAAGCACGCACTGAGGGGTGAGGAACTACTGTTCCCAGCCAGCCTTTCCTGACATCGGCTGTGTCCAATCACAGCTGGTCACATGTAAACATGGAGATGCCGGTAATCGATGCTCCTCGCCTCACACTGACAGAGTGCGGGGAGAGGAGAGCCGATCAGCGGCATCTCCCCACAGGGGACAGCTAGGGATGTTATTAGGGCACTGATAGTCAGTGCCCTGCTTACAATTAGGTGCCCACCAGTGCTAAAACTGTGTGCCCACCACTGCCAGCAATCAGTGCCAACCAGTGCCCACAATTGCCACCAATCTGTGCCCACAAGTGGCAGCAATCAGTGCCCACAAGTGCCAGCAATCAGTGGCCATTAGTGATGCCAGTCAGTTCTGGCTATCAGTGCTACCCATCAATGCTCATCAATGCCACCCATCAATGCCCATCAGTGCCCATCAGTGCCGCCCATCCGTGCTGCCTATCTGTGCCCACCAGGGCTGCCTATCTGTGCCCAGTGCCACCCATAAGTGCTGCCTGATCAGTGCCCATAAGTGCCACCTCATCAGTGCCCATGAGTGCAGCCTATCAGTGCCCATCAGTGCTGCCTCATCAGCCCCCATCAGTGAAGGAGAAAAATTACTTATTTACAACATTTACTGACAGAAACTAAGAAAAACAATTTTTTTCAAAATGTTTGGTCTTTTTTTTTTTTTAGGAAAAAATAAAATACCCATATGTGATTAAATACCACCAAACGAAAGCTCTACTTGTGTGAAGAAAATTATAAAAATGTCACATGGTTACAGTGTAGCATGACCTTGCAATTGTCATTCAAATTGTGACAGCGCTGAAAGCTGAAAAATGGCCTGGGCAGGAAGGGGGTAAGTGCTTTGTATTGAGGTGGTTAAGGAAACACCAAATTAGAATAAAAAAAGTCATTAAACCAGAGCTCAGGATATGTGGGGTAGAACCAAGGGTCACAGAAACCAAGCAATAGTCACAGATAACTAACTAAAAGTCTGAACTGATCAGTTTCAATAATGTAGCATAAATAAATAAATAAATGCACAGGAAGGATTGTCCATAGATATACAAATAATCAAATTAATTGGATTGATGTGTTGTTGGGCATGTTCAATGCATGGGACATGATTATGTGTGCAAGCACATGCATATAGGTGGGTTTACCTTCATGTTTATAGCACTGCACAGAGCATAAATGCATTCCTATATGCATGCACAAATAGCAAGGAGGCTAAGGGGTTGATTTACTAAATGCAAATAGACTGGGAACTTTGCAATGTGCAGTTGCACTCTGAAAGTGCAGTTGCTCCAGAGTTTGGAAATGAGGTAAAGCATCACTTTAAAAGAAGTACCCAATCAGGTGCAATGAAAATAAAAAAAATGCATTTTGCTTTCACATGATTGGATAATGGAAGTCAGCAAAGCTTTTGCTCATTTACTAAGCTCTGGGGCAACTGCTCTTGCAGAATGCAACTGCACTTTGCAAAGTGCACAGTGTATTTGCCTTAAATCAACTTATGCCTATTAAATAAACATTCATTAACAGCATAAAATAATAAAAAGAATTTGAGATGATTTCAAAATGCTAATAAACTAAAATATCTAAGAGTTATCCAAAGGAAAGTTATTGTCGTGAAAACATATTCCCTTGGTAGGGAAGATCAAAATCAGTTTTATATTTGAATCTGTTTTGTCAGTTTTGGTAGTGGTAATTGTTGCATTATTTAATGTTATTAGGGGATTTTATAAGCACAAGGTATATAGAATACTATGTTTTATTAAATTAAAGTCTGTAGAGTAAAAACACTGACCTGCAGATAAAAATGTTTGCTTCTTGTTGCACATATAACTGTGTACAATTGTTCATTATAGGCATAGGACAACAAGAAAAATTTGACTGTCAAGAATAGCAGCTGCCAACTGGACTGTTTACTGCAAACAGACAAGGTCCGCAAATAATGCCTTTGAAGCAAATGATGGCTGATATCCAAAAATGTAGTAGCACTTATTTTAATACATACCAATCTAAATCAATTTTCATGCTCGTCCCAGAAAAACTGCTATAAATCCAACAAATGAAGATTAACGAGGTAGTTTTGTTTATTGGAAACTGATGTAAGTAGCAACAACATCTAAAACAGTAAGCCAAAACAACCTTTAAACCAGCTAACATTTGATTTAAATTACAGAATCAATGCAGTATTCACAAAACGATTGACACACAACTCTGCTTCTGACTCAGGCTTTCACTTACGGAACGCCTTACTGACTTTACTCTGAGTTATACAATCTTTCTGACAAGCACTAAAGTCCTGATAAAGGGGGGATTTTTTGACCCCTGAAATGTGTTGGCTGCCTTTTGTCTTTTCCTCATGTTGATTAGGGATTTAACAAAATCCGTTTGGACTCCAAGAATGTCTGTTTGCTCTTCAGGTTGAAATACACATTTACGAAAGGCGAATCCACTTTGCGCTGCAAGTGCACTTGGAAGTGCAGTCGCTCTAAATCTAAGGGGTAGATCTGAAATGAGTGGAAGCTCTGCTGATTTTATCATCCAATCATGTGCATGCTAAAATACTGTCTTTTATTTTCGTTGCATGTCCCCCTTGGATCTACAGTGACTTTACTTCCAAGTGACCTTTCAGTGCACTTTCACATGCACTTGCAGTGCAAAGTGGATTTTCCTTTAGTAAACAACCCCCATAGGCTTCTCAATTTGGGTGACCCCTCTCTCTGGGGGAGTTTGTGGAGAGCCATCAAACTAAAGCCATTGGGCTTTATTAAGGACTTATCTTATTAGTTGGGTAATCAATGCCTTGTTTCCTTGGGACTTCCCTACCATTATTGGACAGTTAGCTGCATTTGCTTCCCAGGCTGTTCACTTAACAAAGTGATTTTCCACTTATAAAAAATAAATAATAATACATAAAAAGAATAAATAGTGCTGACCTCATTCTTTTAATTATGTGCAAGCAAACATTTTAATTTTCCATGCACATAATGGTGATTTTTTTTTTTAGTTTTTTGTTTACTTAGCGTCAACACATTCACTAAGCTTTGTGAAAATGTTATTTTGCAAAGTGAATTTACTTTATTTCTTTAGTAGATCAACCCCTATTATGTGCAATAGAGCATTGTAAAACACTGCAAATAACAGAGTCATGAGGCAGTGTGGCTAGCAGACATGCATGAACCACTCTGTATAACAACCATGAGGCATTGTGAGTATATATCAGAGAGGATGTGGGGATTTGTATATTTAGCACCCTCTTGTGTGCTACTAGTGGTAGTGTAGGTTACATATATTTTGTCTCAGGGCTAAGCCTGAGCCATGGAATCTGGGTCAGGGTTCATTAGAGTTCAGGGCTGGATGACTCATCCAGGCAGCTCTCTGGTGCCTCCCCCTGGTTCTAGAATGTTAGAGAATGTTCTAGAATTTAGTGGGCAGAAGCTAGGAGGGCTGTCCTGCATATTTAGGGGCCCTTAGTCGATCCTCAGCAGCAGGTCTCTCTTGAAGACTTCATCAAACCTTGCCCTGGGAAATCTCCAGTGTGTTCGTCAGGTGGACTTGTGCAGAGTGTCAGTTGGGTAGACTGGGAAGAAGAAGCAGCCAAGTGGGATGGTGAAGAGGCAGCCAGGTGGGCTAGCATTTCCTGCAAGAAGTAGAGCTGGGATCAGTGTCTACAGGGGAGTTGGAGGTGTTCCAGGATGCAGTTCACTCCACGTATGCTGCTTTTATAAGGTAGCCAACCTAAAAATAAAAAAAATATTATTATTCCCCAATGCCAGGAATGACGCTAGGCAATCAGCACCCAACCACTCATGAGGAATGTGAATAAAAAATAATCCATAAAATAAACAAAGACAATTAATACAAACCAAAATTGGGGGGCCTTATGAGCGGGTAGCACTTATAGCTAGACAGAAGGAACTGAGGACCTAGGTGTGCTGCTGTCAAAATGGATGTGGGATTCCATCTGTAAAACAAAGAGAGGGGAATGGAAGGAGACAGTGCGACCACTCTGTTGTATGAAGTTCCAAGAAGGTTTAATTACAAAGAAGAGTTAAAAATGAATACTCACAAAAGTATAAAAACCATACATGTGTATATGGGAGTTTGCAGGGGGGGTGTAAGCCTGTGGTGGAGGCACAGTCCTAAAAGGGTGCAGCTGGATGGATTGATGATGAGCTGCTAAAGTCACAAAAGATCTCTGTGCCACTGTCTGTTAATGGGGAAATGGCTCTGACAGCCCAGTAAGCATGCGGCTTCCTCATTCCCAGTGTCAATGGTCGATGGGTGGTAATTTCTCCCTGGAGTGCAGAAACACAGGATGCGTTTCGAGGGACCTCAGCTCTTTGTACCTTTAGCAGCTCATCATCAATCCATCCAGCTGCACCCTTTGTGGACTGTACCTCCTGTGGACTCCCATATACACATGTGTGGTTTTTATACTTGTGTGCGTAATCATTTTTAACTTTTCTTTGTAATTAAATCTTCTTGGAACTTACTACACCAGAGTGGTCGCGCTGTCTCCCTCCCTTAATCACTACTTTTCTAAGGGATTGAGAGTTCCTAGCCTGTAAGGGGCTTTTGTTGAGCTAACAAGAGACTGAGAGCTGGATCTAAAATTTTCCGACAACAAAATCCTATTGGCCTTTTTCCGATCGTGTGTAGAGAATTCCGATGCACAAAGTGGCACGCATGCTCAGAAA
The DNA here is from genome assembly GCA_028564925.1 of Lithobates sylvaticus. NCBI lineage: Eukaryota > Metazoa > Chordata > Amphibia > Anura > Ranidae > Lithobates > Lithobates sylvaticus. Next base: position 544,465,059 of record CM053026.1, read on the forward strand.
AAATTTGGAGACGAAAGCTATTGGCTACTGGCCTCTACGTAGTCCCATCGTACATTTTGTATGTCACCTCGTTCCGAACTATCGGATTTTCCGACAACTTTGTGCGATCGTGTGTATGCAAGACAAGTTTCGGCCAAAATCCGTCGGGAAAAATCTGACGGATTTTGTGGTCGGAATGTCCGACCGTGTGTACAGGGCATTAGAGTTCTTCGGAGCTGTACAGAGGATCAAGTCAAGCTGCATAGGAGGATCAAGTGGAGCTATAAACAGGGAAGTTGTCCCTGGTTTTGTTACTGTTAGGTCTGGGCAACAGCAAAAGCAAAGGTCAAGGACTGTGTTCTGTGTCTGAATGCAAGTTGAAAATGCTATGTGACTGTCTGTGCAGCAGTGGGGGACCCTTTCACTTGCAGACTCTACGGGGGTAGTGCTACATGTAATAAAAAGACCCAACACAAAGGCAATACATGTAACAATAATATGAGACAATGTATGGCATGAGGCACTGTGTATAGTGGGACATGAGACATTGAATAATAAAGATGTGTGAGAGTATACCTACAATAGAAATTGTGAGGCTCTGTGTCAAAAAAAAACACAAAGCACTGTGCATAATAATTATGACGATATGATGAACTGAATATAATAAAAATATATGAAATACTGTGTGTAATACAGAATTACAAGGCCCTGCCTGTAATACAGGGGTATGAGGCAATGAATGTTTGAAAGACGCAATATGTACTGTGCGCGAGAAAGCTTTAGGCATTGCATTTTATTGAGACATGAGGGACTACATGTGTAAGAGAGGTATGAGGCACTGTATGTTAAACTGGGTTATGAAGCACTGAAAAATAAAATATTGGTACAAGGAGATGTCACCAGAAAGGTAAATAGAGGAGGGTCAACAACAGCATTATTGCACAAAATTATAAGACTTTATTGATGAAACATATTCCACAGGCGTTAAGTTCACCAGAGGCAGTATAGAAAAAAAAAACCTCTAGTGGACCACGCTCTCACAATGTACCAGTTTATTGGGTAAAAATAAATACTATAGCACATTTGACACAAATGTCATTAAAAACACTAGGCTCAAATAGCCCCACGTAAACTCTATACCTGAAATCCCACCCCCAGGTATGGAATGAAAATGGCGTTTAGAAACTATGGAGATCACATATAAAGCCACATTCTCATCCAGTAAATTTTCCCACAGCGATCGTTTGTTGGTAACCAATGTCCATAAGGACCATCTATCGATTACCATCAACAGTGGCAGGTATTTAGTAGAGAGATAGTGGACAGTAAATTATAATATTTAGCTTCTGGTACTTAGTCCAAAGTAAATGAATCCTGCGAAAAAACCTGTATGTTGAAAACCTTCCTGTAGTTCAAATTTAGCATTGCAAATAATATCACGTTTTTATGCTATATACTGTACAGAGTCTTATAACCAGCAGGTTATGTAGTGATTAATAGTTCCGGTTTTCTTCATTCCACTGAAACAAAGGAGGATTTAAAGTTCAAAACACCCACAGACTGATACATAGGAGACAATATTTGCATATAGATGAGAATATATTCAGAGTCTCTCAATTAACTGGCAATATTCCTCTGCATGATTCCATTCATTAGTACAACAAGCAGGATGGAGACCTTGAGAGTTTTTTAGGCAGTCGGTACATTGTTCAAAGCAGTCCTTACAATATCGCTAGTAGTATTGTAGAGTTCACCCTGACCGGGCGCTTACCCCTCCTTTTGCCATTTCTTATATGGCAGTGATAGTGTCTTGCTTTATTCTGTCCGTTAATGGGAACTTTCTGTATTGCCTTACTTCTTGAATCTCATCACTAGATTGAATGCTGATATTTGTCTGCTCAAATCAAAGTTTGTCTTCCTTGCGTCTGCGGTGTGGAGTTGCAAAAGCACAAGGACGCCAAGAATGCCCACAGTTAGTTTCCAGGGAACTTTTCCCAGAGCACTTCTGGTTCAGTTGTTGAAACCTGAGGCTACAGTGGCCGAGTTGGTTCAGACAGGATGCGGAAGTAAAACACCATTATGTCCCTAGATGTTAAAATGTAGGGAACACCTTACATTCCTAGGACCGGGACTAGAGAGGAGGACGGGGTGAGCTGGCGTCAGCTATGTCTTAACCGCGCACTTCACTGCGCACTTCACTGCGCACTTCATCTGGCTCATCAGTCCTTCTCCAGAATTGGTCGATATATGCTGTCAATTGCTGCCCCCCCACCACCACCATCTCCTTTGCTTCTATTTCCAGGTCAATCAATGTTCTCTTCAGCCATTGGGTGGTTTCTACTGATAAATTGTGACTTTTGCACATGAACACAGAAGTTAAATTTTTCCAGCATTCTACTCTATTCCTGGCACCTTACAGATGCTGGGAAGGAGCCAGAATATACTCTACACAGTGCATGCATTGTACAACGTGCAAATAAAAATGCAAATAAAAACCTGCAAGGAGTGAGAAAGAGTGTTTTTTTTTTTTTTTTGACAGAGCAGACTTGCAAGTCTCCTAAACCAAAAAAAAAACTATTTTTTTTTAGTTTACTTCCACTTTAAATCCTGGTACATTTGAAAAATAATATTTATAAACCAGTTTACACTTTATTATAGCACTTAACCACCAGTAAATGATCCCACTGTTTAAGAAGCCGGTTTAGTTAACGTAGTCTCTAGTCTAGGCCATTGAGGTTAACTGAAAATGCAACAGATTCCAACTTTTCATTTACATTACTTAAAATATGATATACTATTAAGATTTGTATGAGAAATGTATACACTGTTTTCCATAAAACATTTTGACAGGTCAATCATTTACACTAACTTGAAAAATTTGTATAAAGAACGCACAGGAGATAAAGTTAAAATACTATGGAAAAAGAACATTCCCCCTCCCCCCGAACATATCTAATAAGATCTGTTCACAGACTATGTGTGACTTTGTGATATCAAAGAATTACTATGGTCTGCACTTATGACACTGAATATCTCTTTAGGCAAAGTTTCAAAGCAGACCTACTTAACCTGTCTCACTGGCAGCATGTCTTTGAAGATGCAACAACTTTTTTTAGGCCATTTGGTTGGGTACACCTTGAAATGCACTGGAGATTTAATTCAGTGCAGCTTGGATAACACTTTTGATGTGTCGAATTCCTTTCTGAAATTCCTTCTAATAAATGTTTTTGAACTTATTTAGAAGTGCCTCAGAGGCCAATGGTGAAGTTAAAGAATACTATATATAGATTTGTAACATTTTTGTATATTATGTAAAACATCATGATCCTGAGGCCAGAAAAGGGTGGTAAAAATGTAGAGTCTTTATAATGCCCACAATAATAGTCTGTTCTAGTAAACAGTATGCATTTCAGGTTTTTGGGCCCATTTTTTTCCTGCAAATAATTGTTTTCCCACAGATGTTATCATCTACCACAGACATCTCCAGTGTCAGAGAGAAGAGAGACAAGTAGCCTAAGCTTATTTGTATCTATGCTCAAAAACGGCACTCATCCTGAAGCGGAAAACTTTTTGTGTTAGCTCAAAGTCCATTTGGATATAGCACTCTCAGCTACTTCTCTTCTCCGTGTGCCCTTTCAGAAAGCTGGCTGCTGAGGGGGCACTTGTGCAGGCACGCTCCGAAGCTGGGTTGTGTGCATCCATAGACACACACAATGCTGCTTGGCTACGCCCCCCTTTCCCTCCTCACAGGTTTTGACTGACAGCAGCAAAAGCCTGTGGTCCAGTTGCTCTTAAAAACTCCTGTGAATGCAGGAAGAGAGGAGCAGTGCTGTTGAACATGGGACAGTGCTGGATCAAGAGAGGACTCAGGTAAGAGTTAAGGCTCCACGCCAATGCGTTTTTTCATGCATTTTGCTTTTTTGCAGAAATGCAGGGCATGTTTTGAGCATGTGTTTCTATGGAACATGTTCACATTAATGCATTTTTGTGCCTCTGCATTTTTGGAAAGGGTCAGGGACTCTTTTAAATGCAAAACGGTGCTTTATTGCTTTTTTTGGTTCAATAGATTTCAATGGAGAAGGTGCAAAAAAGCATGTAGTGCTTTTTTGCTGTGACTTTGCAGCGACTTGCTTTTTTAAATCTGCCCAACAACAAATTTTGCCCAAAAAAAAGCATAAAAATGCAAAACGCAATTCGTGGCAAAATTGTGGTAAAAATACAGAAAGCACAGCAAAAAACACTGCAGAAACGCTCAAAAGCAACATGCATAGATGCGAATCGAGCCTTAGCAATGGCTGGAGGACAAAGGTCATTGGAAGCTGTTTTAACTCAATGCAGATAATGCATTAAGTTAAAAAACCTTTTGCCTGGATATATTTTATAGCAGAAAGTAAAAAATATTGTTTTTTTTATAGCGCAAAAAATAAAAAACACAGTGGTGATCAAATAACACCAAAAGAAAGCTCTATTTGAGGAAAAAAAGATTACATCAATTTTATTTGTGTACAGTGTTGCATGCCTGCGCAATTGTCAAGTAACGCAGTGTCGTATCACAAAAAATGGCCTGGCCATTAAGTGGGGTAAATCTTCTGCGGTTAAGGGGCTAATAGTGTTTTCCTTAGCTTAACCACTTGCCGACCGTCGGCAGAATGGCAGAATGGCACGTACAGGCAGGAGGGCGTATATATAAGTCCCTCCTTTAAGCCTGTCCGTGCCATCGGGAGCGCGCCGGGAGCGGCGAGCTCCCGCGCCGGTCGGGGACCCCGTGAGTCCGGTCGCGGTCCCCGCGGACTCGATCGCCGCGGGGACCCCCGCGAACGTCTCACGGGAAGGCTGAACGGGGAGATGCCGAGATAAACAGCATCTCCCCGTTCTGCCTAGCAACTAGTGACGCCGATCTCTGCTCCCTGTGATTGGAGAGAGATCAGCATTCACTAGCTGACAGCCACGTCCCCCACAGTAAGAAACACACCCCTAGGCATACTTAACCCTTACACTGCCCCCTTGTGGTTAACCCCTTCACTGCCAGTGTCATTTATACAGGAATCAATGCATTTAAATAGCATTGATTGCTGTATAAATGACAATGGTCCCAAAAATGTGTCAAAAATGTCTGATGTGTCCGCCATAATGTCGCAGTCACAAAAAAAATCGCAGATCGCCGCCATTACTAATAAAAAAAAAATATTAATAAAAATGCTATAAAACTATCCCCTATCTTGTAAACGCTATAACTTCTGCTCAAACCGATCAATAATCGCTTATTGCGATTTTTTTTACCAAAAATATGTAGAAGAATACGTATCGGCCTAAACTGAGGAAAAAAAATCTTTTTTTATATATTTTTTGGGGATATTTATTATAGCAATAATAATGCATTTTTTTCAAAATTGTCGCTCTATTTTTGTTTATAGCGCAAAAAATAAAAACCGCAGGGGCGATCAAATACCACCAAAAGAAAGCTCTATTTGTGGGAAAAAAAGGACGTCAATTTTGTTTGGGAGCCACGTCGCATGACTGCACAATTGTCAGTTAAAGCGGCGCAGTGCCGAATCACAAAAAAGGGGCCTGGTCCTTTGGCTGCAAATTCTTCCGGTCTGAAAGTGGTTAACTTAGATATGTTGTGCCTATGATGGCCTACCATTTTAGTTTATGTCTTGTCTGTCACTTTATTTACAGGCAAAAGCCATGAAAGGGAAGTTAGGTTAGACAAATACAGGTAAAGAGAGGCCTGGGGTAAAAAAAAGAAAAACATGAACAAAGGGCTGGCATGACAGGGCTTAAAGGGATTTGGAGCTAGGAGTTATATTAGTTTGTAGAAAAATACAATTGAAAAGATTTATTGGTGTTCAAAGATGGGAGCGAGTGGAGCCATAGAGGGTGGTCATACAGGGAGTGGCGGGAGTCTCAGTTGGAAGGAAGATTATCCAGGATAAACTTACCTTCCTCCTGCCCCTCGTTTTACCTGTTTGTCCTTATGGGTTGGTTTTTTGGTTGTTTGGGTGCTTGTTGTCATGCAGCCAGCAGGGTACAAGGTCCTTGTAGGTTACTGTGGGCACAAAGGTATTTTATAGGGACCCATCTGAGGTATGGCTCCAAGTTGTTATGATGGAGGTATCTAAGATTGGTTGCCGAGTCGGTGGTGTTGCAGCTGAAGGCCTGTTTTAGGTAGAACGCAGGTACCTTCTCTTTCTTGATGCCTACTAGGACCTTGAGGCTCCAGTTATACTGTGTTTACATTGTCACTTTTATATATTATTTATTGAGTTTTGTTAATGAAAGGCTGCTTTGGCCATTTAACTCCAGCTTGTTGTCCAAGTGGATACTTCCTGGTGAAGTGGAAGGCAATGGTCAAAACGGATTGGGGACAAACCATATTTAGTACCGTAGTCATGTTAATTCAGTACAGATGAGGGTAGAACAATTTAAATTATTGAAGGGTGGGTAATGTCACACAACAGCACAAAGGACAAATGACTAGAATAGAGATCAAGCTTACAGCAAGTCTTGGTTCAGAAAGTCTTGACCACAGGTCAGTGAAAAATAGCTACAGTCCTGATGGCATTGGGGCCTTAACTCTTTCAACAAAAAGTACTTGTGATTCACAGGGTAAAGTAACAGCACAGTCTCCCTTTGTCAGAATTCCTCTCAGAAGTAAAAAGAGCAGCTAATTAGTAGTGGCCAATAGACCTCTCATCACACAGAAACTTTGATAATGTTCCTGTAGGTGCAGACAGTTCCTCATCAGATGATCCCAGATGAACAGAATAGACATGGATTTAAGTTAGGCGCAGTTTCTGGGTGAAGTCAGTCAAAAGGCAGCTCTCAACTCTTTGTCTCAGGCCTATGCTCCTTGGTGATTCTCTTCTTTTGCCTCTGCCCAGTTTTGTTCTTGCAGCTTGGTTCTCATCACAGCAGGTATGTCCACAGGAACCGTCTCATGGTCCCTTCCTCCGCTGCAGCACCAGATCAGTAGCAGAGCACACAGAATACTCCTGTGCAGCTCTTTCTTTATCTTAGTTGCACAACAGCATAAGGCCCTCTCACACCATTTACACCCTGGGCTCTTACAAAACTTTCAGCATAGTTCACAACTCAGCATTGCTGCTCAACCTGGTGCCCTATCTGCCTGAGGACACCTACAGCCACATCCCTGAGCCTTCTTTATCCCTTATGGCACTCTATCAGGACACAAAGCACCCCCAGGCACAAATTAAATACTTAAGCACTTCCCCGCCCCCCCCCACCTTATTTGTAGCGGGCAGGAACATCCTACTGAGCATCCTAAAGAGGCCACAGGCCTGTTTATCCTGCCAAGAATCCAGTAAACTCAAAACGTACTGCTGCACTATTATCATTAGTGCTATCAGCCTTGCCCATTTCTCTCAGTGAACTACATAACACCTCCCTATGTTACATTTTTGTTCTTAGGTTTAGATCCAAGACAAGCAAAACTATGTTTTTAAGCTGAATTTAAATATTATATCACAATGGTTTGCTGGGTTAATTGTGTGGTTATCAATTGAAAATGTGTTGTCACTACCTGTGGATATGATTCAAATATTGTGTTAGGCAAGTACTGTAAAAGACAAATGGGTTTCAGCATGGCTAAATGTAAAAAGTGAATAATAAACATATCAGGTATAAATGTTTCCTTTGTAGTTATATGAACCACTAACACAGACACACCATAATAAATGACATACATTCTATCCATGTCTAATGCACAGTGCATTTCTCAACGTTTCACATTACACTCATTGTTGAGAACTGACTAGAAAGGCTCCGAAATGTTTTTACTATTAACTTACAGTGCATTGCAAATATGCTTATGTATCAATAACATCATTTAGTGATACTGATATGGCCTGATTTATAGCACTGCAACTCATATACAAGTAATGGAGCTGAACTGGAAACCTTTTCTATCCATAGAACAATTTTACTTTTCTCCAAGGATTACATTCCCTCTCTGTGAATTATGTATTGTAAATAGTTAAAGTGCTTTCCCTTTTTTTTTTTTTCTTAAAAATCTGTTTGTTTCGTTTTGCTTGATTAAATAATAATATGTTGTTTAATCAACACAATGTAGACTTATAAATCTTACATCTTACCTAACATTACTGTCAGATAGTTTGAATTCATATAACTGAACAGAGTAAAGAAGCAATGGATTTGGCACACTGCCACCATTTTGTATTTGGGTAAAAACATCCGCCTACAGCAAGGACTTTTAGCAATTTTGCATACCATTTTAACATACTTTCAAATGTTCACATTTTCATAAGGAATTCCAAAAAGTAATAATGATGCACAAAGTGCTTTAACCCACGGCAGCCAAGAAGATTTTATGTTTTTTTTTTTTGCAGAACACTGAAGAATGATTACCAATTGACGTGAGTTACTGTGCATGTTGGTCGGCTAATAGAAGGAGTTCCACATTGTAGCAGACACAAATGTATCTTCTCTTTTTTTCTCAGCATTTCTTTATTGAAGATTCACAAGGATACAATGCAAACCTACATAGAGAGATATGTTATACATGAAGATTTCACATGAAATCAGTAAAAATCACTTGGCAGGGACACATTGAATTAAACAATAAACAAGTAGCTATAGAAGGTACTTGTGTAAGGGGCTTCATGGTTAAAAACAGTAAGTACTGTCTACCTCTCCATGAATAAATAGGTGAAGAGAAGATGGATAAAGGAGGAGGGGAGAGGGGAACTGAGAGACAACAGAGAACATAACAGATATGTACTTGAAATCCAGCCATATGGTCCATAGATTGCTAAACCAGGAGCTGATTTTTAGTTGCCAAAAATAAAAATTTCTTTATGTGGCCTTGGTGGTTCAGCATCAATACAGTGCCCTTAATATTAGATGTATCGGGTTATTTCCAAAGCCCAAGAAGGGGCGAGCACTACTCTAACACGCAGAGGCATTTTATTTATTCCTAAGTGGAGTATAATGAGGGAGGTTTGGGGTTCCAATATGAGTCAGAAGCCAGGGTAAAAATGTTGTTCCAATAGGATTGCAACAATTTGCCCTTCCACATTACATGGCAAAGTGAGCCAGTATCCCCACACAGTCTCCAGCCTTGTGGAGAGCTAATTTCTGGTACATTTTCCAGCGGGTTTTACAACTGGAAGATTTATATGCATTTATAGGCATAATATTAGATTTGCAAAAGGCTATGTTGCCATTAAACAATGTATAGATCAGAATTATGCCCTTATGTTGATGTGACGTATTGGTAAAATAGGTGTGAACAGAAGTTGGGACCTCAAAGTATAGAGGTACAGGGTGTCTATTAAGAAACGCTGATGTATGCAGATGCATGTGAAATGATTATAAGGGGTTAGCTGGAATTTGTCTAAAAGGAGTGCATACCATGTCCAGAGTAGAGATCTGAGTGTTCAGTTAGATCCTTAAAACTAAAGGCAATTTTTTTTATACATTTTGGATAGGGCGGAGATTAATTAGAACACCTGCCAGTTTTTATTGCTGTCTGTGTCCCCCGTTAGGGAGAATTACCCTCTCTATTTGCCCTGCTTACCATTATCAAAAAAAGTAAAAGAAACTCCTAAATTTTAGGATGTCCCCAGAAAACGAATAGAGGGGAAATCCACCAATGGGGACACTAGTTCTGGTGACCTGGGGGTTCCCAAGAGATTCCCTTCATTTGGAGGGATTTCCTCTCACTCTCCAGTAGGAGAAAAAGATGGCAAAAATTTACCGTATACAGGGGTTATAACCCTCCCCTGCTCTATCCAAAATGAAAAAAAATTTACTTAAAATGAAAAAAAATTTACTTAAAATTTCCAAGAGAAGAGGGGCAGGCCTGGTATAAATTGTTGTAAGATAGTGATAGATACACAAAGCTTGCTATTTTTCAAGGGGAGTAGTTTATGCAGTGGTGTCCTAGACCATATTTTAAAAGTGGTAGTAATAGTTGGGGAGTCTGTTTTAGGGCATGACAGTCCTAACTTGATTGCAATCAGAGCATGGGGATTGCTGTAGACACCAATTTAGGGTGTGACAGAAGAAGATATATCGAGCTGTAATTTTTGACTTAAAAAAAAAAACACACAAATTAATGTGGCAATATTTTTATTTTTAAATCATTAAGCATATTTTTGAATAAAAAATACTTAAAAGCAGCACTACATTCTCATGTAAATTTGATAAATAAACACCACTCTTCGGTATAAAGTGCAAGACAGGTATGTAAATATACTGGACCATATGAAATATAAGTGCAAGTGCATAACACTTAACAAACCAAAGCGCAAGTGCTTTGTGCCAAAAGCTCATAACATTTCACTAAATTAACAGTCTGTGATATGTGACAGTTCATATAATAACTCTGCACTCTGCCTCCAAATGTGAAAACAGTGCACCACCAATTCAAGGAGCCTCTTACCAGATGAAATAAAGAATTAAATTATAAATGGTCAGTAACACTCAAACTCAATCCACATGACAAGGCCTCCTGGTATGAGCTGCATCTTCAACATAGATCCCCTCCACCACCATGAAGTGTCACTATTTAAAGAAAAAACAATATGGACCTATCGTAAAGTAAGTATAAACTCAGCCTTTATTAAAACACACCCAATTGTGCCAGCAGAACTGAAGAATGGGTATTACAGGTTTGGATGTTTGATTCTGTTCACACCATTCCCAGTCCCCATAAATGTCAACTTTTACCATAGATTTTAACCACTTCAGCCTCGGAAGGATTTACACCCTTCTGGACCAAAGCATTTTTTGCGATACAGCACTGCATCACTTTAGCTGACAATTGTGCGGATGTACGACGTTGTACTCAAAATAAAATTGACGTCCTGTTTTTCCCAGAAATAGAGCTTTCTTTTGGTGGTATTTGATCACCACTGCGGTTTTTTTTTGCGCTATAAACAAAAAAAGACAGACAATTTTGAAAAAAAGCTATATTTTTGCTATAATAAATATCCCCAAAAAACATATAAAAAAATAATTTCTTCCACAGTTTTGGCCGATATGTATTCTTCTACATATTTTTGGTAAAAAATTGCAATAAGTGTATATTAATTGGTTTGCGCAAAAGTTATAGCGTCTACAAACTAGGGGATAGATTTATGGCATTTTTATTATTATTTTTTTTTTTTTACTACTGGCAGGGATCCGTGACTTTTTTCGGGACTGCAACATTTTGGCAGACAGATCGGACACTTTTGACACTATTTTGGGACCATTGACATTTATACAGCGATCAGAGCTACAAATAGCAACTGATTACTGTATAAATGACACTGGCAGGGAAGGGGTTAAACACTAGGGGGCGCTCAAGGGGTTAAGTGTGTTCCCTGGAAGTGTTCTAACTGTAGGGAAATGTTCTCACTACAACATGAAAGAGATCACTGCTCTCGATGAAAGGGAGCAGTAGATCCCTGTCATGTTGCTAGGCAGAACAGGGAAATGCCTTGTTTACATCTCCCCGTTCTGCCTCTCCTTGCTGCAATCATGGGCGTCAGTTAGGGTCTGCGTCACCCCAGGCAGCGGCAGATTAGTGCCAGTAGCGCTAACACCCATGCACGCACCATACACCTCCCTTAGTAGTATAGTGTCTGAACAGATCAATATCTTTGATTTGTTCGGATCTATACTAGCGTCCCCAGTAGTTTAGGGTTCCCAAAAAGGCAGGGTTAGTGGTATCAGCCCAGATATCTGCTAGCACCTGTGTTTAGCCCCTCCGCCCAGCCCAGCCCAGCCCACCCAAGTGCAATATCAATCGATCACTGTCACTTACAAAACACATAACTGCAGCGTTTGCAGAGTCAGGCCTGATCCCTGCGAATGCTAACAGTTTTTTTGGTAGTGTTTGAAGCAGTCGCTGACAGTCAGGTGCTCTTTTCTCCTGTGAGTCTCACTAGTTGTACCAGTAAATTTAGAGGCCAAAATGTCCAATTCAAGGTACACTAGTGAAGAGGCCTACACGTTTCTGAGCATGACAGATGAGAGTGAAGAGGAAGTCACCCATCTGTCAGATTCAGGCTCAGAATACTATCCTGTGTACAGAAGTGCCACCCTGACAGATAGCTCTGACGACGGAGTAGTGGTCCCTGTCAAGGTCAGGCGTACCCAACCCCGTTGTTCTGCTGTTGTTGAGGTGCAAGAACCGCAGGGATCTCGTATGGAGCAGAGAGCCAGTACTAGTGCCGCTCATCCTTCTGGTGAACTGGCAAGCACCAGCGGCCTAGTACATCCTGGTCGTACATCCAGCACTGCAGTAACACTTGGTGACGTGGCAAGTCCCATAAGTTCAGTTCAAGCTGATGAGGTGGCTAGCACAAGTAGTGTCCCGCAGCCACCAAGAAGAAAAAGACAGGCCCGTCAAGCCCATAGTGCCCTTCCTGCTGCATTTGCCAATCCGATTTGGGAGCCCACCACTTCTGCAGCACCCGTACTTCCCCCATTCACTGGCCAACCCGGAATTCAGGTGGAAACAGTTGATCTTACGTCACTTGATTTTTATTCGCTGTTTTTTCACGGAAGATCTCTATAGATATATTGTGGACCAAAGCAATTTGTATGCTGGTCAATTCATCGCCGCTAATCCCCAGTTGACCCTTGCCAGAGATTGAAGACCTATTACGGTCTCCGAATTTAAGACTTTCCTGGGCCTATCCCTCCTCATGGGCATAACTAAAAAAAGTGAGTTGCAGTCATATTGGTCCACTGACCAGGACACGATACGAGCAGACCTTGCGGTTCATGCATTTCAATGACAATGAACGCTGTCGTCCTCGGGGTGACCCTGAATATGATCAGCTCTACAAAATTCAGCCCCTCGTAAACCACTTCAACCAACAGTTTACAGTCTTGTTTACTCCTGATCAAGTTGTCTGCATTGATGAGTTCCTGATTACATTTTCTTTCGACTTCTCATTTAAACAGTATCTTTCCAGCAAGCGTGCCAAATATGAGGTCAAGATGTATAAGCTCTGGTTATAGACTCTATTAGAGTCCACATCTACATGATCCCCAAAATTTGTAGGGACTCAAGTAATTTCAACCAAATGTTTAAATGTGACACTGGAGAACAGCATTGTATATAAATTTTTATTATTTATTTTTTAAGGTACTTATATAGCGCCGTCAATATACGCATCGCTTTACACATACATTTTACATTTACATCGGTCCCTACCCTCAAGGAGCTTGCAATCTAAGGTCCCTAACTCACATTCATATACTAGGGCCAATTATAGACAGAAGCCAATTAACCTACCAGCATGTCTTTGGAGTGTGGGAGGAAACCGGAGTACCCAGAGGAAAAAGGCACCACCTGATGAGTCTAGTGATCTGAAGATTGGTGAGAGGTCCTCCACTGCCATGGCCATCTTTAACACAGAGCAAAAGGGGCAGCTGCCCTGGGCCCAGTCATTGTTGTGGGGCCCAAGGCAGCTTCCCCTATAGCCCGCACTGCCTGCCAATAGTTGATAAGTGAATTTGAGAGAGCCCAAGAAAATTTTTGCCCAGGGTCAAATCAATATTAAAGATGGCCCTGTCCACTGCCAATACAATAATGTGGGCTGCTGGGCAGGATCCTAGAAGCATGCAGTTTCTTCAGAAGACCAAGTTACTGCGGGGAAGCTCATCTCCAATTCCTACCAGAGTATGCCAGTTATAGTGGGGTAGTGGGGTAGCCCTTCATCCTTTGGAAGTCCCCTGAGAGGTCAATAGAACTGGAGAGGGCCCATAGAGGTGCGGGTCCCAAATCTAAGGATCCTGAGAGACCCAGGGACGTTATTTGTTATTTTTATCGATACCCAGAGAAGGAGCTGATACTTAAAGCAGCCTGGGAAGCAGGGGACACGAACTTTAATGGGGTCAATATTAAGATCCTACCCGATATATCCCGCGCTACTCTTCAACGTAGAGCCTGTTTGCGCCCTCTATTAGATCTAGCTAGGAAACAGGGATGCACATATAGTTGGGGATACCCATTAACTGTGAGATTCCGTAGGGAATCACTTTCATACACTATCTATACCCCAGAAGACCTCCCTGGATTATTTACTTTTCTGGAGGTGCCCCCTATCCAGATAACCAACTGGCTTCTACATATTCCACATACAGGGAGACGCCTGGGTGTATTAAATAGACAAGGAAAACACGGAGACTCTCATATATATCGATCACCCCAAAGAAGAAAAACTCAAGACCCACATGGAGATTAAGAATAGGTTTAATGGATAAGTGTGGACAATGATTCCCTGTGGGGGGGGGGTGGGGGGGAGGGGAGGGAGGGCTTGAAAGAGTGTTACACCATCAAGATACTCTGGAATTTTGAAAAACTTGAACATGAAAGAGAGGTCGGATATACATGTCAAGAACATCTCCTTCCCTTTCATATTTTCCTCCCTTTTTTTCCCCCTTTTTTTTCCTTTTCTTTTCCCCCTTTTTTTTCTTTTTTTTTTTTTTTTTTTTTTTCTTTTTTTTTTTTTTTGTCTAGGATTCCCCCTCCCCCCCCTTTTTTTTGGATTATTGAACTGGTGTAATGTTTAATATATGAGGTTTAATATATGTCAACAACACGATATCAGCCCCCCATATAAGGGGGAGATGAGATGGTCGGCTTCTCCTCTCTCTCCTTTCCTTTTTTTTTTTTTTTGTTTGTGGTTTTTCAGAGGAATGAGAGGAGAAGAGAGAGGAGAGAAGACCTTACAGATAGGGATTAAAATGCTGAGACAAGGTACGCACCTCTTGTTAGAAAGACTCATTTTCTTTGGTTTTTTTTTTCTTTTTTTTTTTTTTGCTTGAATAATTAGCACCTGCTTGTTGCCCTGATGAACAATTCTGTATATATATATCTAAGAAGTCCATATGCCCAATAATTCCTCCCCTCCTCCCTCTCTTTTTTTTTTTATTTTATTATATATATATATATATATAAAAACCTTTTTTCTTTTTTCCCTTCCCCTATCCTACTATCCCTTTTTTTTCACTATATAATTCTTTTATATAATTTTTTTTTTTAAATTTTTTTCTTTTTTTTTCCCTTACACAGAGCGCACTATTCACTCACTGAGATTTTTAGGGTATCTATTTATCTAGCAAATTTGGGTTTTCTTTTGTAAATTTTTTTTTTTTTTTTTTTTTTTTATTCTTTGCTATATATATATATACATAATAATTCTTCTTTTTGTACTCAACGCACTGGGTTTAGAGCACTTACCTTGTGGTAACAATATGAATTCTCTCCCTCACACTCATTAATACTTTTTTCTTTTTGGGTTCTCCCACGTTATCTTCACTTTTAAAAAAAAAAAAACATGATAACAACACGTCAACGACTTTGCTAGCTAACAACAATACTAGGGGGGCTTAATTTTCCCCCCCCTTTCCTTTTTTTTCCTTTTTTTTTTTTTTTTTTTTTTTTTTTTTTTGTTCCCCACCTTTTTGAAATTGTACATAAATCACAATTATTTGAAACTCTTCTTCACTTAGAACACTACCTTCTTTCCCTTTATACATATACCTATATACTCAGATATATATATACTAATTGTTTTTTTTGAATACTGCCCGACAGTAAAGGGGCTATTCTTGAGTTTGGGAAGAAGGTTAAAACTTTGGAATCAATAATCAATAATAAATAACAGAGGATAGGGCTGTACTACGAACAAAACTTATGATGATATGTTTAATATGAATATGATTTAGTGACAGGCTATATAAGGAGATTTAGCCTGCAAGCTATGCTTTTTTTTTTTCTCTTCGTTTTTTTTTCTTTTTTTTTTTTTTCCCTCGGGAACTTGAACTCGAGACTATTAAAATGTTAGTGAATAGTACATATGTTGAGAGGGAAGTAGATGGATACAGCCTGTACGTGCAGATTAAATTGTGAAGTAATAATATGGATAGTAAAATGAGCAGACAGACATGACCTAGAAAGACGACTCCCTCCTTGTCCCCCTCCCCCAACATTTCTCTCCCCCCCCTCTCTCCCTTACTACCACCTTAAAAATCTCCCATTTTCTCCCTCTTCCCCCCTCCCGTCCCTACTCAATCTAAAATGTTAAGACAGTAAATGTTGGAGATGAGCGGATGATCCCGGGGCTCTAAACCCGACTACCCCTGACCACGACCCCACATAGGATAACGCTCATATACCGGGTTTTAACGGTGAGCGTTTATTTTTTTTTAGCAACATATAGCTAAAAGTTTCTTAGGTGGGGATCCCACCCCACAAAATCCCCGATTTCTTTTTTCTTTTTTTTTTTTTTTTTTTTTTTTTTTTTTTTTTAGAGCCAATCCATGGAAGCCCTCAATGTGATCTCGCTGAACGCAAGAGGTCTAAACACACCAGAAAAAAGGAGACTACTTGTACATGACCTGCAACGCTATAAGTCAGACGTGGCATTTATACAGGAGACACATTTCAGAGAGGACAAAGTACCTATTTTAAAAAATCATTTATTTCCAAATGTCTACCATGCTACAAACCAAAAGGCAAAGTCGAGAGGAGTATCTATTCTTATCTCGAGAAAGATACCATGGACGTATATAGAATCGATCAGGGACCCTGAAGGGCGCTACCTGTTCGTAAAAGGTAAAGTAGGAGATATTGCAATTACACTGGCGACACTGTACGCCCCCAATGATCATCAAGAACCCTTCTTGAGTAAAATATTTAAACGGTTGAACGACTTTGTAGAGGGCCATGTGATCATTGGAGGCGACTTAAATGTCCCACTAAATCCAGCTGAAGATACCTCTTCTGGACTTTCATCTATTTCCTATAGGTCGCGTAATCGCATTACCCAAAATTTACATAAAAATCAGTTGATTGATATATGGCGCATATCTCATCCAACTGAAAAAGACTATACCTACTATTCGCCACAATATAAATCTTATTCCCGAATAGACTATTTTTTGATTCCACATGCCCAACTCCATTCGATACGAGAAGCCACGATAGGCTCTATCACTTGGTCAGATCATGCACCTGTTTTTATTAGATATGAACTACAAGACCCCCTACATAAAAGATCAAGCCAGTGGAGATTGAACGAGAGCCTCCTACAAGATAATGAAGTCTTAGATGATGTAATTAAGGAACTGAATTATTACTTTACCGCTAATGACACCTTAGACTGTGACCCCGGAATTATATGGGAGGCACACAAAGTGGTCATTAGAGGAGTACTAATTAAGCATGGGGCCAGGATTAAACGGAAACGGACAGAACAATTAAAAATATTATTAGAAGAACTGGCCCTATTGGAAACTTGCCATAAACAGACTCTATCTACATCTCTAGAGAAAGAACTTCAAGTTAAACGAACACAAATTGCAGATCTTTTACATTTTAAGGCAAAGGCAGCATTACAAACTTGTAGGAGGTTCTCGTATGAATCAGGGGATAAATGTGGGAAGTTTTTAGCTAGAACTTTGCGAGAACAGAAAACAATGAACTATATACCACAAATTATACCACCGAACAAGCCCAAAGTGACAAAACCATACGATATTGCTAGGGAATTCCAGGAATTTTATGAATCCTTATATAATCTTCAGACCAAACCTCCCACTCAAGCCCAAATTGACTCATATCTTTTACGGTCGGAAATGCCCCAATTAGCTGAGGCAGATAGAGAAGACCTTGAAAAGCCCATAACAGTAGAAGAATTACAGGGGGCCGTAAGAGCTATTAAACTGGGTAAAGCCCCGGGTCCTGATGGACTCACAGCCCAATATTACAAGGTCCTGTTTCAGTTCTTAGCTCAATATATGATTAAATTTTTTAATGCTTTAGGACCCGCTGCGACATTTACAAAAGAGACAATGTTAGCCCATATATCGGTGATACCGAAAGAAGGAAAGGACCCGTCTTCCTGTGGGAGCTATCGCCCAATTTCCCTGCTTAATTTGGATCTAAAACTTTTCTCTAAAATTTTAGCAAACAGGATTCAACAATATATCCCAAATTTAGTACACCTGGATCAGGTAGGTTTTGTTCCCAAACGTGAAGCAAGAGACAATACCACGAAGGTACTTAACTTACTGCATATAGTGAATAAAACTCAAACGCAAGGTGTATTTATAAACACAGATGCTGAGAAAGCCTTCGACAGGGTGAACTGGAGGTATATGGTGGCAGTTTTGCGATATGGAGGCTTTGGAGATAAAATGTTGAATTGGATAAACTCCATATACTCCTGCCCAATGGCACGGGTAAGAGTTAACGGAGTATTGTCGGAGACCTTCCAGATCGCAAATGGGACACGTCAGGGATGTCCACTGTCACCACTCCTTTTCGCCCTGTCGCTGGAGCCATTCCTCTGCATAACCCGCCTAAATCAGGATATCACGGGTATACACGTAGGAAAAACACAATTTAAGATCTCGGCCTATGCAGACGATATGCTGTTCTCGCTCACGAACCCCCTGATCTCGATTCCGAATTTAATGAAGGAGTTCGAGAAATATAGTACACTTTCCAATCTCCGTATAAATTTTAATAAATCAGAAGCAATGGGGCTTAATTGCCCACAGATACTAATTGAACAACTTAAACAAAACTTCAAGTTTAAATGGACAGATAAAGCACTTATATATCTTGGTACATTAATCCCACCCGATATAAATAAGATCTTTGAGCTAAACTTCCCCCCACTGCTCCAGAAGGTGAAAACCCTACTGGGTAAGTGGAAATCAGGATTATACTCATGGCTAGGACGTGTTAATATCGTCAAGATGAGTATTCTCCCTAAATTTCTTTATCTCCTACAGGCCCTTCCAATAAATATCCCATCGTTATACTTTAAACAGTGCCAGAAGCTAATCTTTGACTTTATATGGGCATATAAGCAACCTAGGCTGCAGCGCAGGCAACTAATACTCCCTAAGAGAGATGGAGGACTAGCAGTACCAGACATACGTAAATATTACCAAGCCATACACCTAAGTAGGGTGATAGATTGGAATAGGCATATAGACCTTAAACTTTGGGTACAGATTGAGCACGCTCAGTCGCCTATTCCATTAGGAAGAGCACCTTGGTGTGCTACATACCTCTCCAGAGAACTTATTAAACACCCTCTAATAGGTAATACGGTGAAAATCTGTGCAAATTTGCTTTCAATATTGAGTATAATACCAGAGACTTCTCCTCTGTACCCAATACTAGGGAACCCACTCTTTCCACCGGGAAATGAAGATAGAGCTTTTAAGCACCTATGTAATACAAGTTATACACAAGTGTCTAGCTATATAGGAGATGGGAAATGGCGGACGATCCCAGAGCTGATGGAAAGAGAGGGAATGTTTAGACTAAAATTTTGGAATGCCCTTCAGATAACTCACTTTCTGAATACTCTCCCTGACCCGGGACGGTTCATCAGGCCCCTTACTTTATTTGAGAAATACTGTTCAGAGACAGGATTAATGTTACACACCTTATCAGCGAACTACGAATTAATAACTGTAGCAAGGGAAACTGACTCTCTGAAATGTGTCCGTGAATGGGAACGAGAACTCGGGAAAACCTTTAGTACAATACAATTGCAACATATTCTTAAGTTCACACATGAATCATCTATATGTGCGAAAACACAAGAGACCAATTTTAAAATTTTTACGCGATGGTATAGAACACCAGAAAGATTGAAGACATTTTTTCCTGACTCTTCAGATATATGTTGGAGATGCCAGAAAGACACGGGCTCTATGTTACACATTTTTTGGGAATGCCCTAAACTAAAGAATTTTTGGACAGAGGTTAGACGCATTCTCCAAATTTTTACAGATATTGCAATCCCAGATGACCCGGCGTTCTATCTCCTCCATGCTTCCCATATACCAGAGAAGACTTATAAAGAATCTATTATTTGTCATCTACTAGATGCCGCTAAGGCATGTATCCCACTGATGTGGAAATCGGAGGTGCCTCCGACGATACAGATGTGGTTGCATAAAGTGAGGGAGATTGGCAAGTTGGAAGACCTGGTCCTTTCTGCACGACATCAAAGAGAAAAGTACATCAGGACTTGGGCATCCTGGAATACTTTTATGACCTCGGAAGAAGGACTTAACCTCCTTGTTGGGGAAAGTTAATATACCCTCTTTCGTACCTGGACCTTCTTGCGAGTAGTGAACGCATTGGGAGGTCACACCCTGGATTGGCTCTACTCCTTCCCCCCTTTTTTTTTTTTTTTTTTTTTTTTGTATTTGTTGTTTTTTTGTTTTGTTTTTGTTATTGTTTTTGAGTTATTAGATAATGCTATAAAACTGGGACAGGCAAGTCCGAGAATATAGGGAAAAAGTAGATAGGAGACTGAGTTGACTGGCAGAAGATAATCTAATTTATTATATGAAGGATATAAATAATGTCTGTTAACTAAGTGTAAACTTAATGATTAAGTTGATTATTATGCTTTCTTATGTGTACTCTCGGATTTGTTCTGCTACCTATAATAGCTCATCTCCAATTCCTACCAGAGTATGCCAGTTATAGTGGGGTAGTGGGGTAGCCCTTCATCCTTTGGAAAACGTGAACTATTAGAAAGGCTCTGTTAGTGGACACAACTCTTTTAATACTGCTAGGCATCCTTTTTAACATATATAGCAAAAACTAGGTAAATGTTAAAATATATAATTCAATGAACATAAGTAATTTATTGGTAAATAATTGGATGTTGATTCCCTTTTTGACTTTTAACTGCTTCCTAATGAGTTGATACTTTTCTCTTATTGATGCTGCAGGGTCATAATTATATTGGTTGTCTCTATGTTCATAAGTTTAGCTAAAAATGATATAGTTCACTGTGAGCAATCAATGCATACAGTTTATAAGCAGATCACCTAGAGTAATATAATGCATAGCTGACTGTGGAATGTATGTTACTTGTAGTAATTAGAAGCTAAATTGGAAGTGACATTAATAATGAGAGTTTTTATTGCTTTTCCTTGTACAGTGAGGTCAATACAGTCTTCTAACTGCCCACATGACTCTTTAATATTGTATCATTGCATTGATTTTCTGCTCCCTAATTATTGATATGGTTCTAAATTAAACTGAACTGTAAATGATTAACTGAAAAATAACTATCTTCCTATCAACAGTAATAATGTTGAGGAAAGAAGTACATGCCCATTTCTATAGTCTTCAAGTCTTTTGTGACATATGTGTTCCCTCAGGAGTGCTAAAAATGTAAAAGAAGTAATTTTAACTGTTAAATAATTAAGAATAAAATAGGGTAAATGGTAATAAAAAGTAAATGTTTAAGCAACTAGACATGTCTGTATTATAAAATTATGAAAATGTGTTATTATAAGACCTGTAAAAGCTTGCCCATAAGATTTCACTAATAGAAACACTTCAGTTGAGTTGACCCTATAATACATTTTTCTGGGAAATAAATATGATTTACCCAGCGGTATTACTGAAATGATAAAAAAGTGCCCCAAAGGTCCACTTACCAGTTCATTATGTGCAGAGTGTGCAGTGGGCTCCTATATGAAGCTCATATTCCAAGAATGCACATATTTTGTTTAGGGGACTCTTACACATAGCAAGATCGAAAAAATTATTAAATGAATCATCGATGAAATGATTAAATGAATCAATTAATATATATATATATATATATATATATATATATATATATATATATAGAGAGAGAGAGAGAGAGAGAGAGAGATACAATTTATTTCTAAATTAAAGGTTTCAAAAAGTGTGTCATAGAATCTGGATGTCATTTGCATTTACTAAGTGAGCTTCATACGCTCAAATAAGCAAATGCAATGTAATTTGGAACCTGTATGAATGCTGCCATCATGCTAATTTTTTTTCAAACAAACCCAAGTTTATCAGATCTTAATGTTATGCTAACAGTTTACGTAAACACATTTTTTTTCTGTGTGCATAGAAATGTATCCTCAAAGGGGAAAAAAGCTCTCCTAAATGAAATGCAAACACTTTGAGATTTGCAATCTCTCTGTGCTACAAAATAAAATGCACTTCTTATCAGAAGAATTCATAGCTTCTACTTTAAGGTAATTTTCTTGAGCTGTGCAGAACATAAAAGTTGCACTTACTTTGCAACGTTTCACAATTTCTTCCTAATTAAAAAATTGTATATATATATATATATATATATATATATACAGTGGGTAACATAAGAATTGAACACTTCACCATTTTTCTAGGTAAATATATTTCTAAAGGTGCTATTTAAAGGAAATTTTTACTACATGTCGGTAACAACCCATGCAATCCATACACAGGGCCGGATTAACATAGGGGCTATTGGAGCTGCAGCTCCAGGCCCCTTATCTTAAGATAGGTCCATTAAAAAAAAAAAAATCACAAAAAAACAAAAAAAAAAAACAATCAACTTCGAAGGTCGTTGCTCAGCGACCATTGGTCAACATTTGGGGCTCCTATCATCTATGGTTCCGGAGATACAGGGCTCCTTGTGTAGCCTGTCAGAAGCTACATACAGAGTGTAAATCCAAGCTGGCACACTCTGTTTGCAGCAGACTGAGAGGATGAGCTAACAGTGCCTCTCCTCACTTCTTGTCAGAGGCACTGAGCATTGGACAGCTTGGAGCCTGCAGAGTTTGACAGGCAGCACTTCCTGTCAAAGTGGCCTATTGATTTCCATGGGGCCACTCTGCAACTGCAAGAAAACTCGCTCGCAGTAGAAGCAATGCAGCATAGTCCAACAATGTAAAACTACCATTCAGCAATGTAAAAAAAAACAAGGAGGTGGCAGTAGCACCTCATGAACGCCTTTCGGCTGCTGCTATACCACTCGTTGAAAAGCAATGCACCACAGATCACTTTTAAGA
Source organism: Lithobates sylvaticus (assembly GCA_028564925.1). Taxonomy (NCBI): domain Eukaryota; kingdom Metazoa; phylum Chordata; class Amphibia; order Anura; family Ranidae; genus Lithobates; species Lithobates sylvaticus. The sequence continues at coordinate 544,487,889 of CM053026.1, forward strand.
GGGCAGTAAGCATTACCGCACATGTGAAAGAAACGTGAAACACATCATCCATTTCACACTCCCCACCAATCAGGTCACTCCCCAGCCACTTCCCATGTTAGCCACCTCCCTTCAACTTATATCACAGGTGACCATTTCCCAAGCTGCAGATGACAGACCCTACTCCAAAAGATATCACTCCCAATTACCTCCACCTGCTAATTGATATCCCTCCATGACCACCTCACACCCCCCTGCTGACAGACCTCTCTCCCCAGCCTGCCCCCACACACCTTCTCACCTGCTGAGCTGTGGATGAGGGAATCACTCCTGCAGTGTTATTGTGTTCTGCCAGTGGAGAGCCTTCCCTACCCACAGGACCAGAAGTGGCGTTTTTAGGCAACCAGTCAAATCTGATTGGTTGCCTAAAAACTTCACTTCCGGTCCCTGAAGCTTGCATTCCACGCGGATACGCATTTCCGGTTCCGGTTTCCGTTTGTCACGGAGAACTTCAGCATGCTGGTTATTCAAGCCCCCCGGACATCCATAGAGGCTTCACCGCTGCTCCATCTCCTAGCAGCTTAACACCTACACCATTGGGACCAAGCCAGCCCCCCACCACACGGACTGCATGAATGGACCGCAGAGTGACCCCGCACCCCGGAACCCATACTTATGTGCCTGATATCATTATCCTTTTGTGAGTAGCCATTTGGCTTGTTTTTCTTATTAAATCAATACCTAAATACTACACTGAGTCTGGCGCACCTTGTTCTTGTCCTAATTTCAAAAAACAAAAGTGCCCATTTTGAAGGCTTATATGCAAGTAATTGGGCATACAATGGTTATAGGGGTCCGGGTCCTACCCTGGGGGACATGTATCAATAAAAAAAAAAGTTAGTAAAAAACGTCATTTTTTGTTTTTTAAAGTGAAAGCATAAAAATAAAAAATTCCTTCCAATATAGTGCCTGGGGGGTCCCCTTATGCCCTGTACACACGGTCGGAATTTCCGACGGAAAATGTGCGATAGGATCGTGTTGTTGGAAAATCCGATCGTGTGTGGGCTCCATCTGACTTTTTCTGTCGGAATTTCCGACACACAAAGTTTGAGAGCTGGACCTAAAATTTTCCGACAACAAAATCCGATCGTTTAAAATCCGTTCGTTTAAATTCCGATTGTGTGAAGACAATTCCGACCGAAAAAAATGGCATGCATGCTCAGAATAAATTAAGAGATGAAATCTATTGGATACTGGCTCGTTTATAGTCCCAACGTACGTGTTGTACGTCACCTCGTTCAGAACGATCGGATTTTCCGACAACTTTGTTGGCCCAAAATCCGTCAGAAAAAATTAGACGGATTTTGTCGTCAGAATGTCTGACCGTGTGTACAGGGCATTAGTATACCTGTAAAGTGGCAGATCTGCACCATGTCTAGAATCTGCTGCAGCAATAACTGCATTTATAAAGCCACAAAAAATGGCATTTTCCCTGCAAGCTGCCTTTATTTTGCTCAGCAACAGCCGGGGAGTCAGTGTGTATGATGAGGCCACAATGTAATGCACTGGGAACAAGATTAGAGATTTTTTGGATACATTGTGGTGTCACTTTGACTTTGGATAGAAGTTACAGGTACAGTTACAGGTACGTAAAAATTTGTCTTTGGGTGTCGGTGGCGCCTTCCCACCGTAACCCTATAGAGGTCATTTCGATGAAAGCAAGAATTGACCTTGCTGTAAAAAATTGCAATGATATGCACCTGTCAAACAGGTGCAGAAAAATTACTTTTTGGGTGTCGGGTGCACCTTCCCACTGTAACCCTATAGAGGTACTCTTGATGAAAAGCAAGAATTGGCCTTGCTGTAAAAAATTGCAATGATATGCACCTGTCAAACAGGTGCAGAAAAAATGGTCTTTGGGTGTTAATTGTGCCCATGAAACCTATACCAAAAACATTCTTCCAGATGAAATGATTGAACACCCTCAAAGCTAGGCAGCCTTGAAGTCCTGCAGAGATTCCACATCCCAAAAAGACTTAATCAGTGACATCAGCATCAGGGACTTCATAGTTGGTAATCCAGGACTGATTCATTTTATAAAAGTCAAACAGTCCACAGAGTCTGTGGACAGACGCGTTCTATGATCAGTAACAAAACCTCCTGCAGCACTGAATGCCCGCTTTGAAAGCATGCTGGATGCAGGGCAGCTCAACAACTCAATGGAATACTGGGCAAGTTCTTACCAGTGGTCTATTCTCATGACTTAGTTAGTCAGTGGATCATCAGCTGGAAAGCTCTCCATCTCTGTTTTGGCCCTGAGGTAATCGTCCACCATGTGATGCAGACGCTGCCGATGGGCTGTGGAAGCTGACAGTCCTGGGCTTCTCCAACGCTCCTTTCTTGACCAAAATTTTATTTTCCACCATATTGTAACCTACTGGATTCAGGAAAAACCTTCAAATCCTCTTTAACATGTCCTCAAGAGATTTTATCTTCTGTACTCTCTGTTGGGACGGGATGAGTTCTGAGACCTTCCCCTTATAACTGTGGTCAAGGAGGGTTGCCAACCAGTAATCATCCTTCTCTTTTATGCCATGTATTCTTGGGTCTTTTTGCAGGCTTTGAAGCATGAGGTTGCCCATGCGCCTCAAATTTGCAGAGGCTTGAGAAGCAGACTCCTCGGGGTCACTCAGGATGACAACATCAGGAACTCCCTCCTCCCAGCCTCGTACTACTTCCAAGGGTCCTGGGGTTGGAAAGCCATCGCTTACAGATTTACGCATGTCTTCCTCTTCTTCAAAGCCTTAGAAAGTGCCAGAATCCTCCTCCTCATCCTCCTCCCCTCTCTCCTCCTGTGTGTTCTGTGACATAGGAATGATGGTGTCTGGATAAAGTGGGCCTTGAGAGCAAAGGAAGTCCTCCTCTTCCTCCTGCTGCTCTGCCTCCAGTGCCCTGTCCAATAATGCCCAGCAGTGTCTGCTCCAGCAGGAACACAACAGGGATTGTGTCACTGATACACACACTGTCACTGCTAACCATCCTTGTGTCCTCCTCAAATGGTGACAATACAGTGCATGCATCCTTAATGATCAGCTATTGGCGTGGGGAATTGGCGTTGTCGTGCCGTACTGGCACAGGTACTCATTGACGGCTCTCTGCTGTATGCATTGCCACTGCAGCATTCCCAAAGTTGAGTTCCACCTGGTGGGCATGTCACAAATCAGGCGGCAGGTGGAATTCCCGCTGAATTTCAGCCAACCGAGCACTGGCTGTGTATGACCACCTGAAATGGCTGCAGACTCTTCTGGCCTGTTTTAGTCTTGCAACCCTGGGTATGTACTTAAGAAACACTGCACCACCAAATTGAGGACATGTGCCAGACATGGCACATGTGTCAACTTTCCCTGTCTAAGGGCTGACAGGAGGTTTGAGCCATTATCAGACACCACCATTCTTGGCTCCAGTTGGCGTGGTGTGAACATCCTCTGGGCCTGTCCCTGCAGAGCTGCAAGAATCTCTGCTCGGCTGTGGTTCCTGTCCCCTAAACACACCAGCTGAAGCACTGCATTGCACCTTTTAGCCTGACTCTGGGAATAGCCCTTTGAACGCTTAGGGGGTACCTGATGTTCATAGGACAATTCTGCAGAGGAGGGCATGGAGGTGGCGGAGGAGGAAGAGGGGGTAGAGCTCACAGGTCTGGCATCATCACCATCAGCTATATGGAGACATGGGGGCACAACAAGCTGCAGCACTGAGCTCTGTCCTGCATCCTATCAAGTTGAAAGCAGCGTTACCCAGTGTGCTGTGATAAAAATATATCAATCCTGCCCATGCTTGCTGGACCATGTGTCAGCAGTAAGGTGGATTTTACGGCTGACTACCTTGCCCAACAATGCTGGAACATTCCTTTCCACGTGATGGTAGAGAGATGGAACGGCCTCACGTGAAAAGTAGTAGAGACTGGGAACTTGCCATTGTGGTACAGTATATCATGCAAATTTACGGAAGGGGGCAGAATCCACCAGGCTGAAAGTCAGAAGTTGGAGAGCCAACAGCTTTGACAAGCTTGCCTTTAGACGCTGGGCATGTGGGTGGCAGGGACTGTATTTTTTCCCCTGCAGCAGAGAAATTTGCCGGCTACAGTCTAGAGCTGGTGGTGTGCTGCTGGCAGATGTGCTGCTAGGACCTGGGACACCCTATGTTATACCATCATCCCTGTCAGTGGAGGCTGCTGAGAGGTAATGACTTGGTATAGCAAGGGCAGACTGAAGTGGATAAGTAGGGGGAGGGACATGTTTGTACCCCTTTTGTGTGGCTTTCAGGTGCTCTTGCCAATGGGCTGAGTGGTTGGACATTAAATGCCTTGTTAGGCATGGGGTACCCAAATGGTTGGTGTTTTTTTCACGTTTGATGTGCCTGAGACACAGTTTGCAGATAGCAAGAGTGTGATCTGCTGCAGATGTGCTGAAAAAGACCTAGACAGCTGAGCTTTGGGGAGTGGGCCGGGACATAACAACTGCAGAATGTGATGGAATAGGGTGGCTGCTCTCTACTCTTTCTTGATGTCGGCCTCCTTGGGGTTGTGCCGCCTCACCTTCAGTTTCCTCCTCTGCTCTATCTGGCACCCAAGTCGCATCAGTGACTCCATCATCATCATCATCATCATCTCCATCTCCTCTATCTTCATCATTACCACTGGACAACTTGGCAATACGCTGCGGCTTGGGGAACATGAATGCCAATTTGTCTACCAGTGTTCCTCCCTCTCTCTAGGCTCATGTTCCTGTCATCCTCAACCTCAGAACCAACATCTGAATCCAGTAATGGCTGGGCATCATCAAGGAGCAAGTGGTTGATGATGTGGTCAAATAACTCAGCTGACTCCTCAATGGCTGATGTTGGGGCTATGGCAGGAATAGATGTGGACAAGGAGGCAGGTTTATCCACTCTGGCAACTGCAGGGGACTGCACACTTGTCTTTGCTTGTGTGACAGAGGATGCGGAGGAGGAGGACGGTTTAGTAAGCCAGTCCACCACCTCCTCTGCATGCTGTGGCTGGATAGCATGGGCAAACTCACTAAACAGAGGAAATGATGCCCTGCCTGAGAAGTGACCACCATATCCACCTTTGCCTGTGCACACATTTGTTGCTGGCCCCCTTACAGTGGCAAGGTAATGTCTGCCTCTCCTTGTTGTTCTCCCAGACATTATTGGGATGGAGGGAGTGGTGCTTATAAGCAAATGTAAAGAAGAAGTTGAAATCTGTACCTAGATGCACTTTAATCAATATAAAGAGGTGTTTGGTGCACTTTAATTTGAGTACTCAAGCTACACAGTCACACTCCACGGATACACAATATTATACTGCAATATAATGCGCCAAACGTACAGTGACACACAAAACTATATGGCGTTAAAATGGCAGTAACGCACACAAAACCATATGGTGTTAACCTGGCAGTGACGCACACAAAACAATATGGCGTTAGAGCGGCAGTAACGCACACAGAATTATATAGCATTAAACTGGCAGTAACGCACACAAAACTATATGGCGTTAAACTGGTAGTAATGCACAAGACTATATGGCGTTAAACTGGCATAAACACACAAAACTATATGGCGTTAAACTGGCAGTAACGCATTCAAAACTATATGGCGTTAAACTGGCAGTAACGCACACAAACCGATATGGCGTTAAACTGGCAGTAACGCACACAGAAGTAAATGGCGTTATACTGGCAGTAACGCACACAACGATATGGCGTTAAACTGGCAGTAACGCACACAGAAAACTATATGGCGTTAAACTGGCAGTAACGCATGCAAAACTATATGGCGTTAAACTGGCAGTAAACTGTGTAACTCACGCAAAACAATATGGCGTTAAACTGTCAGTAACGCGCACGGAAGTAAATGGCGTTAAACTGGCAGCAACACAATCAAATAAATGGTATTCAACTACACTGACACTGTCTGAACTGTCCCTACTCTAGCTATACACTAATGTCAAGATTACTGACACGGTCTCACTACACTACACTGAAACTATATGAGCTGTCCCTACTCCACACTAATGTATGTATGAATGACACGGTCTCACTACACTACAGTGAAACTATCTGACTATCTATCCTACTCTAGCTGCACACTATGCAAAGCTGAATGATGGTCCTCCTCACTACACTCACACTATCCCTAGACTGACACTAAACTAATATTCTACACTGACAATTGAAGCAAAATAGCACAGTATAGCACACTAACTAACTTATGGCACTGAACAGAGCCCTGTTCTATATCTCTCCACGCCAAAATCACACTGAAAATGGCTGCCATTGGAAGAATACTTTTATACTGTGGGGCGGGAATGAGCCATGATTGGATAAAGTCATGATGACAGTGTCCAATCATGACTCTGACAGTGCTCTGTGCCCTGATTGGCTAAAGCTTTCACTGCTTCAGCCAATCAGAGATTGCAATGCACTGTTCAGCAGAGCAAATGCATTGTAGTTGGTTCGCGGGGCCGAACAAACGGTCGAACGACCTGTTTGTTCGGCTGTTCGTCGAACGTCCGAACACCGAAAGT
>CM053026.1:544494931-544677431 GCA_028564925.1 Lithobates sylvaticus
TCGCACCTGAAGCTGACCAAAAGACGCACAGGGCTCCTGTGCAATTTGCACCAAAGCCGCTGCAGAGATGTGTGAACCGGCTCCATGGAGCAGGGTTTCTCAACTCCCAGTCCTCAAGGCGCCCCAACAGGTCATGTTTTCAGGTTTTCCATTATTTTGCACAGGTGATTTGATCAGTTCCACGGCCTTAGTAATTACCACAGCCGTTTCATCTGAGGGAAATACTGAAAACATGACCTGTTGGTGCGCCTCGAGGACTGGAGTTGAGAAACACAGCCATAGAGGGTCACAATCTCCTGCTATGCGAATTGGATGCAGAGAAACCGCATCCAATTCGCATAAGTGTGAACCCAGCATCAAAAGAGATTGTGGATGCTTTTTGTAGTCTTTAAACATAACAGAAATTGTATTACCAGATATCTATTTGGAGTGGAAAGACTTGGCTTTTGTCTCATTGCTTATTTTCCACAATTTTGGTTTTACTCCAAAAGGCTTATTGATTTTTACCTTAAAGCGGAGTTCCAGCAGTTTTTTTTTTTTTAAAGGCTCCATGTTGTTTGTGCCTAATGCTATACCAAACAGGTAGTTGATGTAGGTTTTCTAAATGTTGTTTTTTTTTAAACTTGCTTTGCTATCCCCACCAAGTACTCTTCCCATCTTCAGTGTGGGCATCTGAAGCCCACTGGTATATCCTTTCAGGATATAGCACTGCTGGCTACCCAGCATGCACCTCCCGATCTTGCGCATGCGCAGTGTGTACAAAGCATGTTGCACTCATTGAAGCGGAGGATGCCCATTGACCCCTGGGATTGATGACACTCATATCCCAGGAGCCAATGGACGGGCAGGCGGGCGCACATGATGTACCTCACCGCAGCGAGGTAATGCAAAAGCGGAGGATTTACTAGAAAAAAAGGTATTTGCATTGTAGAAAAAAAAAAGAGGCAAGTAGATAATAGAAAGTGATCCTGAACATGATGGGAGTCGATAAAATGCCTGGAACTTGGCTTTAATGCTTTTTACTTTGTGGGTATCTTGTTGACACACTGAGCACATTATAGTTTATGCATTTAATACTAGAGATTTTGGGGTCCCAGTATACAGTTTAATTTTCCCCTTTGCATTTGTTAAATGCATGTCATATTTGAATTCATTTCCATCTGCTTTTTCAAAGAGTTCTGTTAGATCTAATTAAATGCAAATTTTGGAAGCAATCCTAGAAGAGTTGCAGTCTAATACTTGGCACAGCAGTAAAGGATGATTACCACAAAAACTGAGGCTGCTTTTGCTGCAAGAACAGAAATTCCCAGACAGACAGAAGAGGAGATTTTAACAATGTAGTCGGCAAATGTTAATAACTTGTAATCATCTCGTCGTATCCTAGCCTAGCAGTGCATTCTCTGTTCAGAATTATGATGGAACTCCTGTAGATAGGTGATGAGTTTGTACTTCTTCCTCCATTATTATTTTCATGGAATATTGCAATTTCTATGTAGCAGCATTCAAGCTGTGTTCTGAGCGGCTGCTCTCAAGCACCTCTAAATTGTCCATCCCAGAGAAATCATTTTGTGACACTATTGTTCTGACAATCTCTTGTATTTTGGCACTCAATTGTACACCAGACTGTTATTTTCTCACATACAGCCTATGTACAGTGTGTGTATATGTGTGTGTGTATAGATAGAGAGAGAGAGAGATATAGGGTTGTTTTTGAAAAAACAGTGAGGCATTACAGAGAGTGGGTAGGGGTGTTGGAAAGAGTTGGAAGAGTTGTCGTATAGATAATTAAAGTGAATTTAAAGGCAACTTTTTATTTTTAAAAATAACAGAAATGGTATACTTGCTTGCTCTGTGCAGTGGTTTTTCACAGAGCAACCCTGAACCTCCTCTTCTCGGGTCCCCCGTCGGCACTCCTGGCCTCTCCCTCCTGCCCCCAGAGCAAGCAACTTGCTGTGGGGGGCACTCGAGCAGGCTCACTCCCAAGCTGTTGCTCTGTGTGTCCATTCACACACACAGCCATGGCTTGGCCCCATCCCCTCTTTCTTCTCATTTGCTCACTAGCTGTGATTGATAGCCAATGGCTCCCACTGCTGTCTCGGCCAATAAGGAGGGAGAGTCTCCGGAGAGCCGAGGCTCTCGTGCACATCGCTGGATGGTGATGGGGCTCAGGTGAGTATTAGTGGGGCTGAGGGGGCTGCTGTAAACAGAAGGTTTTTTTTACATTCATGCATAGAATGCATGAAGGTAAAAAAACCTTGGGCCTTTACAACCACTTTAAATCTGCAACCTATTCCAGCTCTGTATTGCTGTTCCAGCAGTAGGATTTCAAGAAATGTTGGTACTAAGAACATTGAACCTGATAGGCTTGTGGAACAGATGCCTTCTTGGTCTTGGTTATTGTCAGCATTTACAGTGCAGTGATATGTGATTTGCCAAGATGATAGTGCCCTGTGTCTTTATTAAAGCAGATCTTTTGCTTCCTAATTCGTATATCATGACATTTCAGATGAAGTAATATGGTAATTTTATCTCATGCCTAATTAAGTTTTGATAACCATCCATATTCCCATCGCACACGTTTCTGGAAAAGGCTCCAGGATTCTGAGTGCTGAAGCAACCACCAGCTGGAGACTGGATCATGAATGTCACAATGTAGATATTTTCTAGCACACCATGTATCTTCAAATTGAGTCCAAACGTTTTCTTATTGAAGTATCATCACAATACAAACAAGAGAGTGCAACGTTTCAGGGTCCCGCAGAGTCCCTTCGTCAGGCATTCATGTCTCAGCAGACTTTGAATTTATGTTAGTTTGAGACCCTTCTGAGATCATAGAATTTGTTGGCCAGTGCATCTGGCCTGCGGGATTTACATGGCCACAGACTTTTGTATAGGAATGTAAAACAAGTATGATGGCAACAAAAGCTTGTTGCCTGAGGCCCTTACTCATTTCAGCTTGTCACACAATTGAATACATGAATAGGGGAAAGTTGGGAAGAGGAGAAAGCCAGATCCCACAGCTTAGGCCTCATGCACACTGGACGTTAAAATAACGTTCTAAAAACGGCAGTAGCTTTGCAGTGAGTTTTTCAAAGTATTTGCTATAGTGTTTTTTTTTTTATTTATTTTTTTTTTTTTTGCGGTTCTTAGCGTTTTTCTGCGTTAGTGTTTTTTTGCATTTAGTTTATTTTTTCCACTGGATCAAAAACGTCAAAAAAGCTGGTGAGACACGTTTTTAGCGTTTATCAGCGTTTTTTGATGTTAGAAAGTTTTTACAGCTGAAAACAACTGAAAAACTCCCCTCAGAACCCACTAGTTTTTATTTATTTATTTATTTATTTATTTTATTTTTTTTAAAGCCAAAAAACACCCCAGCCAAAAACTGCTGATAACAGCCTATGTGTGCAGGGACACATAAGATAACATGATGGGGAGTTTATTGACTGTAGAATTAAAACGTCTGAAGCCAAAAACAGCTGCTGTTAAAACATCCAAAAATGTGCAGTATGCATGAGGCCTTGAAATGATGTCTGTACAATGTTATGCAAAGAACACTCGAGAGATCCTGCAGGCCATACATTTTATAAACAGATTGTAAAGTGCAGGTGCATCATTAAAGGGGTAATAAACCCAAAATCAAAAATGGAATATAGTGCAACTTACCAATTATTAGATGTGGTGGCTGCATAGCGCCTGAAAAATGCCTCATCTGCAGTCCCAGTGTAAAAACCTGAGTGCTTTCACACTGGGGCGGTGCGCTTGCAGGACGTTAAAAAAAAAAAGTCCTGCAAGCAGCATCTTTGGGGCAGTTTGAGAGCGGTGTATACATCGCTGCTATACCGCCCTTGTCCACTGGAATGCATGGGCAGCGCTGCCAAAGCCCCTGCAAATTGCTCCTGTAGCGGCGCTACACGGGCGCCTTTTAACTCCTTTTAGGGGGTTAAAAGCTCCCCACTCGCACCGCTATAACAGTGGTAAATCACTACTAAAACTAGCGGCGCTTTACCACTACTGCCCCCCAAACCCAAATCCAAAAATGTATTATATTGCAGGTTACCAATCATTAGCTGTGATGACTGCATCACTTTTATTTTCTTTAGCTGCTTCCCCTCTGTTTTCATCTGGTGATCTGCTCATAAACACACCACCTGTATTGGCGGGACACAACCCCGGAGGAATAAGCGGCACAGCAGCAGTTTTTTTTTTTTTTTTTTCTTTTGAGATAAGGGTTTAGCAGGAGTAAATAAAAGCTGATCATTTTAACCACCCTTGCCAGTGGTAGGTGGTTTGTCTCATCCATGTAAACTGATACATTCTGCTGGAGATCTTGTGCTTTTGACAACAGACTTGCTAGCTTGATCACCAGATGAAAATAGACAGCCTAAAAAGGAAACTGATGCAGCCATCACATCTAAGAATTGGTGAAGTGCAATATAATACATGCTTGCATTTGGGTTTAATACTGCTTTCAGCTAATACATTATAAGCAGTTACAGCAAACAGTTTTTTCCTTTTTGGGATTAAGGCTTTACATAAATAAAAGCTAATCATTTAAAACACACCCGTCAGTGGTAAATGGTTTGTCTCATGTCTCTGATACATCCTGCAAAAGAGCTTGTTCTTTTGAAGAACAACAGACTTGCTGTCTGGATCACCCATTGAAAATAGAAGAAAGAGAGCCTAAAATAAGAAAATGAATGCAGCCATCACCTGTAAGAAATGCAATATAATACATGTTTGCTTTTAGGTTTAATATTGCTTTAAGTGAACACTGCAGTGTCCAGAAGTTGGCAGGAGGCACGGTGTTGAGAAAGCACACTTGGCAATTGTCCAGGGCCCGATGGCTGGCTGGAAGTGTGGAACTGAAATGCTGTGTATAGGGGGCCCCCACTTTATACTTGCTCAGGGCCCATTTTTTATTTTATTTTTTCAAAACTGCCCCTGGATAGCAGTATCCACTTTCTGTTTTATACATGGGGACCTGGGTTTTTTTTTTTCCTTAAAAAAATCACATCATTTAACTTCTTCTTCTTATTATTATTATTATTATTATTATTATTATTATTGTAAAAGACATTATTCACCCATTTGAAAGTTATTTGAAATGAGCTATGCATGGATTACACAGCATTACCCTTTGTATTAGTTAATTAATACCTGTGGATAAAATATACGCTTAACAAGATAAACAATATACTGTCATCTTTTTTTTTTTTTTAACAGACTTTGGTTTTCCAGCAAGTAGGAGGAGCTGAATTGTATCAAGTCACTGAAGCACATTTTTTGAACAATATCCCAGGGCCTTGTCATGGCTTTCTGGCTGTGTATGTCCTCTGTAGTATGAAAGGACAGCTGCATCAGAAGGCATTGGGGCCTAAAGGCCTAGCCAAGGAATGCATAGTAACTGTTCCTAATTAGATTTTCCTCATATGGGCCAATGAGTCATCCTGTGATGTTAATGCTGTGAGTAATACTTTGATCTGCCATGTAATCACTGTGGTTGAAATTTTCAGTCAAGGACCTGTTATAAGTACTCCATATCCTGCTTTGTATTTAAAGCACAAGAATGAAATAGTCTGTTGTTGCTATGGCCTTAGATCCACAGAGCTTACTTCAGAGAAGTTTTCTATTTATGTCCATGTGTGAAATGTAAGCTTACAATGAGATAGGTGGTAATGTTTCTTTTGCAAAGAAACAACAACAACAAAAAAAGCTGCATAAATCAGATGTATGTCAAATGCATGTAGCAATTATGGATAAATAATTTGCAGCAACAGTAAAAAAAAAAAAATTGGGCCAAATCTTTCTTTTGCCAGTGCCCCTCGAATAGAGTACCTGTTATCACATTAGAGTGATAGATTTTTTTTTTTCTATATTATAAAAAAAAAAAATGACTACTTATTTGCACAGATGCAACTATAATTGATGTAAAGTAATGAGTTTGGTATGGGTGCTGCCAGTGCTGATCTTCATCTGAATACTGTATGTTAGCTGCTTGGCAGCTGATCAAAAAGCTTTAATATTTCTTGTGCGACTGTGTCATAGTTACATAGTTAGCTAGGCTGAAAAAAGTCACAAGTTCATCCAGTTCAACCATAAAAATTTTTTAAAAATAAAAAATATTGTACAATCCAATATACCCAATTCTATACCCACAGTTGATCCAGAGGCAAAAAAAAAAAACCCCAGCAGAGCATGCTCCAATCTGCTACAGCAGGGGAAAAATAATCCTTCCTGATCCCCCGAGAGGCAATTGGATTTTCCCTGGATCATGTGGCCAATGTGTCCCACTTGAGGCTCCAGGGATGAGGAGCAGTGAGCACCTCTGTAGATAAATCATGCTTCATTTAGATGTTCATCGGCATTAAACCCCTAGAAGCTGTGACATCTCAGCCGAACACTGCTGTCACTTGTAAACAGAAAGCTGGCAGAGGAAGGCTTTCACTACTTGCTTCCTCTCTGGGTTCTGCATTAGATTATAAATAGATAAACGAGAGACCACTAGGTGGTAGTGTGGAAACTCGTTAACCCTAGTATAACTGTGTCACGCCCCAAGATAATTTAAATGTATGAAACTAACACATTGAACCATAGTTCATGGGTTTTATAGGCACAACCAAACAAAGTACAATAAAATAACAAACGTTTATTGGTGTGCAAAAAGTTTAAAAACATGCTAGCATTTTGCACCCTAAGGCCCCTTTCACACTGGGGCGGGAGCCGCGGCGACGGTAAAGCAGCGCTATATTTAGCGCTGCTTTACCGTAGTTTTAGCCGCGGTATTCGGCCGCTCGCGGGTCGGTTTTACCCCCCACGAGCGGCCGAAAAAGGGTTAAAATCCCCCGCAAAGCGCCGCCTGCTAGCGCACCGCTCCAGTGTGAAAGCCCGCCGGCTTTCACACTGGAGTGAATGGGGCCGGTTTTTTCAGGCGGTGTACAGACGCTATTTTTAGCGCTGTACCGCCTGAAAAACGCCCCAGTGTGAAAGGGGCCTAACCCTTAACTTCTCCCCTGCAATCATTAATGTGAGCCAAGTTCAGCCTTATGTCTCAAAATGAAAAAAATCAGTTTTTCAACCTTTTTTATTTTGTAGTATCCAGTGCCGTAACATGACTTCAATTCTACTTCTTTTTAAGTCTAAAAACAGCCAGTGGGTGTGGTTACTGAAAGCTAGGACATCACTTCCAGGGAGGGACACTGTTCCTGTGTAGCCAGTGGGCCCAATTTGGACATTTTCACTTAGGGGGTGTACTCACTTTTGTTGCCAGCGGTTTAGACCTTAATGGCTGTGTGTTTAGTTTGTTTGAGACAGTAAATTTACACTGTTCTATAAGCTGTACACTCACTACTTTACATTGTAGCAAAATGTAATTTCTTCAGTGTTGTCACATGAAAAGATAGAATAAAATATTTACAAAAATGTGAGGGGTGTACTCACTTTTGTAAGATACTGTATATAAACAAATGATACTGCACTTTTTATTGTGAAAAATGTTAAATAGTACTACAAGTGTACAGTACATATACAGTACAAAAATCATGCAATGAAAATAATTGGTCCATGTACTACAAGCAGATGAGATCTGTAGTGAAACATTTCTTCACACCTGCCTAAAACCTTTGCACAGTACTGGTATATCCAGGTTTTATAGCAGCATATGCTCAGGTTAGAATGGGACAACATTCCTTTCTCGAAATTCCAGCAACTGGTCTCCTCAGTTCCCAGACATTTACAGTGCTTTGAAAAAGTATTCATACCGCTTGAAATTTTCCACTTTGTCATGTGTTTTTTTTATTTTTTTTGCGCATTTTATGTGATAGACTAACACAAAGTGGTACATAATTGTGAAGTGGAAGGAAAATGATAAATGGTTTTCAAAATGTTTGCAAATAAATATCTGAAAAGTGTGGCGTGCATTTGTATTTGGTTCCCTTTTACTCTGATACCCCTAAATAAAATCTAGTAGAACCAATTGCCTTCAGAAGTCACCTAATTAGTAAATACCTGTTCTCCTTGGTGTAATTTAATCTCCGTATAAATACAGCTGTTCTGTGAAGCCCTCAGAGGTTTGTTAGAGAACCTTTAGGCCCCTTTCACACTGGGGCGGTTTGCAGGCGCTATTGCGCTAAAAATAGCGCCTGCAAACCGACCCGAAACAGCTGTTGCTGTGTCTTCAGTGTGAAAGCCCGAGGGCTTTCACACTGAAGCGGTGCGCTTGCAGGACGCTGGAAAATGTCCTGCAAGCCGCATCTTTGGCTCGCTGTAGGAGCGGTATATTTACCGCTCCTATAGCGCCCGTTCCCATTGGAAACAATGGGGCAGCGCTCCGAACCCGCCCGCAAAACGCCGCTGCAGCGGCGGTTTGCGGGCGGTATTGACCCTTTTTAGGCCGCTCGCGGGGGTAAAACCACCCCGCTAGCGGCCGAAATGCGCCGCTAAAACGCCGGCAAAGCGGCGCTAAATATAGCGCCGCTTTACCGCCAGCGCCCCCACCGCTCCAGTGTGAAAGTAGCCTTAGTGAACAAAAACGCCATGAAGGCAATGGAAAACACTGGAGAGTTCAGGGATAAAGTTTGACCTCCCAGTGTGTGTGTGCGTGTGTGTGTGTGTGTGTATATTTGAAACACTGCTGCGCAAATACGGTGTGACTTAAAATATTGCAACGAGTGTGGAGAGAGTGTCTCTCATGGGCATATACTCAACTCACGCAGGTGTTGCAACACATAAATAGCGCCACACCTACCCTCTGATTTTTAAAGAATTGAAAATTGCTGTTTACAGACGCTCTCCATCCAATCTGACAGCGCTTGAGCTATTTTGCAAAGAAGAATGGGCAAAAATTTCACTGGTAGAGATATACCCAAAAAGACTTGCAGCAGTAATTGCAGCAAAAGGTGGTTCTACAAAGTTTTTTTAAATTTTGAAAACCATTTATTATTTTCCTTCCAATTCACAATTCTGTGCCACTCTGTGTTGGTCTATCACATAAAATCCCCAAAAAATACATTTACGTTTTTGGTTGTAACATGACAAAATGGGAACAATTTTTTTAAGGGGTTTGAATACTTTTTCAAGGCACTGTACAGAGTGTTGTTGTTTAAAGAAGAGGGGATGCTACACCATAGTAAACATGGCCCCGTCCCAACTTTTTTGGAATTGGGTTTTTACTTTTGCCAGCTTTTTATTTCGCTGTCTTTTTTGAGACCATGTTCCTGCCATCAATTTCAAAATGACCTTTTTTTTTTTTTTTTTCTTTTAAAATGGTAAATTTTCTCAGTTTTAAACATTTGATGTTTGGCATTTTATATTGTGAAAAAATATTGTTTTAGAAGATTTTCAAATCGTTGCATTCTGTTTATATATAGATTTAGCACCACGTCCCAGCTGTTTTGGAATTGGGCTTCTAATATAAGTGAAATATAAGAAGTTCTCTTATTTTTCGCTTTGTCTGTAGTTGCATTCATTACTCATGAAGTACTCTTTGTGTGTTTGTGTAGTGCATTGAGATTATGATTGCTTTTATTTAGCTTGCTTTGGTAATTTAGACACTCTTATATTCAGCAATGTTCTTGTGAGCCGTCAATTTCTGTACTGCTGTAAAAAGCAATCGTTTTTGTGCCGTTTTGAACTAGATTCAATGGTTTCAACAATAATGCTGACCCTGCCTATGAACAAATTTTTGCTAAAGTATGTGCTTACTGACGTTATCCGTTTTCCTGTCAACTTTTGAGTTGCAATTGATTTTTGAAGTGAAGAATGTACAGTATATACAGATAAATGGCATGCAAGTAAATTAAGAGCTCTGTTATGTTAGGTCATGTAGATGAAGGCGCTTTTTTCTTGTCCCAATAAAAAAAAAAAACTAGCAATGGATGTCTTATATTAACCCTTTCACTGCCAGATCCGTACACCGTACGGACCTACAGAAGTGCCTGCAGGTGGCCAGGTGCAGGTGGCCAAAGTCTGTATGGCATACGGACCTCCTTTCTCCCTCTCCTATAAGCTCATGGTCACTTCAATGACCTTAAGCTTATATCAGAATTGTTCAGCAGACTCTGCTGAACAATTCTATAAGAACCGGTGAGGGCTAGAAGACCTCAGCGGAAAAGACCTGGAGAGGGGAGAAGAACCAGCAGAGGCAGAAGACCTCAGCAGGGGAAGCAGAAGACGTTGCCAGAAGAGGGAGAAGAAGTCGGAAGAGACCCTGGTTCTGCCTAATAAATTACTTTAAAAACATGTTCTAATACATAACATGTTCTAATACATAACATTCACAAAAGAAAATACATATACAAAAAAAAAAAAAAAAATGTATCCTTTATCATCCCCTCTCGAATGGCCATATTTCTAAAAGTTTATAGTCAAATTTTTTTTCTTTTCCCTTCTTTCTCTCTTTTCTCTCCTCCTTCTGTTTCTTCCCTTTTCCTTTTTTTTTTTTTTTTTTTTTTAAGTGTGGAAGTAAAGATATTGCACCCTTGGCTCCCAATCCCCTCTCCAAAACCCCATAAAAAAAGGGGGGGAGGAGAAACCCCCCTCCCTTCTCCCCTTCTTCATTCCCTCTCCTCTTTCTCCCCTCTCCCCTCCCCTCTCCTTCCTCTTAAATTTATAATGTGTTTTTATATATAACCCCCCCCCCCCTCAAACTCATTATGCCTTACTGTGAAGTGCCTATCCCCCAATCCTCACTCTATCTATATTAGATATTATTTATTTAGTAAACACACTCCCCCACTCCTTTTTTGTTGAGTGCTATCTAGTAATATTTCATATATTTCACACACACAGAACCCCCCCAAAGAAAGGGAAGGGGCCCGGTGCAGGACCCCAACTACCACCCTTGCTTCCCATATAACTCGCGTATATTGGAGATTGTTTAAATTCTAACCTACTAGCAAATCTTACTTCAGAGTCATTTTGCAAGTGTTTTACTTCCTCCATAAGCCTAGTCTTATCTACCTCCCTAAGCCAATCCTTCATTGTCAGGGCTTTATTAGACCCCCAATGTTTGGGGATTAATGCCTTTGCTGCATTCAGCAAATAAGGAGTAATTGCTGCTCTATATTTCTTCCTTGTGGAATTTATCGCATGGAAAAAACATTGCCACGGATCCAGCCCGATTTTCATTTCCACTGATTTTTTTTTTTTTTAATTAAATCTATTATTTCCATCCAATATGATTGAATAAGTTGGCACTGCCACCATATATGAGCATGTGTCCCAACCTCCCTACACTCCCTCCAGCATAAAGGAGAAATATGAGGGTTCATGTTATGTGTTTTTAATGGCACATAGTACCATTTAACCAATAATTTATAGTTCATTTCTTTTGTCCACGTGTCCATTGAAGTGGAGTGGACATAGTCTAAAATTTTTATTTTTCATTTCTTCAGGTAATGCCCGATTCAGCTCCATTTCCCAACTCTCAAATGAACATGCAGATCTGTCATCCAGAGGGGAAATCAATATCCTATAGATATTTTAGATCCCCCTGTCTATTTATTCCCCCTTGATCAATTAATCTTCCCCACGAGTTTAACCTGGAGGCTGCGCAGAGAGGTTTTGGGAGAGAATCCACAAAATGTTGGAGCTGTCTATCTCCACACATCCCATGGAGTCGTGCCATACCACTCTCACAGCTCCATTAATGAACACAGAACGTTCCCTTTCAAGACATCCTTAAGCCTCAACTGGTCCGATAGGGTCCATTTTAGGTATTGATTTATTATCTTTCCCCGGCGGGAAAAAGTTGTTACCTGTCAAGGGGCTATTATGCTGCCATGATATGCTATTAAGTAATTTATCCCATACTCTAAATGTTTCTATAGTAATTCGTACTGTTTCTCCCGAAAGCCCCCTATATTGCTTTGGAATCCAAATCTGGCCCAAAGCCACTTTACTCACACTTTCCTCTAAGGACACTCACTTTTTATACAGGGAACTGTGGACCCAGTCCAAGATCCTCCGTAATACTGCCACCTCATGAAATTTTGAAATATTTAATATTTTCATTTTTAAAAACGTGTTCTGTTTTTTTTTATTTTTTTTTTAATGTAAATTGGTAGGGGTACAATGTTCCCAGATACTCATTCACATAGGGTGGGGGACCAGGATCTGGGGGCCCCCTTGTTAAAGTGGGCTTCTGGATCCGGATAAGCTCCCTTCCCACAGACCCTGTCAACCAATGGCCAAGGTTGTCAGGAAGAGGCCCTTGTCCTCATCAACATGGGGACAAGGTGCTGTGGGGGGGGCCCTCCTGCCTCAAAGCACCCACCCCCCCTTTCCTGACCTGCCGGGCTGTGTGCTCGGATAAGGGTCTGGTATGGATTTTGGGGGTTACCCCCATGCCGTTTTTTGGGCGTGGGGCTTCCCCTTAACATCCATACCAGACTGAAGGGCCTGGTATGCTCTTAGAGGGGGAACCCATGCCGTATTTTTTATTTTATTTAATTTTTTTTATTTGACGTGGAGTTCCCTTTCAAAATCATCAGAGCACAAGTCACATGCCAAAGTCGGTTCAATTAAGACTGCGATCCGACATTGTTCCGACTTCAGTGATATTTAATGGGCTGAAGTAGGATCAAAGTCAGACCAAAGTAGTGCAGGGACTTGAAGTCGTACTAATATGAATGGTAGCCATTGTAAATCATGGGGAACGACTTGTCTTACGATTTGGGACTGAAAAGTCATATGACAAGTGTGAAAGGGGCCTAAATCGCATTGCTAATGGTTCTTGTTAGTAGCCTAAATACTGAAATTTGCACTTAAAACTGTAATTTTGTAACTTTTGGAAATGTCAGTTAAAACGTGGCTGTGCCAGTAAATTTTGTGTGTCAGTATATTTCAATCTGGTAGGTTGGCAACACTGCCCAGTGCATGCCTCTTGAAACCAGCGTCAGCAAAAAGCAGCTCCAGTTTTTCTTTCCAACCAGGTTCCTTTTAATGTAAACTTACACTGTCAAAGTAAACTTAATAGCAGACACAATAAGGTGCCACCTACTATCTGTACTGTACCAGCCTGCCTTCCCAGATCACAGCTGAAACTGCCATATGGGTTTAATTTAAGGCTTGTTGGGCATTTTAAAATATGTAAAGAAATGTGCAGACAGCGCTAAATGCACACGCTTCTGCATTCAGTAAACTGGTGTTAATTATCTCTTGAATGATGAGGTAATATGTCAAACTGCTAAACTTTTATGGCAGCATTCTTCAAAATAAATAAATGTGCATACATACTATTGAGGCAACTTGTTAATCATTATGCATGTCAGTTTTGGCAGTGTGAGGCATAATTTGTATCTTGCATCCCCTCAGGCTGAATGTGTTAGAGGAGCCTTGTGAAATTAAGATCATTGCCCCAGTACTTCCTGTGTAAATGAAATTGGTTACTTTGTTAAGAATATTAACGTGAAAAGACTATTTGCAGGATGCCTGAATGCTTGACATATATTTTATTACTTAAGTCTGTGATACAACACATTCCAAGGAACCTGACTGCATGTGGAAGTAATGATTATTTTTAATTTTTTTTTTTTTGGAATCGTACTTACCTAGGTTGATGCGGCATCTGGCCCCTGCCAGTGCCAGTGTTTTGTTAGAATTTGTAACGGAAGTGACGTTCCGTCGCTGCCATCTTGCTACACCCGGCACTCCTACACAGTGAGAAGGCAGAAAGTGGACATCTTGTTGCAGCCCACCGGAGTCATGCATTTCACACTTATTTTTAATAGTAAACTGAGCTTATATGGGGAAATACAGTATTTAGAAGTCTAATATGGACTGTTATGGACTATTCTCTAATTTGGAATATCTAAGATGTACTGTTTAGATGTTGAATTTTAAAAGCAGCGGCAAGCCTGCTGATCTCACAGGTTTGCTAATCTGACAGAACACTGCTGCTTTTATAATTCAACATGTAAACAGTCCGATGGATTTATAAATGCTGTATTTCACCATATAAGCTCACTTTACTGTGTGTGAAATGCAACACTCCGGTTGGTGTAACAAGATGTCCGCTTGCCGCCGTCTCACTGTATCCTTACTGTGAAGGAGTGCGGGGTGTAGCAAGATGGCAGCGACGTAACATCACTTCTGATGAGTCGCCTAATCTAACGAAACACCAGCTCTAAGGCATCAGCAGTCTGAGAAATCAAACACCGCCAATCGCTCGCTTCTCACTGCTCCCTGAGCAGAGAGCTGGCGACTGTAAGTCACTGGCTTTCTACTCTGCCCCCCTTGCTCCCTGGAAGTGAGGGGGCAGGAACAGCCGGCTCAGGCTCTCATCGGCTCACTGAGAACCTGAGCTGGGTGCTGGTCCAGGCATGTGGACGAATCCCGACCATATGGTATCTCGATCTTTCTTGAGCCTGGACCGGCTCTATGACATCAGCCTACAGTGGGCATCAGCATGTCACAGGAGTGCAAAACGAGCTTTGGCTGTACGTCTCCTTTTAAAGTGGTTGAAGGTAATTTTATTATAATTCAAATAATAAAAATGTTATACTTGCCTGCTCTGTACAATACCTCTTCTGAGGTCCCCTGCCTGTGCTCTTGGTTCCTCCTCTTCTGTGGGGAAGTGGGGGGGACACGTGCAGGATCACTCCCGAGCCAGGCTGTGTGCATCCATAGACACACAGAGCGCGGCTGGGCTACTCCCCCATTAAAGGCTTTGATTGACACTAGCAGGATCTAATGGCTTCTGCTGCTGCCTCTGTGCTGTCCCACACTGCACAGGTTAACAGCTCCTTTTTGTTTAGGGGAGAGGAGAGCAGAGATATACTTAACTAATCTTTCAATCCTCCAAGTGCAAGACTGGTCTGGCACCCCTGGGCTCCAGCGATCCTTGAATAGTAGACTGTTCCTGACGTCATCACGCTCAGAGCAGGCCTTATAGACATGGAACAGTCCACCGCTGGACCGTGGGGGAGCATGGCTTTTCGGGGATTGAAGGATCGGGTAAGTATAAGCTTTCTGCTCACCCCTAAACAAAACAAGAAATTGACCCATGTAGTGTGGTCACAGACTGCATGGGAAAAAAAATGTTTGGCTGAAGTTGGGCTTTAACCACTTGCCTACTGGGAATCTTCACCCCCTTCCTGCCCAGGCCAATTTTCAGCTTTCAGCCCTGTCTCACTTTGAATGACGCAACATTTTCACACAAATAGAGATTTCTTTTGGTGGTATTTAATCACCACTGGGATTGTTTTTTTTTTTTTTGCTAAATAAACAGATAAAGGCAAAAAATTTTGAAAAAAAAACATAATTTTTTTCATGGTTGTTATAAATTTTGCAAACGGGCACTCTTTCTCCTTCACTGCTGTGACGGCCTTCTAGAACTAGCCGGCCACGCTGTAGCTCTCATTCGGCTATAGCGCGGTCGGCAAGTGGTTAAACATTTTAGATTTTCCATCTTTAGTTCGAGTGACAGTGGTCACTAGCATGAATCGAGAGAAAAATTAACTTCTTTGGAAGCAGGGACGGCCACACTTTGATCCTAATTTGGCCAGTCACTTCTGAACCAGCCGAATTCCAATCATTGTTTAAAGCCAGTATAACTCAAGTGTGGAGTTCTAATGACAATTGTCTGCTTCTGTCCTCATGCATGAATAGCTCCCATAGGCAGTAAAAAAAAAAAAAATTCAGATAAAATGTTAATCTCTCATTTGAAGGAGCACTATTGCTTTCAGTCTATGCCCTGGCTGGTGATATCTAAAGATGGCCATAGACCAATTCATTTTTTTCATTCAGCTAGTGGGAAGAATGGGAAAAAAAAAAACAGGTTCCTCTGTCCACATAAAAGATTTGGATGGAGGAATCAAATGACCGACTTCTGTCAAACCGGGATGGCCACACATTGATTAACACTCAGCCGGGCCCTGCTGAATCGACTGAATTATTATGTCCATGGCCAGCTTAAGACAGAGCTTTTTGTGGTCTGCCTGGGGACACTTGAGCAGCTGACTGTGACTGTCATAGATGCCACCGGCCGGGGCTTAGGCTAGGTTCACATCTGATGCATTTTTGTGGCATGTTTTTTTAAATGCGTTTTTTTTAATGTGATTTTATTTTTTTTGTTTTGGCCAATGGCATGCTATGTGTGCTTCACACCGCCCCCTTCCCTGGACTCTTTTTTTTTTATTTTTATTTTTTAACCAAAAATGGGTGTGCAAAGACCCCAGTTGAACACCTCCAGAGGACAGAAAGAATCTCTATTAATGCATGGTTAGCTCATGTATGACCTGACCAGACGATTCTTTCAACTTGCGTTAACACATCTTTTAAAAAAAAAAAAAATGCCTATACATGTCATAAGATGTTATGTTATGTTATTTTTTAACAGACTTTCACTGCACAGATCTACTGTTAAGGGTTGGTAAAAATGAAGTGTTGCACAATACTTCACACCATTTCTGGCCACTTCTGCAGAAAGTTTTTCTTTTGTTAGTGGTGTTCTGCTTATCAGTGCTTCTGAAATGTCTCAAGACATTTTTTGAGTATTCTGAATTTGCGGTATCATGGACATCAGGGGTAAGAGAATGAACTGATGTTTATTCTGGTAGGTTTACATGATGATTCGAGTGCTAATGTAGCTAGCCCATGCAGTTCTGAAAACCTTGATCAGCACACCAAGACTTCATTAGATAAAATTGGGGTTACTTCTAATATGGAATTAACTCTTAACATTTTTTTTTTTTTTTTTTTTCATTGCTTAATTAAACAGCTCACAGAAAAAATGGCCTAGGGAAGATTTTTTTTATGTATCAAGGAAACCTTCCTGTTCCCTGTATGGGAAAAAAAATAAATAGTTTTTTTTTTTTTTTTTAAATATATCTGCTTCAATACAGGGCACTTCCACCCCCTTCCTGGCCAGACCAATTTTCAGCTTTCAGTGCTGTCACTCTTTGAATGACAATTGCACGGTCATGCAACGCTGTACCCAAATTAATTTTTAATCATATTTAGCACAAATGGAGCTCTCCTTTGGTGTTATTTAGGGTTGAAAATGTGTTTTATTGTCAATTTCACATATATGTCACAGTGAAAAACATAAGTTACAATCTAGTGACAATCACAAGTAAACATAGGTATGAGTCAGCCCAATGGCTATCGCCCATAGCTTGACTCCTACTGTCAAACAATACAGTGCTAGGGTTAACGACTGTCGCCTGTTACAAGCAGTCATTCTGGCTGGAGAGCCTTGTTCATAATAAAACAATATGTGTGAATTATTTGAGACTAAAGGGATAACCGGGTTAGAGGAAAAAAAAGGGGGAGAAGCGACCCATGGAGGGGTGTGAGTTGAAAAAGAGAGAGAAGTAAAGAAGAGAGAGTCATAGAAAAGCGAAAGGGCTACTGAGGAGACATTCGTAGAGAGGAGCAATTATTGGACAGAGGGTGGGGGTCTAATGAGTAGACGCCTTAATCCACCCCATGGTTAGGCTGCGTGTTGTGAAGACCTTGTTGGGTTTGACAGTATATTTGTGAGGGTATATGAGGTGGAGAAGCAGAGCCAGATGGACCACAGCACCTTGTACTTATCAAGGGTACATATAGAAAAAGTTTGGGACTTTAAATGAGGCCCACATAGACATGTGCCTCCACCCCTGTTCATTAGCAAAAAGGAGAGTTTGGGATTTTGAATGAGGCGGGTACACCATTGGTTGGTGCAGTGAATACATGAAAAAGATAAATGCACATAAAAACAATATTTATTGGATTAATTGACAGTATTTAAAGCCATGTTGTATCATGTTGCATTTATCTTGTTTATGTATTCATGACAAGATTGTGTTCACTGCACTGACCAATGGTGTACACGCCTCATTTAAAGTCCCAAACTCTCTCCTTTTTGTACTTATCAAGGGTGTCGTTCATAATCGAGACCCATCGTGACAAGGGAGGAGTGGTGGTTGTTTTCCAATATGATGGGATGAGTTGTCTCGCTGAAGACATAAATAAAACGGAGGAGGTTCCGTTTCTCCGATTTGTTATAGACCTAGGGAGTATCGAGAGGAGAGCAATCTTTGGGGAGAGCGATAGCGTTTCTTCATAAATTTCATTATAACATTCAAATACCTGAGTCTAGTAGCTGGGGATCCTCTCGCATCCCCACCAGACATGTAGCTAGGTCCCTGTAGAGGAATTACAGTGCCAACAGGAGGCTGGAGTGGAACAGTTTGTGTAATGTGGAGCGATTCCTGTACCACCTAGACAGAATCTTGTAATTCTTTTCCTGTGAATAGCAGGATATTGTTGACAGTCCGGTCTGGAGATGTCCTCTCCCAGGTCTGCAGACCACATCCTGGTGTAAAGTGGCTAGTCATCATGTGTAAGAGCTTGTAGAAGATCGTATAGGGTTGAGAGAAGGTGTTTCAGAGAGGGAGCACAGCCTTTCAAATTCAGCATAGGGGCGTGTATTTGGGATGAAGTATGTAGGCGTTTTGAGACAATGGATAAGTGGAGGGTGATGAGCCAGTCGCGGGATCCCATCGGTGTGGCTGGTGTCCCTTGTAGGGGATGTACAATAGAATGCGCTTGAAGGACCCCAATGTTGTCGCTCCCATGCCCTGGGTGAAAGCAGGGTTGTCAAACGGAGAGGTCAACAGGGAGGGGTCGAAGGATAGAGTGGAGCACAAGCCCCTGTTATACCAAAGTCTAAGAGAGGCGAGTGTTAGCGTTGAGGGAGCAGGTAGATGGGCAAGGTCGTTTCTGTACCCCCATAGGAGAGCCCGAAGGTCTACAGGGGCTAAATCCTGCTATTCCGTGACAGAAGCCTTCAGGAAGGACAGGGAAACCATTCCAGAATGCGTGCCATATGGGTGGCTTTTTAGTAAGTCTCGTGGTCAGGGAGACCCACCCCACCCTGTAGCTTCAGGAGGGTGCACAGTTTGTTTTTCACCCTAGGTAGCCCTCGGTTCCACATGAATCTGATAGCAAGGGAGCGTAAGGAGGTGAAGAAGGATTTGGGAACCATACTGGGGATCGTTTGGAAGAGGTACAAAAGTTTGGGCATGGTGTCCATTTAAGAGTATTGATCCGCCTGAACCATGGTAGGGGGGACCTCCCTACTCTTCCAAATCTTTCCATATGCGGGAGAGTAGGGGAACATAATTCAGAGAAAATAGGTTGGAGAGATTAGAGGGAATAACCTCGTAGAGGTGGGGAGGGAGATGTTGAGAGCTTCCGTTTTGGATATGTTGAGTTTGAAATTACTAAAGGAACCAAACTGATTGAATTCTAGAAAAAGAGATGGAGGTGGTATGGGGGTGTTGTAGATAGACCAGGAGGTCGTCAGCATATAGGGATAGCTTGTAATGGGAGGAGGGTGTTTGGATACCTTGGCTAGAGGTGGTCTGACAAATGGCACAGGCTAGGTGTTCTATGACAAACAAAGGGGGGGGGGGGCAGCCCTGCCGGGTGCCATTTGAAATGTCAAATGGCTTCGAGGCAGTGCCATTTACTAATACTGAGGCGAAAGGTTGGGAATACAGGGACATGGGATAAAAGCTGTTCCTAAGTCTAGTTGTTCAAGTGAGAGTCGTAGGAATCTCCAGTCGACCCAATCCAACGCCTTTTCGGAGTTGAAGGAAAGAAGGCAGGCTTTCAGATCTTTGCACTGAATAAGAGATGAGATGAATCGTTTTGGTGGTATTGTCGTTATGAATCATTCCTCTGAGGAGGGGGATAAGCAATTGGCCAATACCTTTGCGAACAGTTTGAGGTCTATATTAAGCAAAGATTTCGGCCGATAGCTGCTACATTGGGATGGGTCTTTGCCTGGTTTTGGTATTATAGAGATATTAGCAGATAGAAATCATTTAGCGGGCAGGTGGGGGGAGTCTTTCGCAGTAAAAGCTTTAGTTATAAGTGGTGCTATTTGAGGGGCAAAAGTTTTGTAGAAACGAGGGGTGTACCCATCTGGTCCAGGGCACTTGCCTATCTTCAGGTCCTTGATGGCATCCAAGAATTTGGGTGCGACCAAGGGTTTGTCGCGCTCCAATGATTCTAGTGAATCGATCATGGGCAACGCCGTTTCCATAATCTAGTCTTGCATGTTGTTGTCGCTAGAGGAGGTGGTCTGAGTGTTTAGGGCTTTAGATGATAAGTTGTAGAGTTGGGAGTAGTATTGTCTAAAGGAAGAGGAGATGGCTTTCGTATTGAAAGCTTTGTCTTGATTGGGTTGGGTGATAAAAGGGATGGAGTATTGGGGGTGCTCTAGGGTGGAGGGTCCGCGCCAAGTGTTTACTGCATTTGTTAGCTAAGGAGTAGCGGAGATTGCCCGCCCTGTCTCGAGCGATCAGGGAGTGTGAATCTAAGAGTTGAAGTAGATCTCTACGGGCATTAGATAATTGATAATTGAGCTTGTGGAAAGGTTCAAGGTCTGCAATAGTGGAAAGGAGGCGACGGATATCGTCGGCTCTAGTTTTTTGCTGTATGAGCATACGCATTTCAGGGATTCCCATTGATTGA
This sequence comes from Lithobates sylvaticus, assembly GCA_028564925.1. NCBI lineage: Eukaryota > Metazoa > Chordata > Amphibia > Anura > Ranidae > Lithobates > Lithobates sylvaticus. The sequence continues at coordinate 544,515,398 of CM053026.1, forward strand.
GGGGAGAGGTTGTGTCTGAGGAGTGATCGGACATAAAGTTCTGAATTGGTTTTGGAGTTGTCAGCTACACAGTCTCGTAGCAGTTTGTCATTGAGCCTCCAGTGTGCGCCCCTACGGGTTGTTGGGGGGCGCGCCAGGGTCAAATAGACTGGGGCGTGATCAGACCAGAGTAGGTGGCCGATGGATGCTTGGAGGGGGGTATCTAGCAAAGATTGTGAGATTAAAAAAAGGTCGAGTCTGCTGTAGGAATTGTGTGCTGCTGAATAATGTCTGTAATGCCTCTGTGGGATGCTGGACATGCCAAACATCCACTAGAGGGGAGGAGTGTAGTATGGATTTGATGCGTATCAATGTAGAGAAAGGAACAGAGGACTTGCCTGAGGATGTGTCTGCAGATGGGGACAGGGCGATGTTGAGATCTCCACCAATGATATTTTGGTGGTATTTAACCGCTTCCCGACCGCCTAACGACGATATACGTCGGCAAAATGGCACGGGCAGGCAAAATCACGTACCTGTACGTGATCGTGCATGTGCCTGCCTGTGGGTCGCGCGCGCGGTCGGGAGCTCCGTGACCCCGGCCGTGGGACCAGCGGACCCGATCGCCGCTGGTGTCCCGCGATCGGGTTACGGAGCTGAAGAACGGGGAGAGGTTTGTGTAAACAAACCTCTCCCCGCGCTTCCTACACTGACTGTCAGTGATCGGCAGTTCCCTGTCATCGGGAACGCCGATCAATGACGTCACACGTACAGCCACGCCCCCCTACAGTAAAATAAACACAACACGTCACACTGACTCCTCCCCGCCCCCTAGTGGTTAACCCCTTCACTACAACTGTCATTTACATAGGAATCAGTGCTATTTAAATATCACTGATTTCTATATAAATGACAAATGTCCCAAAAATGTGTCAAAAATGTCCGATGTGTCCGCCATAATGTCGCAGTCACAATAAAAATCGCTGATCGCCGCCATTACTAGTAAAAAAAAAATATTAATAAAAAATGCTATAAAACTATCCCCTATTTTGTAAACGCTATAACTTTTGCGCAAACCAATCAATAATCGCCAATTGCGATTTTTTTTTTTTTACCGAAAATATGTAGAAGAATACGTATCGGCCGAAACTGAGGAAAAAAAATGTTTTTTTATATATTTTTGGGGATATTTACTATAGCAAAAAGTAAAAAATATTGCATTTTTTTCAAAATTGTCCCTCTATTTTTGTTTATAGCGCAAAAAATAAACACCGCAGGGGCGATCAAATACCACCAAAAGAAAGCTCTATTTGTGGGAAAAAAAGGACGCCAATTTTGTTTGGGAGCCACGCCGCACGACCGTGCAATTGTCAGTTAAAACGACGCAGTGCCAAATCGCAAAAAGGGGCCTGGTCCTTTGGCTGCCAATTGGTCCGGGGCTGAAGTGGTTAATTACCACTGGGTTTTACATTTTTACGAAAAAAAGACTGAAAATGTAAAAAAATAAAAATGACGTTTCTTAGTTTGTCATTTTGTAAATAAGTAATTTTTCTCCTTCACTGATGTGCGCTGATGAGGGCGGCACTGATTAGGTGGCATCGATGATGAGGCAGTAATATATGCCACACTGATAGGTGGCACTGATGGGCACTGATAGGTGGCACTGATGGGGCGACACTGATGAGCAGACGCTGAAAGAAAGCACTTATTGGTGTCACTCATGGGCACAGACTGGCATCACTTGCTGGGCACTGTTTGGGCTGGACTGTAATCAGGACTGATCAGTGCCATGATTACCTGTACAGTCCTTTCTGTGAGGTGATGCTACTGATCGCCTCTCCTCGCCTCACACTTTGTCAGTGTGAGGCGAGGAGAGCCGATAAACCGCACTTCTGCATTTACATCTGATCGTCTGTCATTTGGACACAGCCGATCATATGGTTAAAGAGCCGGCTCTTTACCAAGATCAGGGTCGGGTGTCCTAGGGACATGGCGTGCCCATTTATTGCTACGCTGCATGCCCCCGAGAACGGTGACACTGGGGCAACGTCGTATGACGTTGCCCCAGAATGAGAGGGGATCCCGCCCACTGGCATTTCCCTATACAGTGGGAGGTTTTTATTAGTCCTGCTTCCACACTTTTACATGTCAGTAAGAACTGAGGGCAAAAGGAATTTTGGATCGTTAAAAAGGGAGATGCATCCTTGCTGTTTTGATTTGGTTACTTGAAACAAGAATAGAGGATAAATATTTCAATAGGAACATTGATTCTAGTGACTACTAGGAGTTTTCCTCACTTTAGATGGGTTTCCTTTCACTTCCTGTTTTGGCTATGGTATGATCTCCCTAATGGGACACAAATGGCCAAAAATAACCCAAACAGGTTATAACCCTCCCTTACTGAGTCTATCCGATATGAAAAAAAAAAAAAAGGTTTGCCTCCTGTTTTACTTTAAAAGCAAACTCCACAACAGTAGATATTAGGGTTTGAGTAGGGTTAATGTGAAAATACACTGCATCTGAGCACCACAAACTCAATAAAAATATTTCTTTTCATATTTAAAGCAAACTACCCCTATCTATTTTGCTGAGAGATCACCTTGAAAAACATCCCCTAGCATTTCTGGCCATGGCCACCTTGAGTAGGGGCAGATTATTTATATAGCCTTTACTTCCTGGAATCCATTTGCCATTAGCTCAGGCTTGCAGGCAGGAGGGTATGCTTAGCTGAGGAAACCCCTCCTCTCCTCCCTGAAGATTCCTGGGATGTATGACAACATTTGATATATTTTCCTATCTATTTACTAATGCTAACAGCAAAATAGTGTTGATTAAGGGAGTGAAGTTCCAGTTTAAGTGGTTTGAATTAATTGACAGTTTCTTATGTTTCATAAACCCCAATAGTTAAATTCTTATTAATCCCAAAACCAAAATGTATTGAATTGCAGCCTACCAACCATTAGATGTGGTGGCTGCATCAGTTTTCTTTTCTTAGACTTTTTCCCTTGGTGATCTGGCCAGTAACACACCACCTGTATTAATTCTGAAGGAATGAGCACAGGAGTCACAGCAGACCGCAACTTTGTCAGTCTTGGGGGGGGGGGGGGGGGTTAATGTGTTAGCAGATTTAGATACACTAACAAATTGAAGCCAAAACTCCAGCTCACACTTTATAATCAGCTACAGCCATGTAAAACCATTGGAGGGTTTCTGCTGTGAAAAGCAACAGACTTGCTGGCTGGATCAGAATATGAAAATGGAAGAAAGCCTAAAAAATGAATCTAATGAAGCCATCACATCTAAGAATTGGTAAGCTACAATATAATGTTTGCTTATGGGCTTAAAGCTGATCTTCACCTTAAAGGGGATATTCCGCGTTATACCATTTCCTCCCCTCCTCTTCTGTTTTTGGGCGAAGGGGAGCAGGTACCTCTATTTGACTCACTCCCACTTCGGTTGGATCGCTGCTGCAATCCACCAGAAGTTCACAGTGTTTGTAGCTCCTGACTTGAAGTTTATTTCAAACAGGGCGAAGAACCGTTTTAATATTGCTTTAAAGTGGATGTCATAATGTAGAGTATAAGATTTCCTATCATTTGAGCCCAGTCTTGCCACAAAGAGTTAATCCAGCTCTGAGCAATCCTCTTTTATTGTTCAGTGAGATAAATCTGGACAAACAGAGAAAAACTTTGTCAAATCCTCCCCCTTGCTGTGAGTGACAGGTGATTTACATGCATTACTAAGAGACATGCATTCTTTTTTAATCTCCCCCCCCCACTCCTTTCTTCTGCTGCTCTGCCAGGATTGGATGTTCCACACCTCAGCATAATTGGGCATGCTGGAGTCATGTGGTTACTTTCCTGTCTTTTCACTGGATGTTGGAGATCATAGCAGAAGTTCAGTGTAAGAAATACACAGGAGAAAATGCATATTGACAAGGGGCGTGTAGAGGTGGGCGGGGAGTCTACTGACATCACGACTCCACCCACCAAGCTCCAGACAACAGACCCTCCCACAGAATCTGCAGTTTTTCGGGTCTCCTAACAGACGGAGGGGAGACATTTGACAGGTAAAGATACATGCAGGAGGCACGTATATCCTTATAGATAACCCCTATGGTAGTAGTTTAGAAAGGATGACATTGGGTTTACATCCACTTTAAGATTTCTGTGCAGTCATTTGTGCTTCCACTCCCTCCAATAAGGCAATGATGAAGATGCCTACAGCTGGATCCCCAAATATATATGTAGTCTGTATTATGGAGAATCCATCATGGATGCCTTTACATCATTTGCCTTTATGATAGCTACAGCACTAGCATAGTAGTCAGAATATCTTGTCACTGCTGCACTTTCTATTTTATCTGCTTTGAAAATGTTACAGATCATCAATACAGAACTATAAAACAGACGTTATATACACATAGAACAGATGGCAGCTTATGAACACTATGTCACTCTGATAGACTGGTGGTGTAAGTTGACTTTATTTATGATACTCAGCGGTTACATTTATAAGACTGTGCAGTTTCTCACAAATATTCTCTCCTTTTTTTATGCTTTACTGTTTAGTTACTGTAATGCACTCAGTTGCTTTTTTTTTTCCAAATTTTAAGTTTGCTGTATTGGCTGGAACATCTAACACAAAGTCTCAGAGTTTGGCAGGAGATGTATCATTACTTTGTCAGATTGAATATTGGATAGCGTGTTCTCACATGACAGCAGTAAGTATTCAGAAAAAATAGACCTGCATAGTTTTCACAGTAAAATATCTTGGGTTTCTTTGAGAGCACTCTTTAACATGCTGACGGGTCTTCTCATGGTGTTAGTTAAGAAGCCTAGCAGGTGTCTGCAAAACCATAATCCCGGGTACACTAGTGTCAGAGGTAGACTAACGAGAAAATTCAAGCTATTAATAAGTACTGTTTTCTCAGGGCCACTATACTGTATTATACTTTTGTATGCATTTGGTCCTGGTAGTAACCATCCACAGTCTATTGCATGTTATCTCCATGGACTTCTAGATTGTAAGCTCTAACGAGCAGGGCCCTCTGATCCCTCCCGTATTGAATTGTATTGTAACTGTACTGCCTGTCTCCATTTTTTTTGACAACTGTATACGTCAAGTCCATTATTATTATACAGAATTTATATAGCACTGTCCAGACTGTAGGCACTATATAAATCCTGCATAATAATAATAGTGGACTTGACGTATACAGTTGTCAAGAAAAATGATTTAATCGCCAAAGTGGACATGCATTTCTCCTTCACAGTGATATTGCAATGAACACATTCGCATCAGCATAAAGGGACTCACTCTGAACCATTTTTTGGTTGTCAGGAAAATGTCATGAAATGTAAGGCTTGAGAATATTATTATTATTCAGTTTGCGCAGTGTTTTACAAATATATAAAGGAGGGCAGTACAATTACAATACATTTAAATATAGGAAGGCCCTGCTCATGAAGCTTACAATCTAGAAGATTGGATTGCGTACAGCTGAGATTGATGCAGCTGAGTAATGTCTGTGATTAAAAAAAATACAAAGGATGCCATTTTTCTGACTATACCAGTTGGTTGGCTGTCCCTGGCTTCAATACTTGACCCAAAGTAGCATTCAGATCAGAGAATCATAGTGAGGTCAAAATTCCTGATCTTGTACAGGTCAGTGCCACAGAACGCAATAAAGCCATTGGATCTGAGTTACAGATAGGCCCCTAGAAACTTCAGGACAGGTCAGCAGTGCTGGTCACTTCCTCTATACACAATTCTCCATGCCAGTTTTTCTAAAATCCTATCATGCGTGTATTCATAAAATCAGTTGCTTGCCACGTGCAGCAGGTGGGCGCCATGTTGTCTAAGTACTTCGTTATTACAATTTATACTTTTACTTATAAACTTATCTCACATTGTCAAAGTAAGGCTAAAAAAAATGGTAAAGGTCACAAACTATTATTCTTAAAATAGAACTTAGCTCTCTCAATTAAGCACACTAAACACAGCTAAGGGCAGATGAATTCCAGGAAGTAATTTTTACACTAATCACCTGCCCTTACTCAAGATGGCCACAGCCAAAAATGTGATGGGGGGAGTTTGTTTTTAATATTAAAAATGAATTAAATGGCACTTTTGGTTTGTGGTGCTCAGATTCAGTGTAATTCTGTTTTTTAACCTGTTAACAAGTTGAAATACTGCCTAAATATGTCAGGAGTTTCTATTGGAGGTTACAAAACACTGGTTGGGAAACTAATGTACGTTATGTTTTGGTTACAAAAAGTTAAAGCTGAAATGTAATCTGCATATATTCTGCCTTCCCTTGACACCCCCCTCCAATAATCAAAACACTTCACTTCAGTAATCCTCTCAAGAACCCTCATCCCTTATTCCAAGCAGTGGGCTAGTTCTTGGATGTAGTTCTACAAATATCTAGATACCTTGATCGTGGGTGATGGTCTGGAAGAGTGGGTGTCCCTATACTGCATTAGCTTGCAGACCTCCCTATATAATGGTCACATGATTCTGAGCTCCAGTGGCTGAAAGAACTTCAGTGAATGGAAGGATGGGCCGGGGAGAGTAAGGTTAGGTGTGTGTGTGTGTGTGTGTGTGTGTGTGTGTGTGTGTGTGTGTGTGTGTGTTTGGGGGGCGCATTTAGTTGATGCTGGATGTTCTCCAGCCAGGAGATTGAAGTTCAATGGGCTATATCCTCCCACGAAAACAGTCGTAGATCTGGCTTTACTGGCTAGCATATTTGTGCAAATCTCTAGATTGGCCGGACAGAAATACAAATCGTCTGGCAAGTAAAACGGCTCTCGTGTATGGGTTTTAGTAGTGGTGTATTATTTTGCTTGTAGTTCAGCTTTAAGTAACTTGTTGGTCTTTTATGTATCCAGAGGATTTCAAAGGTAAAATCTCCAAACTGGAGTTCTTAGGACTTCCCAACCTTGTTTGGTAGGCATTAAGAGTCTGTGTCGGTGGGCTTTTGTTTGCGTCAAGTGGATTTTGCATCCCTAGAACAGTCTGTGGAAATTCAAAACCTACTTGTAGGTGGTCTAATGTGCACCTATCAGTCATTTGCCATTCTGAAGCTTCCCTCCAACCACTTTCCATATTTTATATATACTGTGATTCTGTACTTGGCAAATATGATGCAGAAATCTCCCTCCACTAGGTCTTGCTGCAATCATTTTAACTGTGGGCAGCTGAAGCAGCTGCCTGTTCACTTATAGTGGCTTTGCTAAAGGAGGGGGTACAGGGTTAGAAATAAATGCATGCATCCATGCATACATACATGTTTTCCTAAGTCCTCAAGAAACATACTGTGCTATTGGGTGAATCTAATACCTTTCTCCACCCACCATTAATCTATTTTTGGAAGATCTTAATACCTGGCACATGAGGTCATGGGATAAGATCTACTCGGGATGAAGAACCACAATATGGCTGCTTAAAGTTTTATGTTGAAGAAATATTTCATAGCATTTATAGTGATTGTAAACTAACACCTTGTAAAACAATCCATTCAGTTTAAAATGGAAATGAAAGGCAAACCATTTTTGTATAGATATCAAAATAACATTATCAATACCTTTTTTTTTTTTATTTATTTTTTTAAGTGATCACATTCCCTCTGTCCTCAGCTGCATAAGAGCTGGGGGAGAAGAAGCAGCAGCACACTAAGCTTCCCAGTGAATGGCTGTGCAGCGGGGGCATGTCAGGACAAGTCTGATCATTGGAGGAGAGCATATTGAGTTCCACGTATAGCTAGAGAACTGACCATGGTGTGTTCTCCTGCTTAGTGTGGTCAGTTTTTAATAGCAAGGCAGAGGGACTGGCAGGAACACCAGGAATTCAAAACAGTGGAAGTGATACAAAGAGAACAGGATACGTTTTCATACAAGTACATGGTACAGCAGGCACATATCAGGAATATGAAATGTTGGGGTAACAAACACTTTAAAGCGGACTTCCACCCATATAAAAGTCAGCTGCTACAAAAAAGTGTAGCTTCTGACTTTTATTAATCGGACACTCCCACGGTCCAGCAATGCGGGCGAACGATGCCCCATTCTTATCCCCTCCTCTCTGCGGTGCTGGCATTGTCACTGTGGGCGCCTGGCTGTGGCTTCACAGCCGGGCATGCACAAGCCGTGCTGCGCACTGTGACTGGCCGGGCAATCATCTGGGACTTGGGACAGATCCCAGATTATTGCAGAGAGGGAGGGGGAAACTTCTGGCACCGCAGTGGGAGCTGAATCCCTCTAAAAAGAGCCCCCCCCCCCCCCAAAAAAAAAATGACATCCAAAATGTGGCATGTCAGGGGGTCACCTTCACTTAAAGTGGAAGTTCCATTTTTGTGTGGAACTCTGCTTTTAAGTATTTTTTTTTTAGCTGAATACTGTATGCAGTTTAGTTACTGAAATGGTACGGTTCATGTATAGAGCTTATTGCCATCAATGTTTTCTCTTCTGTAGCAGCTGTCTTCTGATAATTAAAATATTGTAAACTGACCCATCAGTGTCAATCTCAAGACTAATCACTGTCTGTAAATGAGCCTTCATTTATACCCGCCAGCTGGAATACATCTGAGAATAAGCATAGCGTTCCTTTCCACTGCTTCTTCTGTTTCGGTGTGCTTATTCATATACAAATACTAGCAAAAGTGTGCCTGTTTGATAAGCATGGTGGAATTCCAGAACCCCAAAATTCCTAGTACTGCAAGTAACATAATGTAATATGACAGTAATGTGAAAGGAAGTGTGTAATGTACAAAGAGGAGCATTATGGGACATTTTATTTACAGCACAGCTTACAGAATGGTGGGCTAGAAATATATAGTAAAGAACAGTTTACAGTGTACAGGGTGGAGCGATTTGAAATATGTTCTGTAACAAAAGAACTCTTTGATTCATCAGTCCACAGCACATTGTCCAGATGACCTAGTCTTCACCTACAGTGCCTTCAGTAGGTGTAAGTATTCACCCCCTTGGCATTTTTCGTGTTTTGTTGCCTCACAACCTGGAATTAACATGGATTGTTTGAGGATTTGCATCATTTAATTTACAGAACATGCCCACAACTTTAAAGTGGGGTTCCAGTCAAAAAAAAAAGGGGCTTAAAAATCATAAAAAAAATCAAAAAAAAATAATTGGAAAAAAAAATTTTTTTTACTCACCTCCAAATGCCTGTTGCTATGGGGTCCCTCGTAGTCTGCCACCTTCAGTGCCCGGGCTAAACGTCACTTCCCCCTCGGCACCGCACAGTCATCTGGGACCTGTCACGTGTCCCAGATGACTGAGCGTCAAATCACGGCGCACGGTGCCGCTCGCGCATGCGCAGTGGGTGCCCGGCTGTGAAGCCACAGCCCGGTTCCCACATTAGGAATGCCGGCGCCGCGAGCGGCTCGTGGAACGAGGGGGGGTCTTGTTCCCCCGCATCGCTGGACCCTGGGACAGGTAAGTGTCCGATTTTTAAAAGTCAGCAGCTGCAGTATTTGTAGCTGCTGACTTTTAAAAAAAATAAAAAAATTTTCCCCAGGACGGAGCTCCACTTTAAAGATGTTGTGTTTTTTTTTATTTTTTATTATTGTAATGCAATTTGTATAGGACAATATAACAGAAAAAGTCAATGTGCATAACGATTTACCCCCCCGTAAAGTGAATACTTTGTAGAGCCACCTTTTGCGGCTATCACAGCTCCAAGTTGTTTTGGATAAGTCTCTATGAGCTTGCCACATATTACCACTGCGATTTTTGCCCATTCCTCGTTGCAAAACTGCTTCAGCTCCTTCAAGTTGGATTGTTTGCGCTTGTGAACAATCTTTAAGTCTATTGGGTTGTGGTTTGGGCTTTCACTAGGCCATTCCAACACATTTACATTTTCCCCTTAAACCACTCAAGTGTTGCTTTAGCATTGTGTTTGGAGTCATTGTCCTGCTGGAAGGTGAACCTCTGTCCTAGCCTCAAATCACACACAGAGTGGTACAGATTTTGCTCAAGAATATCCCTGTATTTAGCACCATCCATCTTTCCCTCAACTCTGATCAGTTTCCCAGTCCCGACTGCTGAAAAACATCCCCACAGCATGATGCTGCCACCACCATGTTTCACTGTGGGGATGGTGTTATTTGGGTAATGTGTTTGGGTTTGCGCCAGACAAAGCGTTTTATTTGATGGCCAAGAAGTTTAAATTTTAGCCTCATCAGACCAGAGCACCTTCCTCCATACATTTTGGGAGTCTCCCACATACCTTTTCGCAAACTCAAAACGTGTCATATTTTTTTTTGTGCTGAAAGTAATGGCTTTCTTCTGGCCACTCTGCCATAAACCCAACTCTATGGAGCGTATGGCTTATTGTCGTCCTATGTACAGATACAGTCTCTGCTGTGGAACTCTTCAGTTCCTCCAAGGTTACCTTAGGTCGCTGGGCTGCCTCTCTGATTAATGCCCTCCTTGCCCGGTCCGTGAGTTTTGGTGTGCGGCCGTCTCTTGGCAGGTTTGCTGTTGTGCCATGTTCTTTCCATTTGGTTAGGATAGATTTGATGGTGCTCCAAAGGATCATCAAAGATTTAGATTTTTTTTTTTCATAATCTAACCCTGACTTGTACTTCTCAACAACATTGTCCCTTACTTGTTTGGAGAGTTCTTTGGTTTTCATGGCAGTGTTTGGTTAGCGGTGCCTCTTGCTTAGGTGTTGCAGCCTCTGGGGCCTTTCAAAAATGTGTGTATGTAATGACAGATCATGTGACACTTAGATTGCACACAGGTGGACATCATTTCACTAATTTATGCGACTTCTGAAGGTAATTGGTGGCACAAGAGCTTTTTATGAGCTTCATAACAAAAGGGGGTGAATGCATACGCACATGCCAATTATCCGTTTTTTATTTCTGAAAAATTGTTTATATATATATATATATATATATATATATATATATATTTCTAATTTTACTTTACCAACTTAGACTATTGTGTTCAGATCCATCACATGTAATTCAGATAAAAAAAAACATTGAACTAAAGGCTGTAATGTACCAAAATAGGTAAAAAGACAGGGGGGGGGGAATACTTTTGCAACGCACTGTATGAGTTGTAGTATTGCTCTAATGTTCTTTTTAGACAGCAAAGACTTTTTCGTTCTTTCCCAATAACAAGCCTAAAATTAAAAATTTTGAAGGATTCATTCCTGAGATGTCGCAATATACAGCAATCGTATCATCTTTCAAATAGCCTAAGCTCCAGGTAAGTGACTTCTCAGACAGTGGAGTAGTCTAAGGAAATATAAAGCTGCTGCAGGCAGATGAAGCTTTTACCAAGTGTCCTGTATTAGACCATAAAGGCTACTGCACAAGCATAGTGATTACCAGGATTGTGACCTCTGGCAAAAATACCTTAGTCCATAAAGTATATGCTGTCCCTGGATGGGCAAAGGGCGATGAGAGCACTGTCCATTGGTGGGCTGTAATTCCTTTGAGAAGTAATAAACATCTGTAAGTGTTACATTTACATGCCACTAGCAAATGAAAGTTCAGATTTCCCCCCTTCTCCCCATCCTCGTCAACGTTTAGATTTTTTTTTTTTTTTTTCCTGAGCGTGGGTACGTATGGACCATGGTGACACTTTACTACTCTGATTTAAGTATAGTGTAAAAAAAAAAAAAAAAAAAAAAGTTTTTTATCTACTGTCAGCAGTCAGTATCCCTGATCACCACCATACCTGTCATATGATGGTGACAGTATGTAAAAAAAAAAAAAAGAGATGTGAAAAACAAAAAATGTAATTACTTCATAGTCCAAAAAATTACAACTTCAAAAACTTGCCTCTTACTAAATACTTCAGACTGTCTACTTTCAAAAAAGGGGTCATTTGGGGGTGTTCATACTGTCTTGCCATTTTAAGGACCTAGAGAAACATGAGAGGCCGTCAGTACATAAAGCCTGATCAATTTTCAAAAATATATACCATAGTTTGTAGACGCTAGCACTTTCACACAAACCAATTAATATACACTTTATTGTTTTTTTTTTTTTTTTTTTTTCATGTAGCAAAATACATTTTAGCCTAAATTTATGAAGAAAGTTGATTTTGTTTTGAATGTTTTATAACAGAAATTATTATATATATATATATATATATATATATATATATATATATATATATATATATATATTTATATTTATATATTATTTTTTTTTTTTTTTTTTTTTCTATAGCAAAAAAAAAAAAAACCCCAGTGGTGATCAAATATCTGTGTTAATAAAAAATTTAAACCTTTCATTTTGCATACAGCGTTGAATGACTGCGCAATTGGCAGTTAAAAGTAGCACAGTGCTGAATAGCAAAAAATGCTCTGTCATGAAGGGATAAAAACTTCTGGCTAATAAATTCTGCTTAAGCCAACATCAAAAATATTATTATTTAATCAGGACAAAAAAACATTGTTTATTCTACGCCTGAAGCACTGAAATTTTAGAACGAGTATATACAAAATGCATTTCTTAGTGTGCAGTAGGCCAATTAGGTGGCAGATGGTTAAATCGCAGCTGGCAAGCAGTCGACTATGATTAAAAAAAATTACTTCAGAGAAAAATTTGATCAATTTGTGTTTTCCTGGGGCAGGAAGCCGAGTGTTAAAATGATTTGTATATCAGGCTTCAGCCGTATTGATTATGGCCTTGATCCCTGGAAACAAATATGCCATCTGCAGAAATGAAAATCGTAAAATATATTTCTTTAGGCCACATATAATTCACTGTGCCACACCGACTCTATGAAAGTGGTAAACAAACTCTAATCTGTTCTAACTATTATGTCAATGTATTCAGTGCCATATTAAAGTGGAATTTCGCTCTCCCAGTCAACATAGCTTATTTTTAATCCTTTACTTCCTGGTTTCCAGGCCTAGGCAAATGATGTCATACCTTTTTTATATTGTAAGCTCCTTGAGGGTAGGGACCGATGTGACTGTACAATGTATATGTAAAGCGCTGCGTAAATTGACGGTGCTGTATAAGTACCTTTTAAATAATAATAAATACATCCCAGGAGTCCTCAGGAAGGATGAAGGAGAGGGGGGGGGGGGGGGGGTTCTCAGCTAAGCACACTCTCTAGCACATGCATGCTTGAGCTAAGGGCAGATGGGTTCCAGTAGGGATGCACCGATGCCCTTTTTTTTTACAATGAGTACAAGTACCGATACTTTTTTATTTTTATTTCTTTTTTTTAGTACTCGCCGATTTCTACCACAACTGTTTTGTTTTAACTTCAGCTGTCAACAATGGTACAAAGCTTTGAAAAGTTATTTACAAATGAAATAGATTTTGCGCTTTTTCAATGTGAAATGTGTAAAAATATTCACTAACAAAGCAAAAAAAAAAAAAAAGTTTTATTGTTTATCGTTTATAAAAATAGACGTAAACAAAAAGCAGGAAAATAATAAATGGAGGAGAATAGGGAGTTAATTAAGGCTGATTAGTGTAAATTAAGGGTTATTAAGGGGTTAAACAGAGGAACATTTGTTCATCCATTTGATCTGCAGATACAGAAATATACAATAAAAAACAATGTTTCTTTTTATTTTAGTGTTTCAGGGCTGAGCAATGTTGGTAATAAACATTGCCGGCTGCTTTTTTTTTTTTTTGGCAGCTCCAATTAACGGACTTCTTTAACACAGGGGAGACCCACTGACAGCTCAAAGAGCCGAGCCTGAAAGTATCTATCGTTTTCAGGTATCGGTGCATTTACAGGAGTACCGATACTTGTGCAAATACTCGGTATCTGCACCGATACTAGTATCTCTGCAACCCTAGATTCCAGGAAGCAAATGCTACATGAATCATCTGCCCCTACTCAAGACGACCACAGCCAGAAATGCTAGTGGGGTGTTTTTTCAAAGTGATTTCTCAACAAAATAAAGCATAGAGACATGGATGGATGGGGAAGTTTTTTTTTTTTTTAAACAAAGTTTATTTATTTGAAAACATAAAACAAACAATAAAACAACTGGTACAATGGTACATCTTCAATGGCATACATAAAAAAAGGGGAAAATCAACTGTAATGTCAAAGGTAGCTCATCCACAGTTTCTAGCCAAATACTTTACTACATCAAGGTCAGATCGTTAATACATGTCTAATTACCACTTCGTGACCGAAGGCCCGTTCACCAGCGCGTCTATAGGTATCTGCTTAGTTGAAAAGGAGGTATTGAACTTGCACGAGGGGCAAGTGGGGGGGGGGGGCAACGGATCCCCCTCAACCATATAGTTTACCTATCTAGTTCCCTGGCTGTACTGCTGTGGTTACCGAATCAGTCTAAATCCAAGTTCCTCGTTTCTACCCATGCCCCCCAGATTTCGTCAAACTTTTGGGGGCAATTACGCCCCGCGTTGTATAGGGGGAGGGCCGTGTCCACCAAGGATCTCCATTGCTGAACTGTAGGGGGGGAAGGCTCCTTCCACTTCATAAGTATCGCCTTCCTAGCGTAGAAGGCCGAGTAAAACACAAACAGTTTCTTGGACTGTTTTGCTGCCAGGTTGTCAACTACACCCAAAAGTAGGGGGATTGGGTCTCGTGGGACATGTAGCTTACCGATCCTATTGATATCTTTAAGGAGTTCCTCCCAAAAGGCCTGAATTAGGTGGCAGGACCACGTGACATGTAGGAAGGTGCCTACTTCAGTAGAGCATTTGGGGCACAATGGGCTACAAGAGGGGTATATTCTGGCCAACCTTTCCGGGGTGTAGTACACCCTGTGGATGAATTTAAGTTGGATGAACCTATCCCTCGCCGAGACCATGAGAGGGAGGTACTGCTGGATCCCCTCCTCCCAATCGTCATCCGCCAGGGAAGGCACATCCGCCTGCCATTTGTTAAATAATTGAGTCACCTTAGAGGTGTCCAACCCAGCCAGCTCGTAGTAGAGTGTCAATTAGTGTTTTATTATCTTCCCCTCTGAGCAGTATTTTTTCTATCCCGTTGGTTGCTAGTGTGATCGGGTGAGTAAATTGTCATTGGTAAGCATGGCGGAGTTGCAAGTACCGGAAGAACATATTGTTGGGCACCACCTTCTCTCTCTTCAAATCGTCAAACGTACATAACCCCGTCGGTGAGGTGATGTCAGCCAATGTCGTAATGTCATATCTGATCCACAACTGTGGGTCCGGTATGGTTCTAAAATGTGGAAGTCTGGGGTTACCCCACAGAGGGGTGTGTGGGGACCAGCTATGCGGTTGTTCAATTTTAGTCCTGACTGTCTCCTAGACCCGGAGCGTGGTGCGCATCGACCCAGTGACACATGGGTTGGATTTATGCCCCCGGTGGATCAAGTGTCTTAGTTCCAAAGAAGAGCCCAATATTGCCGCTTCAATCGTAGCCGCAGGGTACACAGGCTCCTTGGCCAGCCACCATTTAACCATCACCAGCACCGCCGCCCAGTAATATTTTATAAAACAGGGCATAGCCAGCCCCCCCAGGGACAATGGTATTTGTAGCGTAGTCTTTGCTATTCTTGGGGTGCCACCGTTCCAAATGAATGAAATAATTAAGCTATCCAATTTAGCAAAGAATGACTGGGGGATCGGGACAGGGGTTTGTCTAAAGAGATAAACAAATTTGGGGAGCACTGCCATCTTTATTAGGTTGACCCTCCCTACCGGCGTAAGGGGCAGGGACTTCCACGCCGCACATCTACGGGATAGATGGGTCATTACCGGGGTAAGATTAAGGGGGGTAAATTGAGCAAGGTCCCTGTGGATAATCACCCCTAGATACTTAAACTGGGAGACCCTCTGTAAGGGGGTGTCTGCAGGTAAGTTGTCTTCTGAGGGGTGTAGGGCAAACAGTACTGATTTGTCCGAATTAATCCGCACCCCTGAGTATGAGCCGAATACATCTATGAGTTTGAGGGCTTCCTTCAGTGAGTTTGTGGTATCGCTGAGATACAGAAGAGTGTCATCAGCATACATTGAGATCTTTTCTACTATCGAGCCGATAGAAATGCCCCTCACCACCGGTGACGTCCGCAAAAGCATTGCCATTGGCTCAATTGCCAGGGCAAAGAGGGCCGGGGACAGTGGGCATCCTTGCCTGGTGCCCCTGTGTAGGCCAAACGTGGATGACAAGACCAGCCCAGTTCGTATCCGTGCTCTCGGAGCCTTGTACAGAGTCCGCACCCATGAGATGAACTTAGGGCCAATACCGAACCGACGCAGGACCTCCCAGAGATAACCCCACTCTACTGAGTCAAATGCTTTTTCTGCATCCAGGGAGGCCACTGCGTCAGAACGATTCAAACAGTCCCCAGATCCCAGGACAGCATATAACCTTCGCAGGTTAATATCTGTGCCTTTACCCGGCATAAACCCTGTTTGATCTTAGTGCACCACTGTCTGTATAACCAAGTTAAGGCGTTTAGCTAAGATTTTTGTAAGGATCTTGGCATCCGCGTTGAGTAGGGAGATAGGCCTATAGGAGGCACAGAGTTCGGGGTCCTTACCGGGCTTGGGTATAACTACAATCACTGCGTCCGCCATAGATGACGGTAGCTTCTGGTCTTTAAGGGACTTGGTCAGAGTTTCATGTAGTTTGGGCGCCAGCTGGTCACAGTACTGTTTGTAAAACTCCAGGGGGATACCATCCACCCCAGGAGTCTTTCCCACCTGCATTTCCCCTACCGCCTGTTGGACTTCCTCTAGAGTAATCGTACTTTCTAGTTGTTCGCGTGCACTAACAGTAAGAGTGGGGAAGTCGAGTCTGTCGAGAAAGGAGATCAACTCCTCAGGTGAGTAGCTGGCCCTTGAGGAGTATAACTCCCGATAATATGTCGCGAACCGGTCATTTATAGTCGTGGGATCTGTGATCACTGTCCCGTCAACGTCTCTGATCCGCGCAATAGAGGTTATTGTTTGCTGTTCTTTGGCTAACCAAGCCAGAAGTCTCCCTGTTTTTTCCCCCTGCTCGAAAATGCGCTGAGTCTGTGCCAACTGACACTTTTTAGCCTTTGTGACCCTGAGAAGCATGACCTCTCTGTAAGCAGACTTCATATCTAAATAGGTGATTGGGTTACGGGTGTTAACATACTTGGTTTCTAGATCCAGTGCCCTGGACTCCGCTTCTTCTATGGTAATAGCAGCGTTCCTACGTACACGGGAAATAGAAGTTTGATAGCACCCTCGGATGTATGCCTTGAAGGCATCCCAGGTAATATCTAGAGAGGCAGTGCCCGATTTAGTCCGCCAGAACTCCGCCATATGCCCGGGGATCTCATTCTCAATCAGTGGGTCAGCTATCCAATATCTAGACAACCTCCAGAGCCTGTCAGAGGGGGGGGGGGGGGGGGGGGTCTGGGTTTTGAAGCTACACAGAACAGGTGCATGATCCGATATACCTCTGGGTAGTATTTCAGTTGATTGCACTCTTGAGAGCAGCCCTCCACTGACGTATATCAGATCAATGCGTGACATAGCCCTATAGGATGTAGAGTGGCACGTGTATACCCTGTCCGTCGAGTGTCTCCACCTCCAGATATCGGTTGATGGATGGGGAAGTTTGCTTTGAATATTAAAAATGAATTGAATAGTGTTTGTGGTGCTCCGATGCAGTGAAGATCCACTTTAAATGTGCTGCAAGTGCTAAAGGCCAAGTACCTTCAAGGCCTTAATTTTTGCACATTGGTACACATGGGTTTGCCAGGCTTGGTTCACATGGGTGCAGAGGCCCATGCAGCATGAATGAGGCACTTCATGTGTGACTGCTTTTTCATTTCAACAAATGTTAAGATAAAACTATGACCTCTTTACTATAAGCGCATCTGCAGTTATTTATTTTTTTTCTTAGACCCCTTGCAATGTCCCACAATTATATTTATGTACATTTACATACGCTAACTGATTTATAAGATTGAAAACATGCGTGATACTAATTACAGAAGTGTGATATATCACTATGATAGTTATTTAAAATGTTTGGGGGGGGGGGGGGGGTCCCACAAATGCATCCAGGCCATTTTAGAATACATTTGTAGAGTACGCAATAGTTTCCAGTATCTTTTCTCAGTTTCTTTGCTTTAGGCATACAGGTATACATGAGACAATTTTAATCACTTTCCAGGAGGAATGAAGTATTGTTTCAATTGGCTCTAAAGCATGGGTGCTCAACCTGTCGCCCATCATGCCTCTGCCTTTGGGAGTCCTGCTTGTAACGCCTTGCAATGTCTCATGGGACTTAGTTCTGCAACACCTGGAGGTAGGGGTGCAACGGATTGTCACTGATCAGTGATCCGAATGGGTCACCCTGTTCAGATCGGCACACCCCGCGATCCCGCTCCGGAGCGGCGGCCATCTTGGTACACCCGGCGGCCGTTTACAATGTGATCGCTCCGTCAAATGACGGAGCGATCACTTGTAAATAAACTCTACATTACCCTGCCAATACTCTGCATTACCCTGCATTACCCTGCCAATACTCTGCATTACCCTGCCAATACTCTGCATTACCCTGCCAATACTCTGCATTACCCTGCCAATACTCTGCATTACCCTGCCAATACTCTGCATTACCCTGCCAATACTCTGCATTACCCTGCCAATACTCTGCATTACCCTGCCAATACTCTGCATTACCCTACCAATACTCTGCATTACCCTGCCAATACTCTGCATTATCCTGCCAATACTTGGCAGGGCGATACCCAGCCAATACTCGGCGATACTCAGACAATATTACAGTGGGGGAGATTACGTGGATATTACAGTGGGGACTATATGGTGGTGGAATTTTCACAGGTTTTGCAAATTCAATTATTATTTGCTGATCAGAAAAATTATCAACCTGCCCCAGTATGATTACGTGAGCCGGTTGGGAAGTGGTTAAATTAAAGTATAAGGCTCGGTTCACAGTAGTGCTGCGACTTGCAGTATATAGGTTGCATGACAAATCAAAAGCTATTTGTTTCAATGGCACCCATTCTAATCTTCGAAACTAAAGTTGCAGCATCTTCTACCTTTTTTTGATGCAACTTTCCAGCAACTTGAATGTAATAAGTCGCACCAGTGTGAACCGAGCCTAACTCAAGACAAAACTTTTTTTTTTTTTTTTTTTTTGTTTAGTTTTGGTTACAGTGGGAAGCAATTAGAACTGTAATTTTTAGTGCTCTGTGACCCTTTTGGTATAGTTCCCAATGCATGCTGTCCTGGTGACAATGAGCCAGCAAGATAGGAAGTGAGAGGAACCTCCAATTTGTATTTTTAGTGGTCCAGAGTAGAAACCAACTGCAAATGCTGTATACTTCATCTTTAGCATTTGGTACAACACGCCAGAAAATCCTGTATAGTATATTGAAGCTTAAAGTGGTGTTCAAGCCTTCTTCTTTTTTTTTTTTTAAAGTCAGCAACTACAAACACTGTAGCTGCTGACTTTTAAATAGGGCACTAACCTGTCCAGCGAGCCCGCGATGTCGGCCCTCCGAGGCCAATCTGTCCATCGGATCGGGTGCCGGCGCCACCATCCTAACTAAGGGAAACCGTTTCCTACTGCGCATGCGCGAGTCGCGCGGCGCTTTGTGAATGGCCCTGTTGTTTTCTGGGACATGCATGTCCCAGAATACAACTGGGCAGCTCGCTGAAGAGGAGGAAGTGACAGAACAGCGCTGCAGAATAGCAAGAGGCAGATTAGGAAGACTGCCTAGCAACAGGGGTTTCTGATAAGTGAAAAAAAAAAAAATGTTTCAAATTTTTTTTAATATATTTTTTGTAGAATTTTAATGTCATTTTTTATTTTAGGGTGGACCTCCACTTTAACCTCTTCCCACTGGCCGTACACATGTATGCTGCCCCTTAATGGGTGGGCTTTAACGCAGAGAGGCCACATATATGCAGCCCTATGTGAACATATTATTGTGTTGAATGTGCTCTCCCTGTGTGCAACCAGTATACTAACTGGCAGGTACTGGAAAGCTCCTGATTCAAATTTGTGATTGAAAGCTTGCCAATCATGTGAATGCCAATCATAGCAGTCACATGATTGGAATGCCCTACTCTACCTCCCGACATTTAGAACCTTTTCAAGGTCCGGGAGGCAGCAGCAGTGATTGGCTACTAGTCCATGGATGTGGTGGTTCCAATAGTCTTCTTTAAGGATTTTCCGCCCTCTTGTGATCCTGCCAGTAACACACTTTCTGCCCTAGCCTAGGGTGACAACGCTCACTTAGGGTACTGTACAGGACAGGAAATGTGTTAGGATTGCAGAATAGCTCCCGTTCTCCTTGTCTCAATAACATGTATTCCACAGAAAGAGCTGATAATACTGCATCTTATAACACAGGAAGTTATCAGCTCACTAGATTTCTGGCAAAATCAACAGGTACATTTTCCTTCACAATCAAACAAATGTAACAAAACATTTCCACTGGTATAAAAGGGAGCAAATCGGGTAAGTTAATTGTTTAGAGGCAGAGAAATAAAAGCTCAAACCTGTAAAAGCAGCTTTTTTTTTTCCGAGCTGCAGTGTGCATGAGCCCTTGAGGGTTTACATTTAACTCCAAAAATGGCAAGGCAACACTAATAAATGTACCAGCAACACGAATACCACACACTGAAATGCAAAATAATATTCTTCCAGTGGAGCCAAGGCGAGCCAGCGCCTGAGATGTAATTGTGGAGTTTGGAGCCTAATCTCACCTGGAACGGTATTCCTACTAATAAATGTGCTGAGATTGTATAAATATATGATATCAAAGTTTGTAGATGTTTATATCAAAGCTTGATTGTACTGGGGTTGTTAAATAGTGTGACGTCTTGAATGAATACATTGGCACACTTAGTAGAATTACAGATCTCAAAACTATACAAGGCTATATCGATTTAATTAGTTGTCCAATGGTTGTCCTAAAACGTGGTACAAGGTGGATCAGAAATCTTTATGACTTAAAGTGAACTTGACAAGTTAAAGTGATACTGAAGTCTCGTTGTTTGTTATTTAAAAAAATAATAATAATTTCATACTTACCTGTTGTGTGTAGTGGTTTTGCACAGAGCAGCCCAGATTATCCTCTTCTTGGGTCCCCCACCAGCGTTCCTGGGCCCCCACCCCTGCCGAGTGCCCCCACAGCAGGCCGCTTGCTATGAGGGCACCTGAGCCGAGCTGCTGCTCTGTGTGTCCATTCAGACAGAGAGCCGTGGCCTGGTCCCGCCCCCTCTCTCTTCTCATATACTCAGTGACTTTGACAGCAGCGGGAGCCAATGGTGCCCTCTAATGTCTCAGTCAATGCGGAGAAAGAGTCCCGGACAATTGTTCAAAAGGTCAGGCTCCTCCTTTCCCCCCTTGGGTGTTCGGACATCAAGCATCTGTGTCTCAGGTTTGCAAGACGGCGACCTGGTCGTCTTTGCACACCTTTACCAAATTTTACAAAGTCGATATGTTTGCTTCTTTGGATGCTTGTTTTGGCCACAAGGTTTTGCAGGCCGCTGCTTGAGGTTCCTTGTTGCCCCTTGGGGGTTTGTTTGGATGGATGGCTCTTGAGGCACCTCTTTGGGATGTCCCTATAGTCAAGAATATAATAGCTGTATCCATCAATAAAAGTAAGAAAAATAAATTTTTTGTTACTCACTGTAAAATTCCTTTCTCTGAGTTAATTGATGGACATAGCACCCACTCTTCTATTTGAGTTTTCCATCTTCTTACACTGCTTTATCACTCACTGGCTTGTCTATAGCGAGGTGGGGCGGGGGGGCCGGGGGTTAAAGGGGAGACCAACTAAGACTGCCTAAAGGTGCTGTTTCTTTCTGCCTTGTGTGTCCTACTCCTGTAGGTGGCGCTATAAAACCATATGCACAAGAGTAGAAGAGTCCGTCAATTAACTCAGAAAATGGGATCTTACAGTGGGTAACAAAAAATCCTGTTATTCCACAACACAAAGCATAAAATACTTTATGCTCTTAATTTAGGCTTCTTCGTTCAGGTCTTATTTTACATATGGGAAGTGGACTGTGTTGTTGGTTATAGTTTATTTGTTTTTGCAGTGATGTGTTTTTGTGTCACAGTTAGTTTGGTCTCTAATTTTCAAAGTGACATAGATTTGAAGCTGTGGTTATTGTGCAGTAATAATCAAATAGTCATGTAATGCAGCTTGATGATAATTTTAGATGAAAGAACTGTCAGCATTATTACATTTATCGCTGCCATACTTGCTGAGGTTATAAAGAGAGCCTTCCCAATGCTTCTATAGAACAGGATTTGGTGTGCTAATGCTTAAAGAATATGTCAACTCAGAATTTCATATTCCTGTTAAGTGCTTGCTGTACTGTACTATTTATTTACTTGTATGAAAAAGTATCCTGTTCTCTTTTTATTGCTTCCTTTGTGTGAAATTGGTGTTCCTGCCAGTCCCTCTGTTTTCTTATTAAAAACGGACCTCGCTAGGTGTGAGCACAGTGTGTTTCAGTTTTCTGACTGTGCTGAGTGGAGAGAGCCGCTGCTCTCGGGCACAGCACTGGATAAAGATAGGGCACAGATACGTTTTTTTTTTTTTTTTTTTTTTTTTTAGTGGGGGGGGGGGGGGGGTCGACTGCATAAGAAGTATTTTTACCTTCATGCAGAGTATGCGTTACGGTTAAAAAAAAAAAAATATGTTTTTTTAAAAGCACTTTAAATTGTACATAAAGTCCAAACTTTTTTTGTTTTAGAGTTACAACCCCCTTCAGACTTTTTTTTTTCCCTGCCTTCCTGTTTCCCACTGGGGAGATTACCCTTCACTTCCTGTTCTGAAGAAACAGTAAATGGGTGGAAATCTCTCCAAGTGAATGCAATTTAAATTCTTAACTTGCTAAAGAAATCTATGCAGTGATTGTGGTCATTTTTTATTAGACACATGAAGGTGAATAATTGTTCTATGCATTATTGATCATAACCTAAATTTAATAAGTACATGGAACACTAGATACTCTGTATAGAGCTGATCCTATCTCATTAATAAAAAAAAGATCAAAAGAAAATGTATTAGGTTCATGATAAAGCCTAATGAATGTTGCATAACCCTTTCACAGGATATGCATAACTAGAGTAATAGTAAATTTAAGAGAAGTATGGGATTTTTTTTTTTTTTTAGTCCCATATTAATACTTAATATAATTAATACCTAGGCATCTGTCGTCCCCCCCCCCCCCCCCCCCCCCCCACTGTCTCTTCACTGAGAACCAAGCCACCGAACACCGCAGATGGCTCGGTTCTCTCACCTCCCAGAGTGGAGAGATGCTGCCTGTCAATCAGCAGCTCTCCTGCTCTGTTCCTCCATGCTCACTGGAGCACTGAACTGTGGAGAGGTGGGAAGCAGCTGGCAGATCCAGACTTCCTAAGTCAGGATGAGGAGGTGCCTGGACTGATCCTGGTGACATCAGCAGAGAGCGAACTTGAGTCCAATCTGCTGAAAATGGGTCACGGGAGTGCAAAACGAATTTCACTCCTGTGACCCTTAGAAGCCCAGCTGAATGAGCCCAGACTGCACTTCTCCTTTAACTGCACAATAAAAACATATATGATATGGTGAAATATTCCAATTCCGCTGCTGATTTTTGTAGGATTACTTGTGATAATAACTATGAATTTGTTAACATTATATTACTGAAATCATTGTAGCATTTGTATTTTTGAAAACATTAGATCTCCCCTTTGGCAACAGTTTAATGTATGTAAAATTGTATAAATCGGTCTGCTAAATCTAGTCGTTAGGCTTTACTCTCAAAGATGCAGCTTGCTCATGAATAACTTTTATATCCATTATCATGCATATACATTTCCCATTACTCCTGTTTGTGCATACCATGTAAAATACATCTGCAATGTTCACTGTGTTTTTTTCATAAACCTAATGCATTTTCTTTCAGTTTTTGTCCTTTTATTAATCAGATAGGATCAATCAGCTCAATACAGACTGTTTGGTGTACCACATGGCTATAATCATATACTAGTCATCAAACCCTTGTTAATACTGGATAGATTCAGTAAAGAATATTAATAACTGAATTTACAGTGTCTCAGACGTTAGACTGCAGGGCTAAAAAGCTGATTCTTAAAACTTCATTAGCATGTCAGTGAAATGCTAATGCACCCCACCTCAATTGCTTGGCAACATATACTATGCTCTAGACTGGCAACATATTCATGCCAGTCAGACTGCCAGCTATTCAGCGATTTTTGTATATCTTTCATATGTAAGGCCTCAAGGTATGTGTTAGAATACTAAATACTTTAGGTTTGTGAAATTGTGAAGCTACAAAGATCTCTGATACGATGGTAGATATCTGTGTCAGGCATAATATTAGGATTCATGAAGAAAGCAAATGTATTTGGAAAGATTTCTTTTAAAGTTTATTCATAGCCAAACCTTTTTATCTTATCATACAGTACAGGACATAGGCTTGATCTTTATAGACCTTGGTGAATGGATGCTGGCAAAGCTTTTAGGGACATGCCCCATGGGCATCGCCCTTTAACCATACAGAGAAATCATAATGTATTATTTTACTATGGATTCTTCAATCTACCCTTTACTGTATTCTAATATAAAAATAGAAGCAATGCATCCTGATCAGTGCGATGTTGGTAAAACCTTGGGAGATGTGCCCAGACACCACATTGTGGTAACAGTCTATGTTGCTTCAGGCCAGAGTCTTAACTAGAATCTTCAGGGCCCCGGTGCAAAAAACATCAAGGGCCCCCCTGACCCACTTTTTCCAAGGCACATCCCTCTGAGCCTGGGCCCCTTTACTCCCGTAGTGGAGCCCTTAATTATGACCCCGCAATGGAACACTTTTCACATGTTCTGCAGTGGGTCCCCTTCCTGCAGTCTTGGAGCACCCACAGTGATGGAATTCCAGGGCCCAGTCACAAATGCGACCTTTGTGACCCTGGTAGTTCCGCCAGTGGGATGGGTGGAATACACTCTGCAGTATGTAATGTGATAGGTGGAATGCTCTGCACACGTACAAATGGATATAAAAACACACACACACGCTCACACTCGCACGCATCCTGTGTGAATTTGCCTTGCATTTTGAGGTGGACAGGTGTGAATTTACCGCAAATTTCAGGAGGCAGACAGTGAACAATTCGCAGAGATGTGAACTGTGTGTGCTGTGAGTTTACTGCAAGTTCAATTGAAGCCTATGAAGATAGAATTTGCACTGCACCATTGGAATTTGCATTGCACCCGCAAAGGACTAGAGGTCGACCGATATATCGGCCGATATTTGGCGTTATTTATTTAATCGGCATCGGCCGATTGTGCTGATAATAAAAAGGCCGATTATAACTTCAGCCTTGACTTGCAAAAGACTTCTGTAATAGAAGTCAATGCAAGTTGCCTCAGTCTTCCCCTGGAGCAACTTATCCTCTCTGGGCATTCTGCCAAGAAAAGACCAAAGCGATACAATGTTTACACTTATGAATGAACTGAACTCTGTGGAGAAGTTCTCAGTTTAACCATTTAAAGACTAAATCTTTTCTGACACTTGTTGCTTACAAGTAAAAATCCTGTATTTCCTGCTAGAAAATCACTTGGAACCCCCAAATATTATATATATATTTTTTAACAGAGACCCTAGGGAATAAAATAGCGGTTGTTGCAATATTTTATGTCACACAGTATTTGTGCAGCGGTCTTTCAAACGCAATTTTTTTGGAAAAAAAAATACACTAATGATTTTAAAACGAAAACTAAAACCGTAAAGTTAGCCGATTTTTTTTTTTTTTTTTTTTCTTTTTTTTTTTCGTCCAAAAGTTTTGATTACCTATTGTTGTGTATTTAATATATAGTTTTTTTTTTTTATCTAAATTATACATACAAGTGAACTGATTGGAGGTTTGTTTTGTTTAATAAATGTTTAAACGTAGGAAATTTTCTGTATCACTTATTACTTAAGGCTGCTTTCACACTGGAGCGGGCAGGCGTTGACTGTAAAACTCTGCTAGTTTTAGCGACGCTTTACTGTCATTTTAGCGACGCTATTCGGCTGCTAGTGGGGCACTTATAACTCAGCTAGTGGTCGAGGAATGGGTTAAATGCGCCCGTAAATTGCTGCTGCCAAATTGCATTGCAGGCGCTCCGGCAGCGGTGCCCATTCATTTCAATGGGCAGGAGTGATGGAGGAGAAGTTAACACCGCTCCAAAGATGCTGCTTGCAGGGCTTTTTTTTTTTAACGTCCTGCCAGCGCATCGCTTCAGACTGCAGGGGAGCCGTTTTGCAGGCAGTTTACAGGCACTATTTTTAGCCCAAAAGCGCCTGAAAAACGCCCCAGTGTGAAAGGTGTCTGTTAGATTTTATGAGATGAAGGGAAAAAATTAAAAAAAATATAAAAATCGGCCTAACATATCGGCCCAAAAAAATCGGCATCCTATATCGGCCATCGGCCATCGCCCACCACGATTTCTAAATATCGGCATCGGCCAGAGAAAAACACATATCGGTCGACCTCTACACAGGACCCCCTTTTTTTTTTTTTTCTCACCAAATTCTCAACTCATAGATGTGAACCAAAGCCATGGAATACTATGCTTTTAAAAAAAAAAAAAAAAAAAGCATTGCCTCCCGGTCACCTCTGAGGAAGCTCACATGTTCCCTCTGCGTTTCTTCTAGGTTCGCTGCTCTGGCGCTGTGAGTGGCCGGAGCTGCCATGACGTCAGTCCCATGCATGCGAGTCCTCTTTCCAGGCAAGGAGCTCTGATTTTCCAGCAGCATCCGCTAGACCTTTATAGCGCATGCGCTGCTGATGTCAGCGGCTGCATGCAGGGTGAATATCTCCTAAATCGTACAGGTTTAGGAGATATTAATTTTACCTACAGGTAAGCTTTATTATAGGCTAACCTGTAGGTAAAAATGTGAAAGGGGGGTATACAACCACTTTAATCGCACAGCTAGGTACTGCACTGTAGCGGGAGGCATAGAGCACAGCACTCGTGAACACACCTCTCCCTCCTTTGCTTTCACTTCACTGAGTGTGTTTACTGTCTGATGGACCTCCCAGTGCTGATGCAGGATAGGGAGTGTCTGTGCCTAACACTGTTGGGAATATCAAGGCTGCCTTTTAGAGTGCGCTGGGAACCCGGACACTGCAAAAGATGAGGGTAGGGGGGAAAGAGGCGCCAATAGTGTAATACGTTTTTATTGTGTAACAAAATGTAAATCCAATTAAAAAGATGCACTCACAAAGGTCCGTAAGGAATAAGCATGTAACAAACTCCAGAGGAATCATCATTGGGGAATCTGTGCAGGGCTGAAGCTGCCGAGATTACAGATCTGCTAAAGGAGGGCCTTGCAGAGGTCAGCGTGAGCAGCTGGGAAGCCTCCAAGAGGAAAGACAAACTGTCAGAAGAGCTGTGACAAAGGAGCCAATCAGGAACACGTTTTGGAGGCTAGGTACCACCTCCTTAGTCAGCCTTCCTAATCCCTATTGTGTTGTCAGCCTTCCCCCTAAGGCCTGGTTCACACCTATGCATTTTCTAGTGCGTTTTCAGTTTTGCAGAAACGCACTACAGTCCATTTAACATGGTTTCCTATGGATGTAGTTCACATCTGTGCATTTTATGAAAAGGGCCAGGGATTTTTTTTCTGTTTTTTGGTTCCATAGACTTCAATGGATCAAAAACGTATATTGAAAAATGCATCTGGAATATGCAAACTGCAACCTGCATAGGTGTGAATCGGGCATAAATGAACCCTTTCCTTGTTGTGCCCTGCACACAAAGGAGATTGCTCGTCACTGTCTGGACTTGGTCAGAGCCATCAGGTTCTACCTCAAACTTCCTGTTAGGAAGATGGACTCCATATTTGTCCTGCCCTCAGGACCTTGCAAGGGACATCCTGCTTCAAAATCAACCATCACTGGATAGATAAGACGTCTCATCCTAAACAAGAATTTACACTAAAGGGTTAAGCATCTCCTGTGTTAATATTTTACTCCATGGATCAGTAGGAGTTTCCTTTGCATTCCAGCATCAAACCTCAGTTGCCTAGCCTTTTAAGGTTACTACCTGGTTTTCTGTTCATACCTTTTCAATGAATTGTCAATTAACTCAGAAGCATCTCAAATTGATGTCAAACTAATGCCACTGACATAAGCCCAAAACCCAATGATACTGGCCCTTAATGTTATTGGTTTGACAAACATGTAGTAGTAATGTGGGATGTAGAGAGTAAGGAGTTTCGGCTTTTAATTCCATAGACTCTTTGCACTTAAATGAAATGTAGGTAAAATACATCTGAATATTGTTTTGCACTGGAACACACATACTCATAGGATCACACACCTCATGGTTTCCAGCATCTACAGATTTTATGTTGGGAAGGGGTGTGTACATTTCTAAATAATTCTGAAATCTGTTTCAATGGATCGGCCAGCTTTTCCATTAAAGCTATTGATTTTTGTTGCATCGGAAGTCTTGATCTTTCCTTTGAATTCATCACCATCTTGCAAGTTTAAATGTGTAATGTTAGGAATTCTTAGAATTTAAAATAGCCCAATGTCCCTTTGCTGTCACTTTTTTTGTCTGTAACATTCATAAATCAGCAGTATAAAAGTCAAAAGGATTAAACAACATCCTCTTTGTCAAGCAGCTAGCGTTTGCATATGTCCCTTATCTAGAATTTCATGCAAACATATTTAGATAATGTTTATTGGCTACTTTAGAGTATTTTGTTTTACATAAAGTAAGACAATCCACAGCCCCCCAAATGACCCTAATCCATCACAATATGCCCTTCTGCTTAGGCTTTTATCTCCTATTTTTTTTATACATTATGTAGTTCTTCTTGCTGGCACAGCGCAACATTAATTTATATATGTTACCCGAAATCTAGAACAGATTATTCTTGTTCCAGTATATTTAAAGTACCGTAAAAGCTATATAACTATTGTTTAAAACAAATTTGGGAAATATGGCAGAGAAATCTTACTTATAGAATATTCAAAAAATATTACAAGCAGTTGGGGGGCTACCATGCACCATCTTTAACTAAAATACCAGCTTTGGGTGTACTAACTCTTTAAACCTAACCATAAAAATTAGAAGTCTCTTTAAAAAAAAAAATCGATGGAAGAATGTGATAAGCATTTATCCACTTTTGATTAATTCCGGACATATTCTACTTAATATTGGAACGTATTTAGGTGTTAGTTCTATCTGGTGGCCATAATGTGGTATCTTTTTTTTTTTTTTTTTTTTTTTTAATTACTCAGAAAAAAATTCCACATAATGGTCACTAGCTGGAGTTGATAATCATAAATCACTGTATTAAGAAAAATACGACCAGAATTCGTCAAGGCTGGGTGAATGCTTGTCACATTCCTCCAAAATGTTTTTTATTAATTGACCCATGTGTCATGTGACTCATTAGTGTTACAAGGTCTCAGGTGTGAATGGTGAACAGGTGTGTTAAATTTGGTGTCCTCAATCTCACTCTCTTACACTGGTCACCGGAATTTCAACATGACACCTCATGGCATAGAACTCTGAGGATCTTAAAAAAAAAATGTTGCTCTACATAAAGAACAGGCCTCACCATGGTCAACCAAAGAAGTTGAGTGCACATGCTCAGCGTCATATCCAGAGGTTGTCTTTGGGAAATAGACATATGAGTGCTGCCAGCATTACTGCAGAGGTTGAAGGGGTAGGGGGGGGGGGGTGGAATCAGCCTGTCAGTGCTTAGACCATACGCCGCACACTGCATAAATTTGGTATTCATGGCTGTCGTCCCAAAGATGCACAAAGATGCACAAGAAAGCCAGCAAACAGTTTGATGAAGACAAGTAGACTAAAGACATTGATTACTGGAACCATGTCCTGTGATCTGATGAGACCAAGATAAAATTATTTGGTTCAGATGGCATCAAGCGTGTGTGGTGGCAACCAGGTGAGGAGTACAAAGACAAGTGTGTCTTGCCTATAGTCAAGCATGGTGGTGGGAGTGTCATGGTCTGGGGCTGCATGAGTGCTGCCAGTACTGGGGAGCTAAAGTTCATTGAGGGAACCATGAATGTCTCCAGACCTAAACCCTATTGAGCATCTGTGGGGCATCCTCAAACAGTAGGTGGAGGAGCGCAACGTCTCTGACATCCAACAGCTCAGTGATGTCATCATGAAGGAGTGGAAGAAGAATTCAGTGTCAACCTGTGAAGCTCTGGTGAACTCCATGCCCAAGAGGGTTAAGGCAGTGCTGGGAAATAATGGTGGCCACACACAAAAACATGGTTTAGTCATTAATGACTGTGTATTGAGTTATTTTTGTTGCCAGCGGTTTAGTCATTAATGGGGGGGGGGGGGGGGGTTGATGTAATTTCTAGTTTTTAATGACGGCATACAATAGCAAGCTGCTGTTTCTTTTCTTGTTCTTTTTTTTTTTTTTTTATAATTCTTTATTTAGACATTGTGCATTTACAAAAGATTGTGCCACTAGTACAATAAACAATAAATGTGAGAGCCCCACAAAGAACCAGCAATAGCTCGCAAGAGCACAACCTGGCAGTAATTTTCCAGTATCCGATAACACTAGACGAGGGACATCATGTCTACATAAGAGACTGGTAAAATACCAAACAAATAAACGGGAATTGATCCCAAAATACTCAATGTATGAGTTTGAACATTTTACTGTGGTAAACTGCCTAGTTCTCAACCATGGGAACAGGAAAATATTGTCAAAACCGATGCTGGGGGAGTAAAAAAAAAGGGGGGGGGGAACCCTGAGCAAACATAGGGCCCTAACAGAGAGGTAAAAAAAAAGAGGGTAGGGGGGCTGAGGAAAGGAGGAGGAAATGCGAAGATGGGGCCAGAATGGGATCCGGGGGGGTGAAAGGGGCAAGGAAGTACAACGCTCCTTCAAACCTCTACTCTCTCGTCCCCCTCCAGAGAAGCTGCAGTTTCTAAAACAAGCAAAATACTGTACTCCTATTTTATTAAGAGTAAAGACCCCAGATAGAGAGACATAATTGTGCAGCTGCCATAGCATTAGAAAAACCTCATCTGGTTTATGCACATTGGTTTTAGGCACCAGTTCCAAAAAGGGATATTGGGGAATTTGAGAGAGTGTAGAATAGAACGACCAAACTGAGAGGCATGGAGGAGCGCAGCAATGGGGAAATAGCTGAACTGAATTCTCCCTTGAGAAGAGGCATTTAAGGGGGGGGGGGGGGGTTAATGATCACCATTATAAGTGCATACATTGTCCATATAGTGAGCTTGCAAGGTTAAAAGCAAAGTTGTAAAGTTATTCCCTTTAAAAGAGTAGTAGGGTTTTCTCTTTTTTTTTTTTTCTTTTTTCTGTGGAATCTTACTTGCCTAGGTGGATGCCACATCGGTCCCCTGGCACCTCTGCATTGAAAACCAAGCAAACGAACATTGCTGATAACTCGGTTTTCAGAGCTCCCCGAGCAGAGAGCTGTAGATTGTCAGTCGCAGCTCTCTGCTCATGTCCCTCCGCGCTCATTGGAGCGGCCGTCTCAGCGGCGAGACGGGTGTCAGTTCAGGCACCTGCCAGATCCAGACTTTGACACAATGACACGGTGCCTGGACTGATATGCATCACGGGTCACAGGAGTGCAAAACGAATTGCACGCCTGTGATCCATAGGAGAAGCCCAGCCAAACGAGCTTTGCCTGGACTTCTCCTTTTTAGGTCATTGCAAACGACAAGGGGACATTCTTTGTGACTAGAGGAAAACTATTTTTTTTTTTTTTTTCTACCGGTTGAACTAGTTGGACAGGTATTTATTTTTTAAACTTTGCTATGTAACAACTAGGAGCCATCGGGTTGCAATTAATCTGGTAACTTTATGCTCTCTAGAGGCTTCCTCTTACTAGGTAAGTAAATGGTAAAATGAGAAGGTACACATTTCCCCCTGTGTGTTTCTTAGCAGAGATGAACTGTCCCAATTAGTCAGTCAGCTAGGACTCACAAAAATAAATGTAGGCGATGTTGGGCTTTCTTATTGGGTTTAGGAGCCTTATGGAATATGTACAAGCAATCTCATACCTCCCAACTTTCTGTGATGAGGGAGAGCACAAACCCCCACTCTTTCTAGTTTTTCACTATTTTTACTTTAAAATTGGCTCTTCAAAATAAAAACTGCAATAACTTGGTATTTGGTTAAAAAGGTTTAGTAATTGTAATAAAGCCTATTCACACTCTGTATAATGCGCATTGTAACAAACATTGCACTGTTTACCCTTTTTTTTTTCCCCCCTCCTTTTTTTTTTTAATACTGAATTCTAGGAATTCAGCTACTTTGTAAGAACTGCAGGCATACCATGAGTTGGGTCTAACAAGGTGCCTGCCGCCTTATAGACTTATCTTATATTCACATCTGAAAGGTTTATTGTGCTCCACGGAGATAACTTCTGGCGCTCTGACACTGCTCACTGTGTTTTCGGTTCCTTCAAGAGCTGGATGCTTTCAGCTCTGCAGTCGCAGGAACTGATATGCCTGCCCCTCCCCTCCTTCTGCCCATTCACAGAAGCCTTTGTAGTATGTGAACTAATTTTCAAAATACAAAAGCTTCTGTGAATGGGCAGCAAAGGGGAGGGGTGGGCATAGCTACTCTGTGTGCTTCTGGAGTGTATCCTCAAGAGTGCAAAAAAAACTGTTGCATATAAGTAATCGAGAGGTGACATGCACCTAATTGGACTTAACTCAGTGTGCATGCATTTTTTTTTTTAACAGAAAAATGTTATTAAAGTTTCAACACGAAAACAAACAGAACAAAGTGCAGTGATACATCCTCACAAGGTAAAAGAATACATTACATATACAGCGTGGTGTTACAGTAGCCAAGCAAAAGCATAATTTCACACTTTACAATATATTAGGTTAGGTATAGGACGGGGGAAAGACCCCCAGTTCCCTGTACAGGGATAAGCACCAATAAGGGGATATATCTATTGACTCCGGCATGAATCCCCAAATTATTGCTCACAGTGCAATTATTATTCATTATATTGCGGTCTATAGCCATGCACAATTCTTGTGCATTCTCCAGTTTTGTCCTATGCCTATGTGAAAACACATGCTCCAAGTCAGTCCAGGGGAAGTCTCCTTTCACGGACCCAAGCGGCCCATATTTTTTCGAATTTCTGTGGGCAGTTGCGCCCAAGATATGTCAGTTTATACAGCGGCAGCGCTTGATCAATAGGCGTCTGCCACTGTAGAACCGTGGGAGGGGCGGGTTTATTCCAGCACAGCATTATTGCTTTCCTCGCGTAGAAAGCTGCGTAGAAAACAAACAACTTCTTAGCTTGAGGGGCTTCTAACGGGTCACATATTCCCAGCAGTAAACATTTGGGGTCGCAAGTCACTTTAATCTTACCTATAGTGTTGATTACGTCCACTACCCCCCTCCAGAACCCTTTAAGGCGCTGGCAGGACCATACCGTATGGAAAAATGTGCCAATGTCTGTGTCGCATCTACGGCAGGTCGGTTGTCTGTCTGGGTAGATTCTGGCCAATCTGTCAGGGGAGTAATAAACCCGGTGTATAAATTTCAGTTGGGCGAGGCGGTCTCTAGAAGAGACCATTAAAGGTAGAAATTGCTGAATACCCTCTTCCCAGTCGTCGTCCGCCAAGGAAGGTATATCTGCTTGCCATGCGTCAAATAATTGGGTGACTTTCGATGTGTCTAGGCCAGCAAGGATGGCATATTAGTCTGAGAGTGTACCCCTTCCGTCCGACCTGCCCAACAGTGTTTCAACTGCGTTCACCTCTAGACGTACAGGGCCCTTAAATTGTGCCTGGAAGGCGTGCTTCAGTTGAAAATACCGAAACAGCATATGATTGGGAAGGTTTTTGGAAGTCTTAAGCTCATCAAAGTACAGTAGTCTACCATTCGTCACTATGTCGTTTAGGGTCTTTATCTCCAAATGGGCCCATAGTACTGGGTCTGGGATAGTTGCGAAGTGGGGCAGTCTAGGGTTGCCCCACAGGGGGGTGTGGGGAGACCATGTGCCCTCCGTTTGTAGTTTAGATTTGACAGTGTCCCATACCTTCAGTGTCGTCCGCATAGGGATTGTGATCCTACCATTGGACCGGGGTCCACGGTGGATCAGGTTCCTAAGTTCTGTATATGATCCCAGTAACGCTGCTTCTAGTGTGGCGGCCGGGTTTGCCGGTGTGTCCGCCAGCCACCATCGCACCGTGACCAGGATCGCGGCCCAGTAGTACTTAAGTAGGCAGGGAAGGGCCAGGCCCCCTAGAGAGATTGGAAGTTGTAGTGTTGTTTTTGCTATTCTAGGGGTCCCCCCAAGCCAAAGGAACGTAGTGAGTATGCTATCTACTTTCTTAAAAAATGATAAGTATAAGAACTTGGGGAGAATGGACATTTTGACAAGGTTGACCCTGCCAACTAGGGTGAGGGGTAGCGTCTTCCACGCCGCGCATTTCTCGACTAGAGAGGAGACTACCGGGTTAAGGTTGTATTTGATATATTGTGACGGGTCTTTTTGGATAATCACTCCCAAATACTTGAATTGAGAGACCAGTTTTAGAGTTGCATTCGGAATACGAGTTGTCCCTGACGGGGATAGGGGGAAAAGTACCGATTTGTCCCAGTTTACACATACTCCTGAATACCTACCAAATTCATCAATAATAGCCAGGGCCGCTTCCAGTGAGTTCCCATCGTTCCTGAGATACAATAATGTATCGTTGGCATAGAGGGAGACCCTTTCCTGGACTGGGCCAATGGGTATCCCACACACCGCTTCAGATGAGCGCAGTAGGATAGCCATAGGCTCAATGGCCAGAGCAAAGAGAGCCGGGGACAGGGGACATCCCTGCCTCGTGCCTCTGCTGAGTGAGAAGGGTAGAGATATATTAGCTCCCGTTCGGATTCTGGCCTTCGGAGACCTGTACAGTGCCTGGATCCAGGAAATAAAGTTAGGCCCAAAGCCGAACCTTCCTAGTACCTCCCACAGATATGTCCACTCCACCGAATCAAAGGCCTTTTCGGCATCTAGCGAGGCCACTAGATCCGATGGAGTGAGACAATCAGTGGCGGCCAGGACTGTATGTAGCCTCCGGAGGTTAATGTCCATGCCCTTACCGGGCATAAATCCAGATTGGTCTTCGTGAATGAGAGAAAGGATAACATTGTTGACCCTATTTGCCAGGACTTTGGTGAGTACCTTAACATCCACATTAAGTAGAGAAATTGGCCTGTACGAGGTGCAGTATTCGGGGTCCTTGCCAGGTTTGGGAATCACAACGATAATCGCCTCAGTCATTGATTCGGGGAGGGAGCCTCCCTCCAACGCCCTGGTCATTACACTGTGTAACCGTGTTAATACCTGTTCACTATATTGTTTATAGAACTCGGTCGGTAAGCCGTCTGTCCCCGGAGTCTTCCCTGCCTGCAAACCACCAAGTGCATGTTGTACTTCTTCTACAGTTATTGGCTCATCTAGGCTGCATCTGCTAGTGTCGGTGAGGCGGGGGAAGTCTATTCTGTCAAGAAACTCCTTCAGGTCCGTCTGTGTGTATTGTGCTCTAGAGGAGTATAGTGAGCGGTAATAAGCAGCAAACCTGTCATTAATAGCCCGAGGTTCAGTTAACACTGCCCCTTGGTCGTCCCTAATCCTAGCTATGGTAGCTGAGGAGCTCTGTTCCTTTGCCAGCCAGGCCAGCAGGCGGCCAGTCTTTTCCCCTTGTTCGAAAATCCGCTGGGTTTGCGATAGTTGGCGTTTGTTGGCCTTAGCAGTGCGCAGCAGAACCACCTTGCGGTAGGCCGCTTGCATGTCAAGGCGGGTGAGCGGTTTTTGGGTCTGTGTATATTGGGCCTCAAGGTTGCTTGCCTTACTCTCTGCCTGCTCCACCGTTATAGCTGCGTCCCTACGGGCTCTGGCTATGGAGGATTGATAGCAACCCCTAACATATGCTTTAAATGCGTCCCATGTCGCATCTGAGGATGCCGTGTGCGCATTCAGCCTCCAGTACTCAGCAATAAGAGTGGACATTTCAAAGTCAATCGTAGGGTCAGCTATCCAATACCGGGACAGACACCACACCCTCTCTGAGGTGGGGGTAGACGTCTGGATGCAACACAACATGGGAGCATGGTCAGATATGCCTCGCGGCAACATTTCATTTCTACTTATCCTCCTCAATATTCCTTCACTAGCATACATTCGGTCTATGCGGGACATGGTACGGTATGACGCGGACTGGCAGGTGAACGCACGCACCCCTGGGTGCTTCCACCTCCAGACGTCCGTCAGCCCGTATAGGGAAGCCCATCTGGACAGGGGTGAGTCAGTGGCCGTGCCTGATGTGAGCTTGTCCAAGGCTGAGCATATTGTAATCACCTGCAATTAAAACATTGTCTGTCGTATATGAAGCAATTATGGGTACCAGGTTTTTAAGCAAGGACATATTGGCTGGGGGTGGGATATAGACACCAATAATCAGCATTTCCAATGTATTCACTATAGCATGTACCAAAACGTACCTACCCCCTGGGTCAAGTTTAACATCTAGGAGTTCAAACGTTACTGATTTGTGTATCAGGATGCCTACTCCCCTGGCATAACAGGAGTAGGCAGCATGATAGTATTTACCCACCCATGGTTTTTTGAGGCATAAGGCTTTTTTACCCACCAGGTGGGTCTCTTGCAGAATACAGATGTGGGGGTTGTGTTGTTTAAGAAAGGACATCACCAAGGACCGTTTGATTTTATCATTGAGGCCCCTAGTATTCCAAGATATTATTTGTAGGGTCGCCATCACGTAGCTTGTTGCATAGAATCAACTGACCAATAGAGGATCCCATAACCCAGGGGGGTAATTCTTCCTTTGATCCCGTCCCACCAGTATGTGACCGTGCCGTCACCCAGCCACCCACCACGCACCCAATATTCATGGGTTATTTCTAACTGCTCCCCTTTGGGAAGACCACTGCATTGAGACACAAAGGAAAAGAAAAAGATGGCGAAGAGAAAGGGAGAAAGAAGTAAACAAAAAATAGAAAAAAGGCGAGGCCTGAGAAACAGAAAGAGAGAAACATGAACCTTTTAGAGAAGGTATAACCAAGGCTAGTAACACAGCCAGTATCCCATCCCCCCCACAGCCATGGATAAAAGGGAACCCCATGGAGTGTTTTACCCCAAAACCGTTAACCCCTAACTCTGACTAGGAAAGTCTCCTATGGGGCCGCGCCCAAGCTATGAACCGAGACCTTATACCCTCAACCGTGCAATCGTCGGGTCCGCACCCACGAGCATCAGTAGAAAAAAAGGCAACAAACATGTACCGGGAACATATAACATGTCCTCCCTCCCACATCAAAAAAGAGAAAAAAAAACGGTCCCACATAGCCACAACATGTCACTTATTCGCCCCCTTCCCCAGGGAGGGACGGGGAACCTCATCCACTCCCAGATCATATCAGGTTGGTGTGTTTTTTCAGAACCCTTCAACCCGCAACCACATGTATTTACCTGCCCGCTCCCCCCCCCCCTGTCAAAGTTACTACATTCCCCCCCACCTGAAGGTGAGTCCCTTTGAATGCTCGGGTCACCCCCGTTGACAGCTCGGTAGTCCCGAATCACATGGCCAGTCTGGTCATTCTCCTGCCGGTGGTCCTTCATGGAAAAACGATGCGTTGGATGCAAAACAAAAAACACGAAAAACAGGGTGAGAGTACAAAAGAAAGGGCAAAATGCGTTCCGGAAGGGGGGTATGAGAGGCTCAATCAAACATCCGACAAGCGCGGCAATGAGTTCACTGAACAGGGTGCCATGCCATTCTGAGTAGCATATCGTGCCTTTCAATGCAGTCCTGCCATTGCTGTTCATATTGTTGCTTTCATCAGTGCCATGACCAGTGCTCTGCAATAGCTGCCATAATCCTCACCCAGGCCATAACATAACAATTAGGTTTCCCACCTCCCCTTGCTTTGGTCATGAGACAACATGGTGCACAAAGAATACGGGGGAGGGGGCATTTGTAGACCAGTCCTGCGTCTGACACAGGGGTGGCAGGGAAGCCAAGCCATCCGGCAATCAGCCCCCCTGTGGGTCAGGGGTCTGTGAGTGGGCATTTAGGTACCTTGGCAAGTCTGTGACATCTAGGGGAGATGGCGCGGGCAGTGGTCATTTTGTAAAAATCACATGCAGAAAGTCAAAGTGGAGGAATTTACCTTGCTCTGGGCAGGCTCTCAACCCACTGGGACGCATCCTCCGGTGAGGTGAAATATTTTGTGGCTTCCCCATCTACCTCTCGCAGGCGTGCAGGAAATAGCATGCTATATTTCATACCTTTTGCCCGCAGCTGGGCCTTTACATGGTCGAATGTTCTCCTCAATCTCTGGGTTTCAGCAGAGTAATCCGGGAACAGCATTAGTTTTCACGTTATTGAACCGGAGCTCTTCCACCTTCCTGGCTTCCCTCAGGGCAAGGTCCCGGTCTCTAAAGTTTAGAAGGCGGAATATAAACGTGCGGGGGGTGAACCTTGTGGGCCTCTCACCGCCGGCATCCTGTGCGCCCGCTCCACGACAAACTGCTGGGAAAATTGGTAGAAGTGACTGGAGAAGGTGTTCAGTGAAGGCTGTGGGGTCTTGGCCCTCCGCACCCTCCGGCAGGCCCACCACCCTCAAATTGTTGTGCCTGCTGCGGTTCTCACTGTCCTCTGCACGGGATTCCAGGTACCGCATTCTGGACTGCAGGGTGTGTATGGAGGCCCTGTGCTCTCTTACCGTGTCCTCCGATTCCCCCACTCTCCGCTCTGCCTCCCCCAGCCTGTCGCGGATTTTATCCATGTCCCGCCTGAGGAGACCGAAGTCTATCTGCAGGAGGTCTATTTTTTCGGTCAGGGTTGTTTTGCAGCTGGTAATGGCCTGCATAAGGGCCGTGAAGCGGTCTTCTTCCAGGGTAGCTGGGTCACCTGAAGCGGTCTGCGTCGCCATATTGGCGCTACACGTGGCAGGCTGGCGGTCCCGCGGGGAGGCCTTGGGGGTCAAGTTAGTGCATCTCCCGGACCTGGTTTTCCCCTTCCGCATGCCCCGGATGTGTGCTGGGTCTAAGGCAGGGGGATATGTGGGAGTAGTCTCGGTACAGAAGGATAAAATCAGCCGGTGGATGCGGAGCTCCGATCACACACGTCCGCTCAGGTCTCCAGCTTGGCCACGCCCCCCGTGCATGCATTTTTGCAAAGTTGCTGACATCCTATACACCGCAGCGTGTTGTGTTGTGTTGTGATGTGGTGTAGTGTGCGTTACTTGATAAAAATGCAGTAAGTCTTAATTTTTTTCAGGACACGCCAATGCAGCGCAAATTGCCTGGTCTATGCTTTTGGACTGTTGGGCATAGGTTCCCAATGAATATAGTGTTGTTTTTTTTTTTTTTTTAACATGGAGGGCTATATATTATACGAAAAAGAGAGACAATTAAGAAAGGAAGAGCCATCAAGGGATCTGATTCAGAAGATGCCAGAACATTTAAATGATGGACAGATGGGCGCTATGTGCATCCCACTATTTTTCAGAATTGGCACAGCACTAATCAAAATTGTGCTACTATTTCTATAAGAATAGTGTTGTGAATAATCAAGGAACTTGTGTGCAAAAGTGGCACAGGCCTCCAGGCCTGGAAATGGTAGGCCAGTGATGGCGAACCTTGGCACCTCAGATGTTTTGAAACTACATTTCCCATGATGCCCATGCACTCTGCAGTGTAGTGGAGCATAATGGGAAATGTAGTTATAAAACATCTGGGGTGCCAAGGTTCGCCAACACTGTGCTAGGAATTGGGTATACAGGGGGTCCCCGAGTTACGAACTCGTTGGGGACTGGTCGCCTGTTCTTATGTCGGAATTGTTCGTAAGTGCATGCGCAGACCGACATTTCCAATGTTCCGTCTAATGCCATTCTGCGCATGTGCGGAAAATAACGGACATTTCCGAAGTTTGCCGTCATTTTCCGAGACTCCGTCTGGCCGCGCATGCGCAGAGCGGCCGGAGGACAGCGGAAAATGGCGGAGGGTCCCCGCAGCGCCCCGTTCATAAGTAGGGGATGTTCGTAGGTCGGGCGTTCGTAAGTCGGGGACCCCCTGTACTGCTTTGAAATTGGTGTCCTGCTCATCAGTGTGGACTCATTTGTGTAGTCCTCCCATGGTAAAATCCAAATAAGATTTTATTTTTTTTATGTTTAGTTTTACACCCATGCTAGGTCATAAATAGCCCCGCATGCAAAGTAAAACTGAAATGATAAAGGAGCTTAATTAAAGTTTCAGCACTTTTATATACAAGCAGGAACACTGCGTTCTTGAAATGTTTTAATTAAAACAGCGTGAAAACAATTTCTGAGCACAGCAAAGCAGAGTTCTTTTGCTATACAAGTACTGCATATCAAATTTGATCAATTGTCACTTATCAGAATCAATTTGTAGTTATAAGTACAAGAATTTCCAGCTGACCACCTATTCGTGTACAGGCATAGTTATGGCTAGCAGTGGTCTATATCAGTGTATCTCTTATCTGCTGTGCCTGTAAACACTGCACATTGTAATTGAAATGCCTCCAGCTCTAGAGGCTTGGGAAGTACTTACATGTGCTAATATTTCAGCAGTCCTGTACTAGCAGACTCACTACAGATCTATACAGGCAATTTCCAGGCATAGCATATATTACGTTTATTGACTCTGTAGCTCATTCCAGTACTGTCAGAGTGATCTAAAGTCACCCAGACTGCCAATTTCTAGTACTTTTCTAATTATTAGGTCTTGTGTTTTATGTCCTCCACTCCCACTTGCAGTAGTTTTCTTGCACAATTCAGCAATCTGTGCTTTACAATAAGTCCCTATGCTGAGTCACTGGCAAAGGTGAAAAGGATATTCTTCCACTTGACAGAATTTGAAATCGAAAATTGAAGTTATTATTATCATACAGGATTTATATAGCGCCAACAATTTGCACAGTACTTTACAAAATAAAGGCCGACAATACATTTACAATATAATTTTTGGTGCACGAGAGCTCAGTTGTCCCTGCTTACAATCTTAGAGGGAGGGCAATTGATACAAAAGGTAATAACTGCAGGGACGATCTGATGAAGAAAGTATGCTTCTTTAATCGCTTGCCGACCATCCGCCCTCATTATACTGTGGCAGGTCGTAGCACTGCGGGGGTGCCAATGCTCGTGGCAGACGGTCACGACCGCCTGCCACAATCGATCGCAAGCACGAGAGGCAGAACAGGGACGCGTGTGTGTGTGTGTGTGTGTGTGTGTGTGTGTAAAAATCCCACAAATCCCCACAAATCCCTGTTCTGTGAGGAGTGATAGATTGTGGTTCCTAGCTATTAGGAACTCACAATCTGTAATTTCCTCTAGATCAGTCCCCTCCCTTGATCGCCTCCTAGTGTTGACCCCTTCCCTGCCAGTGACATATTTTTACAGTAATCGGTGCATTTTTTTAGCACTGATCGCTGTATAAATGGCTATTTTGTAGGCGCTATAACTTTTGCGCAAGCCAATCAATATACGCTTATTGCGATTTTATTTATTTTTTTACCAAAAATATGTAGAAGAATACATATCGGCCTAAACTGAGAAAAAAATTAGCTTTTTTTTTTAAAAAAATGGGGATATTTATTCTAGCAAAAAGTACAAAATATTGAGTTTTTTTCTTTTTTT
Source organism: Lithobates sylvaticus (assembly GCA_028564925.1). NCBI lineage: Eukaryota > Metazoa > Chordata > Amphibia > Anura > Ranidae > Lithobates > Lithobates sylvaticus. The sequence goes on from CM053026.1 coordinate 544,557,033, forward strand.
TTTTTTTTTTTTTTTCAAAATTGGTGCTCTTTTTTTTGTTTATAGCGCAAAAAATAAAAACCGCAGAGGTGATCAAATACCACCAAAAGAAAGCTCTATTTGTGGGAAAAAAAGGATGTCAATTTTGTTTGGGTGCAATGTCGCACGACCGCACACTTGTCAGTTAAAGTGCCGCAGTGCTGAATAGCAAAAAACGTCCCGGTCATTCAGCAGCCAAAACTTCCAGGACTGAAGTGGTTAAAGAGAAGGGTTTTCAGGGATTGTCTAAAGATGGATAGATTAGGAGATAGTCGGATAAATTGGGGTAGGAAGTTCCAAAGGATGGAAGAAGTTCTGGAGAAATTCTGGAGGCGAGCATGGGAGGAGGTGACAAGGGAACTAGAGAGCAGGAGGTCTTGGGAGGACCGAAGAGAGCGGCTTGGTTGGTATTTTGAAGTAAACCTGTTTTTTTTTTTTCTATCCTTCTCTTTATTAAAAAACTCTTAGTTGTATACATACAAAACAAATTACCTTGAATATACATCATACCTAGTGTACATCTGTCAGTTCCTTTACATGAGTAATTTCAGATATTTTCACAGCAAAAAAAGGTACATTGACTCTATTGGCATCAACAATGTTTTCTTGTACCTTGTACTCTTAAAGTGGTTGCAAACCCTTACAAACCACTTTGGCCTACAGGTAAGCCTAGATTAAGGCTCACCTGTAGGTCCAATAAATATCTCCTAAGCCTACATGGTTTAATAGATATTTAGAAAAAAAGAGGCATGCGCCGTAGACAGCGGCGCGCAGGTGCACTGCGCATGCCGAGTTCACGGCAATATGCCGCTTTCGTGCGCATGTGCGGGAGTGGCGTCATCGCCCCTTCAGCGAATCACAGCGCTGGAGCGGCGAGACCCGGAAGTCACTCCGGTATTGATGGCGCCGGAGAAGGTCGTGGATGAGGACCGCTTCGGGGGCTTCGTTCTCAGGTAAGTTATTCATAATGAGCTAGTATGCTATGCATACTAGGTCATTATGCCTTTGCCTTGCAGGTTCCGTTTTTTTTTTTTTGTGAGGAGGCTTTACTTCCTCTTTAACCGCTTCCCAACCGCCTCACGCAGATATACTGCGGCAAAATGGCACGGGCAGGCAAAATCACGTACCTGTATGTGGCCCTTTAATTGCCTGCCCGTGGGGCGCGCTCGCGACCCGGTCGGGAGCTCCGTGACCCCGGCCGCGGGACCAGCGGACCCGATTGCCGCTGGTGTCCTGCGATCGGGTCACGGAGCTGAAGAACGGGGAAAGCTATGTGTAAACAAACCTCTCCCCGCGCTTCCTACTCTGCCTGTCATTGATTGGCTGTTCCCGGTCATCGGGAAAGCCGATCAATGACGTCAGACGTCAGCCCCGCCCCCTAATGTAAAAAAACACACACACGTCACAGCCCATAACCCCTCCCCTCCCCCTAGTGGTTAACTCTTTCACTACAACTGTCATTTATACAGGAATCAATGCATTTAAATAGCATTGATTGCTGTATAAATGACAATGGTCCCAAAAATGTGTCAAAAATGTCCGATGTGTCCGCCATAATGTCGCAGTCACAATAAAAATCGCTGATCGCCGCCATTACTAGTAAAAAAAAAAATATTAATAAAAATGCTATAAAACTATCCCCTATTTTGTAAACGCTATAACTTTTGCGCAAACCAATCAATAATCGCTAATTGCGATTTTTTTTTTTTTACCAAAAATATGTAGAAGAATACGTATCGGCCTAAACTGAGGAAAAAAAAATTTTTTTTATATATTTTTTGGGGATATTTATTATAGCAAAAAGCAAAAAATATTGCATTGTTTTCAAAATTGTCGCTCTATTTTTGTTTATAGCGCAAAAAATAAAAACTGCAGGGGAGATCAAATACCACCAAAAGAAAGCTCTATTTGTGGGAAAAAAAGGACGCCAATTTTGTTTTGGAGCCACGTCGCATGACCGCGCAATTGTCAGTCAAAGCGACGCAGTGCCGAATCGCAAAAAGGGGCCTGGTTCTTTGGCTGCCAATTGGTCCGGGGCTGAAGTGGTTAAACTGTCATAACCCATCTGCTCAAAATGTTTTTATTTTTTTTTTCTCATTTAAACTTAAAATGTATATGAAAAATAAAAAGTGTCTCATAAACTGTGACAATAAAGTGATACAGCGCACTATTAATTACAAAAAAACTTTAAAAAAAAAAGGACTTCCTCTAGGCGCAGTCCTTGTGCACACAGTTTTTAGAGGAACTCGGTAGGTAGGTGGTTCCAAAACTCTAAATCACAAAACCATGGTAAATTGAACATGGGGAGATTCACCTATTACTAATACGCATTACTCAGTACACCACTCCCTTTTGTTTGTTCTTTGATAGGTATTTGGTTTGGAACATGCATAGTTAGGATGCTTGAATGCCCACTGCAGGCACTTTGCTACCTTTCCCACACAGAAAAGTTGATGTAAAAAAAAATGTTTCTTGATGCAGATTCCTGCATTGCTGATGCAGTAGGCAGAGAAGTTACAAAGTACCAGCTCAAGGAAGTATACTCCAACTGACCCTATTAAATGCTCTGTGAAAATTCCTCTGAAATGAATTAGAGCAAACTAAACTTCCTAAGATGAGATGAAAAGTCTGCCATGGCAGCCTCCATGCATGTCTATCTGCTTTGTTAATGTGCCATAATAATGTCACCGGAAGCTTTGCTAATTGCCATCCACTGTCACTTTGCTCTGCATGGGTCACTTTCCCGTCTCCTTGAAATAAAGGAAAACCTTTTACTCTAGAGGTTATGAATTAGTACTTGCTGTCCTGCTGATAAACGCTTGCTGAATGTACTAAATACCTCTTTTGGAAGCTGGCAGCCCCTGTTTCATAGGAGGAACCCTGACAGCCCCTGATCAGAAACATAAAAGGTATAAAATAGGATTATTAGAAAACAGAGGATATCTGAATGTGGCAGAAAACTGTGGTATTCGTAAAAAAACATTGGCATTTCATGTATTTGTATTAGTTTGTTGGAAAATGTTTAACTTGACAATAATGCTGCATACACACGAGCGGAATTTCCGTCCGAAAAATTTTGGATGATTTTTCCATCAAAATTCTGCTCAAGCTTGTCTTGCATACACAGGGTCACACAAAAGTTCTCGGAACTTTTGACCGTCAAGAACGCGGTGACGTACAACACTATGACGACCCGAGAAGATCAAGTTCAATTCTTCCGAGCATGCGTCAAATTGTTTCTGAGCATGCGTGATTTTTTGCGTGTCCGAATTGCATACAGACTTTTGCATTTTCGGATAGGAACTTTTCCCAAACGAAAAATGGAGAACCTGCTCTCAATCTTTTGCTGGCTGGAATTCCGCCAGCAAAGGACCAATGGAGCATACACACTGTCACATTTTCTGACAAAAAGCTCTTATCTGAGTTTTGCTGGCGGCATTTCCGATCGTGTGTACATGGCATAAGATAGCAAAGACAGGGCATTGTTAATTGACTTCATCCTGGAAGCAAGTTTTACTAGGAGGTGTGCAATTTATTTCAGGTTTTCATTGATTTTCCTTGGTTAGCATATTGTTTTTTGAAGCTAGTTGAACTGTATCTGTAGTATATTTCAGCTGAATGTGCAGTAGGTTGTAACATCTGTGAACTTGACAAATAGCTTCTAATGAAAGCTCTCACCAATAGGTGGATGTAAATAAATGTATAGCGGTGCTGCTTCACGGACTGGTGGCTCCAGATTCTTAAAAAAGGTCAAGTGTACGCATGACCCTTGAATTTTTTCTGCATATTTTTCCCTAGGCTCTGAAACGTGCTTTGTATTGATGAAGTTTAAAAAATGCTGTAAATATTCTGTAAATTGCAGTGTAAGGCATTTCGAAATAGTGTCATGTAACAGAATATTATGTAGCAAGCCTATGCAAAAAACAGACAGGGGCAGTGTCAGGCAGCATCTGTATTAGAGTTGCACCAAATGGAAATTCTAGTACCGAAACCGAAAATTCAGGATGCACTTGGCTTAAAAAACAAAACAGTTTTTTAATTTTTATATATAAATATAATCCATTATCGGCACCTTTAGCGCAAGAAAAGCTAAAAAAAAGTGCAGCCCTTCAAATTCTATGTATGTCTTCGTACTGGTCCCTTGCACTTACATTGTGGTGTTAAAAAAAAATCTTGCTGCATTTTTGGTCATTTAAAAAAAACTGCACAAAAAAACCCACCTCCCCTTTGAAATGCATTGAAAACGCAGCAAGGAAGCATCAATAACGTACCCATGTTATGTTTTTGATGCAGTTTTTCAGTCGCATGAAAAACCTATGAAAAACACACCATAATCACTGTAAAATGGTGTTAAAATCGCGTTCATTTTCAGAGCCATTATCGGCATCAGTAAAATGACAAAAACACAATTTTCAGCTGTTATGTTTTGGCTGCTGAAGTTACCGTGCTCCTCTAATCTTTGTTATGAAAATAAAAATTAGATGGGGTTTAGTGAATGTATGTTAAACAAAAAAAAGGCTATGAAAAGATGGCGAGGGGCAACAAATGTAGAGGAACTGATTGGTCTGTGAGTAGAGGCTCCGTTTGTTTGCCTCCTCCCCCTCCGCTGCCACATTTGGCACCTTTCGGGGGAGCCGGTACCTGGTTTTGACAGGTACCCGTTCCCATTTCTGGCTGACCTCGCTGCGGCAAAGTCAGCCGGAAGTTCTGCCCCCCTCCTCCTTACCCTGCCGCTGGGTGGCCATTCACAAAGCAATTTGCGCATGGGCAGTAGGAAACGGACTGTGAAGCTGCAAGGCTTCACTGCCGGTTTCCCTTACAAGAAATGGCCGCGGCAGCACCTGAAAGCCGTTTAAAAAATCAGCTGGGGTGAGGACACCGCTGGATTCCTGGACAGGTAAGTGTCCTAATATTAGTACAGTATCTGTAGCTGACTTTTCATTTTTTCTGAAGGAGCCTGGAGCTCCTATTTAACTGTCCGTTTAAAGCGTATCTAAACCAAAATAAAAACTGAATGTATTGCAGCCAACCAGTTCTTAGATGTGGTGGGTTGAGTTGTCTTTTTTTTATTCAGACTTTTTTCTTCTTTATTTTCTCCGGATAAGGTGTAAATAATACACTATCTGTCCTTTTGTGTTTGCACTAATTTCTTAATTGTGTCTGGGGACTGCCATAGTTGGTCAATTCTATTAATTATATGTAAAATATCTTTATCTTTGACATTATTAATTTTCTGTATAGCCGATTGCCAAGCTTAGGAAGTCTAATTAAAGCTAGACAATCCGCTTCTTCCTTCCTTTTTTTTTTTTTTTGTTTAACCAGCAGGTTGAAAGAATAGAAACCGACAGATCCCCACATTAAAGTGATTCATTATATGCATTAAGATAAAAAGCCTTCTGTGTGCAGCAGCCGCCCTAATACTATATAGTGCAGGGCTCAAAATTTCAAATCCTGAGCTACTAGCCAGGCCTTAAGGGTTACTCGCCACCAGTTGCCGCAACCGATCCCTACCCTGCACCGCCCCGAATTCCCCCCTAAACACGCCCTTGTAAATTATCTCATGAAATGACACTTAAATGTTTTATGCAGAATTAAAGTTACAAAAATAAATATTAACAACTTTTATCTGTGCAGCCTCACCTGTGCCCGCCATTGCAGCCTCGGCTCACCTGTGCCCGCCATTGCAGCCTCGGCTCACCTGTGCCCGCCATTGCAGCCTCGGCTCACCTGTGCCCGCCATTGCAGCCTCGGCTCACCTGTGCCCGCCATTGCAGCCTCGGCTCACCTGTGCCCGCCATTGCAGCCTCGGCTCACCTGTGCCCGCCATTGCAGCCTCGGCTCACCTGTGCAAGAGGATCATCACAAGTAGGCAAGCATGCAAGAGAAAAGCCGTGGGATTACAGAGCGGATAGTCCGCTGTTACAGCCGAGTTTACATTACAATTGTCTCCCCTCCGCTCGTGGTTACACACAGCCTGGCCCTGCGCCTGTGATAGACAGAACACGTCCCAGCATTGGACTGGCATTCTGTCTATCGCAGGCGTGGGGTCAGGAGGCCGAGCTGTGTGTAACCCACGAGCGGAGGGGAGACGATTGTAATGTAAACTCAGCTGTAACAGCGGACTATCCGCTCTGTAATCCTGCGGCTTTTCTCTTGCTGCATGCTCTCTTCCCCTGGGGCGATCGATGGGAGAATGGCTCCCAATCAACCCCGCATGCCTGCTGTACACACCCCTCCCCCCAGACTGACAATGCTGCTGTCTAAAGGCGTCTCTGTTGCTCCTTCATCCAGAGTGGGGGCACTACAGGAGGTGTTTTTACTGGCTAGCAGGGTGGATTTGATTTAAATCACTAGTAAAAGGCTTGATTTAAGTCAACTTTATTTAAATCATAATTTTTAAAGAGCAACACTGACTCGCTGTTGACTCACAGACAGTCCCATTCACTTTAATGGGACGGCTGGTGATGCGGCAGTGACACAACAAGGTGAGGGACGTGGCGGCAGCAGGTGAGTGGATGGCCACTAACGGGCGCTGCCATGATGGATCTAAAATGACAGGTGCTCATTAAATTTAAGGACTTATTCTTGCTGGTAGTTCGAATCTTTAATATTTGAAAACAAAATAAAGGTTTCCCATTTAGAATAATAAGCTGTCATGTTAATAAAACGGCGATATCAAACGATTAAATCATACAGTTTGTAGTGTACATAGATTTGCAAAACAATTGGCTAAAGGAGTATTCCTGAACTTTGTTTTATCTCATGGTTACTGTGAAATTGTGTGAATGCATCAGTGCATTTTATCTCAGCTTGCAGAGCTTGGATTCATTGAATGAGTTTACCAAAAATGTAAATATTTCAGAACATACAGCCTAATGCTACATAACTAAGCTCCATTTCATGCTGAATAAACTAAATTATTAATGGATCTTAACCGCTTCAATACCCGGCCATAGTCATATGACGCCCACAAGGTGGATCTACCATCCTGGGTGGGCGTCATATGACGTCCTCGGATTCCGGCCGCCTGGGGGGCGTGCGCCCGCGGCATCACTCGGGACCCGGTGCGAGTGCCCGGCGGCCGCGATGTCCGCCGGGCACCCGCGATTGCCCGTTAAAACAACGGGACCGGGCGGGACCGTGGAGGTGTGTGTGTAAACACACAGCTCCACGTCCTGTCAGCGGGGAGGAGACCGATCATGTGATCCCAGTACGGAGGATCACATGATCGGTCTCCTCCCCTTAAGTCCCCTCCCCCTACAGTTAGAATCACTCCTATTAGGGACACACATTAACCCCTCCAGCGCCCTCTAGTGTTAACCCCTTCCCTGCCAGTCACATTTACACAGTAATCATTGCAATTTTATAGCAACGATCGCTGTGTAAATGTGAATGGTTCCAAAAATGTGTCAAAAGTGTCCGAAGTGTCCGCCGCAATGTTGCAGTCCCGAAAAAAAAATCGCAGATCCCCGCCATTACTAGTTAAAAAAAAAAAAAAAAAAAAAAAAAAAAAATTCAATAAATCTATCCCCTATTTTGGAGACGCTATAACTTTTGCGCAAACGATCAATATACGCTTATTGCGATTTTTTTTTTTACCAAAGATATGTAGAAGAATACGTATCGGCCTAAACTGAGGAAAAAAATAGTTTTTTAAAAAAAAAAAATGGGATATTTATTATAGCAAAAAGTAAAAAATATTGTGTTTTTTTTTTTCAAAATTGTCGCTCTTCTTTTGTTTATAGCGCAAAAAATAAAAACCGCAGGGGCGATCAAATACCACCAAAAGGAAAGCTCTATTTGTGGGAAAAAAAGGACGTCAATTTTGTTTGGGTGTAACGTCGCACGACCGCGCAATTGTTAGTTAAAGCGACGCAGTGCCGAATCGCAAAAAGTGCTCTGGTAAGGAAGGGTGTTTAAAAGCCCTGTATTGAAGTGGTTAAATAGAAAACTATCTTTGGATAGATTTTTACTCCAAAAGCATTTTATTAAAACAAAATGAGTAAAAATCAAAAAAATCTGATGTTTTCTGATGAAATGTTTTTTTTTTATTTTATTTTTTTAATCATTGATTTTATATCCACCCTGCTGGCTAGATAACCAGGAGAAAACAGGGAAAAAGCCTAAAAAGAAAACCTGCAATATATTACAATTTTTATTTTGCGTTTATTGCCTCTTTAAACATTTCTGCCTTTTTTCATTACATAGTGGATTGGATAGAAATAGTATTTGTACAATTAGAGATTAGGCTTTTCGTTTTGCCTTTTCAGCTCACAGAAAGTGACAGTGACACTGCATTTCTGGCAAGATCACCAGGTATTTTCTGTACTTGCTGAAAATTGTTCTTGGCCTTTAAAGGGGTTGTAAAGGTTCAGGGTTTTTAAAAACAAAACAAAAACAAAAACAAACATGTCATAACTCCGCTGTGCAGTTGGTCTTGCACAGAGTGGCCCCGATCGTCCTCTTCTGGGGTCCCTCAGCGGCACTCCTGTCGGCTCCTCTTCTCCAGGGCCCTGTTGGCGAAGTGCTCTGCTTTGTGGACACCCATGCAGGCGCGCTCCTGTCTCCTGCTTCTTCGTCTATTTACATAGAAAGCAGGACTCTGCCCCGCCCCCCGGCACCCGCGTCATTGGATTTGATTGACAGCAGCAGGAGCCAATGGCTGCATCCAGTCAGGACCCGAGATACTGGCTTTTGCTGGTGTGCTCGTCCCCGACACGAGATAGAGGAGGTTCAGGTAAATAAAACGAGGGGGCTGCAGCATTACAGGTGGGTTTACAACCCCTTTAAAAGTGAAAACGAATGCAGTCACCACATCTAAGGACCGGTAAGCTCCAATATATTACATTTTTGTGTTTGAGTTTAGACTTTAAAATGACAATAAACCTTTTCTTTTTTAACTAAAATAACAAACATGTTATGCTTACCTGCTCTGTGCAATGGTTTTGCACAGAGCAGCCCTGACCCTCCTTTTGTGGGGTCCCCTGCCAGCGCTCCAGGCCCCTCCTCTTTTGGCAACTGTCCCCAGGGAAAACCATTTTCCACTGGGTCACCTGTGCGTGCTCACTCCCGAGCTGCCTAGTGTACGTCTATTGACACAGACCTGGCAACTCAACCCCACCCCCCCCCCCAAAACCCCCTTCCTCATCACAGCATTTGACAACAGCGGAACCCAATGGTTGCCGCTGCTATCAATCTGTCCAATGAGCAGGGAGACAGCGGCAAAAGCCACTGCTCTCATGCACACAGCTGGATTGGATCAGGCTCAGGTAAGAATAAGGGGAAGGGCTGGGGGGCTCCTGCAGCACAGAAGGTTTTTTACCTTAATGCATAGAATGCATTAAAGTGGAGTTGCACCCAAATAAAATAAATTTCATTAATGTGCATGAAAAGAAAATAAACATTTGGACATTTTTTTTTTACTTTTTTATGCCTGATGCTATGTGGTCCCTCGTAATCTGCCTCCTTACTTACCTTGGCTCCTGACGTCACTTCCCTCGGCGCAGGAAGGGAGATCACCTCTCCCCCCTCCCTCTAGGCAATCATCTGGGACATGTGGCAGGTCCCAGATGATTGCGCGGCCAGTCACGGTACGTGGCACGCGCATACGCATTGCGTGCCCGGCTGTGGCCCACAGTTAAAATGCCGGCGCGGCCCAGTGGAGGGGGAGACGAGCGGGGCTTCGATCCCCCACATCGCTGGACCCTGGGACAGGTAAGTGTCCGATTTATTAAAATTTAAAAAAAAAATTTAAGTGGAACTCCGCTTTAGGGTAACACAAACCTTGAGGCTTTAGAACCACTTTAAATACAAAATACAAATACAAAATACATTGCAGGTGTATCAAAACAGGTGTACTAAGTAGAAAAGCCTGTCACCTGCATGCTTACTGTGTGGAAGAAGTAGTCTCTCTGCAGAGGTCTGACACTCCCCCATTCTGAGTCTGAATAGCTCTGCAGCAGCAAAACTCATGCACTCTGATTGCTGATTGGAGAGGTGAAGCTTTGGCTCAGCTGGAGACATGTCCAATCTCTGGAGATAGACCACTTCTTCTCTGGAGCATTCTGGCAGAGGAGATTCATTCCACGCAAATTCAAGGGAGTGACGTCATTGCGACTCGGCCAATCAGATGGCTGGAGCACTCGAACCCCGAAGGAAGACTGGGTGAAGATGGAAGCCGTCAGTGGTGACAGCATGTCACTGGAGGGCTTCGTCTAAGGTAAGCTTTTCATAATGTGCTAGTATGTAATGCATACTAGCACATTATGCCATTGTCTTGCAGGTATTGTTTTTTTAAAAGGCTGCAGTTTACTACCGCTTTAACTTTGGGGGATGAGGGATAAGGTGAAAAAGCTCGGTATATGGCATAGTTTTATTTTCGTTCAACCAGCAAAACTCTCAGATTCCAGCATCCACACAAGTGATGTGGATGCAGGGATCTACCCCACTGCACTATTGTACTCTGACATAGTGTTCCACCTGCCCATCCCTGTCAGAATACACAGGACAGCGCAGCAATCATTGGCTGTAAGCGCTGATCAAATGCTGGTTTTCCAGTAGGGCCATGTGACAGAAGCTGGTCATTAGACCGACTTCTGTTGAACAGATGGGGGTACACATACTGAAATTTGTCTGGTTCCTGCTAAATCTGACAAATTTTGCTATGCGTATACTCGGCTTTATACCTAATCCCCTAGAGTTAAAGTGGTTGTAAACCTCAGATATGAAATATGAACAAAACGTATCCCTCTATAGTGTCACACATACAGCTCAGTACACCCATCCATACATGTCAGTAAGTGCCTGAGAACTTGTGAATGTGTGAGGAGTAGGGTTGAGCGAACCCGAACTGTAAAGTTCGGGTCCGTACCGGACTTTTGGGTGTCAATTGCGTATTCTGAAAGGGTCAAGGACTTTTTTCAATACAAAATGGTGCTTTTTTTGGTTCAATGGACTTCAATGGAGAAGCTGCAGAAAAGCATGTAGTGTGTTTTTGCCGCAATTTGCATTTTTTAATCTGCCCAACAACAAATTGGCCAAAAAAAGCATAAAAATTGCAAAACGCATCGTAGTTTTCTATTCTGCTCCTTCGAATTTTCCCATCACTGTGGTCGAAAAGAACATCAATTTGACCCCACTAACTATTAGAAAATCGAACGTCCTTTTAAAATTACATTTTTTTTTTTTAAGGAAGACATTGTTTTTGTATGGCCATTATATAATATATTACAGTTCTGTCTGAAAATCGGCAAAACAGTCTTTTAATTATTTTTTTTTTTTCTTTAAATAAAAAAACTTGATCTGAGTCTGATATTTACCAGATTCAACCTCTAATTGTATATACAGTATATCTCTTCTGTTATTCTCAGAATGGATTGGAGATTTTGCTGCCTAACCATATAGTTGGATATAGATATTTAGGAAAAAATTGCTTTCTTTTTTATACTTTACATATTAACTAAATTATGCACCACACTTTTTTTTTAAAAGGGTTTTATCCGATAAATCGACACAATAATCAGCCAACAAATCGATTTGTGAAAATAATTGTTAGTTGCAGCCCTAGTTTACACCCGTATTTCTGTGTACTTTTTGTTTATTTAAGACTAACTTCATTCGAAAAATTCCTCCCTGGTGTAAACTAGTCTAAAGGGAGGTAAATGGGCATCACACTTTAAATTCATATGAAATGGACAGTAAAAGATTTACTTGAAGTGTGCTGGTAATTATAAAACTTGAAAGAACCATTAGAAGTCTGTTGTAGGTGACCTATTTAAAATAACCAGCTGGCTGTCCTGGAAGATCCTGCAGCTTTTATCAAGATGAGATATACCAGATTAGCTCACTATAGCAGTCTGCAGAAGCTGTGTACTGTGTGTTGATCATGTGCTTCTCTTTATCTGTAGCTGCCAAATTAACTAATATATAACAATACATGTTGCTTTCTTTAATTGCACCATTAACTCTTGTGCCTTCATTAGTTGTCTGATTAATAATGCTGTCAAAATGTAATAGACTTAGTTTTGCAAATTATTCTAGTACTTGTAGTCTGTTTTGTGTCAAATGTTTCAGGTTTAAAATCAAAGTGCAAATATTAGTAGGTTGGTGTAGGAGAGTGACAATACACCCAAATCCCTGAAAAATGCATTTCTTTTTTTGTCTATGGAGGCGCAGGAAGTCTTTCACCTTCAGATCATTCAGCAGCCTACAGGAGGATTGGACCCCAACAAAAACAGACGGTTGGCTAGCCCAAGATAGCCCCTCCCACTACCTGCAAGCTTCATTTTTTGCCAGTGTGCTAGGAAGATAGATGCCTTTTTGTTAAGCTCGGTGTAAAAGATTATGCTATTTTGCTAGAACCTTTTTTTTAAGACAATTTTCTTCAATCAAGCCTTTTCTGTACATTACTGCTAGAGCTGGTCTCTTTAATTGCAAATTGCCAGCACGGTTGTCCTCAGCCTGGCTTTTGCAGTACTGTTTGGACCCTGCTGGATGAACATTGTGGGTATAACCTAGAAGTGCCCTTTGAGGATCCACCAAGGGGGCTTTCCAGACTTCGTTCTGGTGAAACGTTACCTGCGGAGCACTTTTCAGATCAGTCCAGAGCTGTTAGCAATGCATTAGTGGGCCAGTTGCGTCGTGCACCAGGAGCTACCTCAAGGGGTCAACGCTTCATTTGGAATAAGATATTCTGGCTATGCAGCTCTGATATATGAAGTGTCCTGCTCTTTGCAGTAGGGTTCCTGCACTACCAGTCCATGGCCCTGCCCTTAAGTCTTTTGTCTGCACCTCCGGTGTTCACCAAGGTGCTGACCTTAATTTTAGACTTGCTGTGTTCTTTAGGAAACAGTCAGTGCAGGGTCTGTTAGACAACATGGCTTTGACTGTCCGGCCATTACAGATGGATCCTGAACAATCACAAATCGGCACTGGAACTAACTTATGAGTTGGAGTATTTGGATCTAGTCCTGGATGCAACAAAGGCCAAAGTGCTTATTTCATTGGAAGTCTGACTCACTGGTTTGAGATTCCAGCTCTCCAGTCCAGGAGTCTTTCAACTATCAACTTTTGCAAAAAAAAAAAAACTTGGGTCTGCTGTTAGTCACTTTCAAGGAAGTTTGTCCAGTTTCACTTCTGATAAACGCAACATTCCATTTTCATGAAAAAATTCAAACCACTCTTGTGAACTTTGTCAGTGCAGGGAACTTCGTTGTCAGAGGAGTCTTCTCTCCTGATTAACATTCTTTGCAGCATTGGACCATCCTGATGGGAGGGTCATCCTATCCAGATCTCAATCTCAAAAAGGGCCTCTCACTGTTTGCTTAAGACTCTTTTGCAGGCAGACTCTTGCATAGCGTTCCCCTTTTACTCCATGGGACCTGAACCATGGTTCTCTCTGTGCTTCAGAAACCACCTTTGCCAGAGACAGTCATCTTTCCAGTCTTACCTACTAGGCAGTATTGCTTGTTGCATTCCCCTCTAAGGTAAGTACCTGAACTGGCCATCCTATCCAACAAGGATCCCTTTTTGGTTTTGCATAGGGACAAGATGGTGAAGAAGCCTGGCACTTCTCTCTTACCTAGATTTTTTTCTATCTTTTACCCAAACTAGGAAATCCTGTTTCCATCCCTCTATCTGGCTCCAGTTCACCCAAAGGAAATTTTCCCTCTATTGTCTTGATGTGGTTGGGGCTGTGAGAGTCTATCTCTGTTACTGCTTCTTTCAGGAAGACTTATTCTCTTTTTTGATCTTTCTTGATCTACCTGACCTTGGCTTTCCACTTCTTAAGTGATTTAACAGTACTGACTGGCATATTCAAGGCTTTGGATATTCTTTTATATCCTTTTCCATCTTTGTAAAGTTTCATTACCTTGTTACGCAGGTCTTTTGATTGTTCTTTTTTACCTCCTCATGTCTAGCCTGCTTAGTGCATCCATGTGAGAACTAACTAACTCATTGACTATTTATACACAGTATTAAATTGTAATTTAAAAAGCAACAAATGTGGGAAATTAACCTTTAATTGCCATTTTAATCTGTGTGCGCCACCTTCTGTGTCTGTACCAAGGCTAAACATTCCAGGATATGTAAACCTTTTATCAGGGCCATTTGGGTTATTTCTGTTATGATTTAAAAAGGATCCAAAAAACTATGTGATAATAAATGGCTTCATGCTATTGATATCCATAAAGCGGAGCTCCACCAATAAAATGAAATTTGCAGAAATCAACAGCATTATGCATCAGCAAAAACATTTGGAATTTGTTTTTTTTTGTTTTTTTACTCACCCCTTCAGCACTGTTGCTATGAGGTCCTTTGTATTCTGCCACTTCTCCACAGTGCTTGACGTAATTTCCGTTTTGTTCTTTTATAGATCTTTTAAATTATAACCTTTCTCATGAAATCTTTCTAAAATTATGTCGGCCTGTGTATCGTAATCCTCTTGCTTATCACAATTCCTCCTCGCCCTCAGCATCTGACAAAAAAGCTGCTGTTTTGTTTTGTTGTCTTCCTCCGTTGTGTTGTCGCCTACTGTCTGGCATATGTTATATAGCCATGGGTCGTGGCTATCCAATGACATCATCCGGAGAGCCCGCCCCCTGTGATGTCAAGGACGGGCTCTTCCGGTGACGCCATCGGATATCCATGCCCTTTTTTTTTTTTTTTTTAGCGTGTAACCGGTGGCGAGGAAGAAGACGGCGGCGGGAGAAGACAGCTCAGAGCTATTAATAAAGGACTTGCCAAAAACCGGCTCTTGGGTTTTATTTTTTTTCACTGCTTTTTTGATGCCAACCCACGCCACCAGCCTGGGTGGTTGGGAGGAGGCCCTTGTCCCCATCAACATGGGGGCAAGGTGCTGTGGGGTACGGGGCACATAGCCCTCCCTGCCTCAAAGCTCCCACCCCCCCCCATGTTGAGGGCATGCAGACTGGTATGGTTCAGGGGGGGGAGCTCGCTCGTCCCCTCCCGTTCCTGACCTGCTGGGCTGCATGCCCGGGATAAGGGTCTGGTATGAATTTTGGGGGGGACCCACACCATTTTAAAAAAAACTTTTGGCATGGGGGGTCCTCCAAATCCATACTAGACCTGGGGGGGACCCCGCGCCGTTTTTTTTTTTTACATTCAGCTGTCAGCGGGGAACCCCGCTGACAGCTGATGACTCATCAGTTGTTAAGGACATGGCGGCCGGCTTCCCGGCCCCCTCCTTGGCAAATAACTGTATACAGTGTGTTTAACTGCTTGCCGACCAGCCAGCGCAGTTTTTTGGGTGAGACGTCATTACCTTGCGTCGCTTTGCCTTTTGGCCACTAGTGGTAAGTGTGCGCCGCCGGAGGTGCGTGCACCCACAGCGTGTGCGCTGGCGGGCGCGATGACTACCGGGCACCCGCGATCGCTCGTGACAGGGTGAGAACCGAGATCTGTGTGTGTAAACACACAAATCCCGGTTCTTTCAGGGGAGTAGAGACAGATCGTGTGTTCATACTAAAGCCCCATATACACTATTTGATTTCTGCAGATTTTTGTCTTCCGATTTACCAAAACCATGTATTGCAAGGGCCTGCCTGATTGCATACAAATTGAAACTCTTAAGGTTTGACCTCGTATTATATGATTTTGGTTAATCTGAAGACAAAAATCTGTATGGGGCTTAAGTATGAACACCAATCTCTCTCTCTCCTCCTAGACCCTCCCATCCCCCCTACAGTTAGAACACACCTAGGGAACATAGTTAACACCTTGATCACCCCCTAGTGTTAACCCCTTCCCTGCCAGTGACATTTATACAGTAATCAGTGCATTTTTATAGCACTGATCACTGTATAATTGTCAATGGTCCCAAAAATGTGTCAAGTGTCCAATTTGTCTGCCGCAATATCGCAGTCCCGATAAAAATCGTAGATCGCTGCCATTACTAGTAAAAAAAAAAAAAAATCTATGGCCTATTTTGTAGATGCTATAACTTTTGCGCAAACCAATCAATATACTCTTATTGCTTTTTTTTTTTAACCAAAAATATGTAGAAGAATACATATCATCCTAAACTGAGGAAAAAAAAATGTATTTTTTTGAAAAAAAATGTGGGATATTTATTATAGCAAAAAGTAAGATATTGTGTTTTTTTTTTTTTTCAAAATTGTCGCTTTTCTTTTCTTAGCGCAAAAAATAAAAACCGCAGAGGTGATCAAATGACACCAAAAGAAAGCTCTATTTGTGGGAAAAAAGGACGTCAATTTTGTTAAGGTGCATCGTCGAATGACCACGCAATTGTCCGCTAAAGCGACCCAGTGCCGTATCGCAAAAAATGGCCTGGTCATTGAGCAGCCAAATCTTCCGGGGCTGAAGTGGTTAATGGGGGGGGGGGGGGGGGGGGGGTTTAAATCCGCTAACATCCGTTTTTCGTCCGTTCCGTCTTTATTATGAAAGAAAAATAGTGTTTTCCTCCGTCATAAAAAACGGAGCTTAGCGGAGACTCATGTTAGAGGATGTCAGCGGATGTTCTTCCGCTAACGTCTGCTATCCCAGAGAGATACATGCAAGTCCGTTTTTCATCCATCAATGCCCGTGTGAAAGGGACCTTAAGAATAATTAAACCATGGGGCCCATAGTTTCTGGAATTTAGGTACAGTTAAGTGTGCTTTCGCGAACATTTGTTCCAGGTGGGGATGCTGATTTACAGTGGTGTAAAGTTGTTGAGCAGAAGGGGGGGATGGGGGTGTTCCAGCTGCGTGCCATTAAAAATCTGGATGCTATCATATAGCATTTTTAATCCCATGTAAAGTGGCTACCATTATCTAAAGATGTGATCCGTTTTAAACGTAATGTATTGCCACTAGCTTATATTAAAAATGCTACTTCAGCATTGGGCAAAGTTGAACAATTACATTCCACTGTACTGGATAAGCCGGCCATGGGGTGATTTTAATCCAATGGCTATTGCAGCATTAGTGTGAAAAGGTTAATGCTGTTCTTTTATCCTGGAGGGGGAGGTGGCAGGAGCAGCAGTTTTAGTAGTATTCTGACAGTTCTTATTATTACTAAGTATATATTAAGATTTTACTGTAATTCCTTCAGACCAGGTTAGAGCTCCAAATAAGCTGTATTGAAATTATGTATTTTTCTGGAATCACAAAAGCAGCAAGGCACCCACAGCTTTAACCTGTAAATAATTGGAAACTTATTGTAGCTATTTTCACAAGAAATGTTTTTAAGAGAAATGTCAGCTTGACTTTACAGGGTCATGCAAAGCACATAAAATGTCTTTCTAATAAATTAATAAATATCTCAAACCGCTATCTGTGAATGCTTCTCAGTATCCTCTCTCCTGTTTTATTTAGGTTAGAAATGTAAGACGCAGGCTTCAGCTGAACACTGTGGGTTTCTACAGCACATCAGTACCCTCTAGTGGTAAGTGGATATGTATGGTTTTGCAAAAAGCTAAAGGTACGTACACACTGCAAGCATGCTAAGGAGATAATGTCTTGTTGCTTGAAGCAACCAATTCGCTCCCAGCTGCCAATTCTGTAGTATAGAGCGGAAGCTGAAATAGCGATTCTGCCTGAATGGTATGGGTATCAAGAAACTTTCCTGTTGATAACCTTTTTATGTTTACTTCTAGGTGCAGCTGTTTGCCTTCCTTCTCTAAAACTAGAGTCTCTTTAAAGCACACTTATAGTGTATACTTCTCTTACTTAAAGTGTTACTAAACCCAGGATCCTGCATTCACTATATCTGGTCTCCCACAGTACACAGAACATGGACATTCAATTAGTTTAGTAAATATAAACTGCTAAATACCTTTTCTCATCAGCAGTATATAGCAGTCTTGTGACTTCTATGGTGTGTCTAGTTAAAGCTTGTAGGAGGAGTTTTCATTCTGCTCTGACAGTCCTACTAGGCTGCATGACCCCTGTTTCTCTGTCTGGACAGTACTGCTTGGCCCTGTGCTGATCACATACACCCTCCAAAAACAAGAAAACTCTCTTGCAATACACACCAAACTGGGCATGTGCATAGTGCCTCCAAGTCTCTGATCTATCAGTAGATGGATTGGGTACAGTAAAAGAAGGGGAGGATGAGAGAAGACAGGATCAAACTGCATTTTTACACAATGCAGAGGATTAAGTCCTTAGGTTCCACAGTGAGTATAACGAGCATGCTTTACTACATATACAGCCTGACTTTACTGTTGTGGGTTTAGTAACACTTTAAGGTACTCATGAAACTGTATCCACATTTGCATACAAAAATATATATGTGTTTCTGTTCAGTAAATACAGGTGGTCATTTAAGGGCTCAGCCCAATATATAGAATGTATTCAGGTTTGCAGCATCAAATGTAATCACTGGACCTTCAGGCTTTTGAATTTGCAGCTGCAGAGTCGATTGCAGCTGCTGTGTCAGCCTCTCCTATTATCCAATCACGGCTTTCTATTATGTGAACCAAGTATTCTGTTTGAACAGCACAGAAGAGGGGCAGACAGTGCAGCTGCTGTATAGCAGAGTGCATCTCTCCTGTGAGAGTGCTGGGAGTGTAACAATAGTTGTACTCCCAGCTCTCAGTAAAAATGTGAACATTACAATAAACAAATGCACAGATAAGTCCATAAGGTGGCATACGCACCTCCTTGGGCTTAACCCCCCTATAAACTAGTAATATTTGTAAAATAGAAGAAACTGAATGGGATTTTTAGAGGTGTCAAATAGAACAAAATTATTTTATAAAAGTATAAATTTATTCAAAAGATAAAAACAGAACATACAGGAAGTAAATATTGATAATACAGTTCAATACATGTGCTGACCGATTTCATCTCTACATGTTTCGCCTTGATATTGGCTTCTTCAGGTTATATAATTGATATCAGGCACAATGAGCACTAGAAAAAAGGAAAGTTTTGAGTAACAGAGTAATCAACAATTATAACAAATATAATACATAATGGATACAATTTGAACAATTTAAGAATAGCAATGATCGATTAGAGATGGCATTGCAAACAAGTCATAGATGGTCATAATAGTTACCTGTGTATATATACAACCGTTTACACATAAATTGAGGCTCCATGATCATGGGGATATCAACAGATGGGTCATTTGGTGAAACCATGGAGGGGGGGTATATCCAAAGTACAGCCACCAGTAAGTCTTCCAAAAGCTATGGGGTGAGGTAATGGACAAAATTAGATACTGGTGTAATAGACAATTACCACTGAGTTCCAGATAAAATGTGTATATATCAAAATGTTTTTTTACCCTTCCACAACACAACTGGATAAAGATTACGAGAAAGATGGGGTAAACTCATTACTGAGTTGTGGTCAAAAGATACCTCTTAATTAAAGAGAATCAATTAAAACAAATTTTGGATAGGCAAAAAGAACCTTAAACAACACTGAACAAAGTGGAAAAGTTACCTTCAGTCAAGGTTTCACCCACAGACCTTTCTACTTCCCATGCTGGACCGCTGATAACAACCACAGTAGGTGCTGTTTATATACCCCCCTCCACACTCTGATTATTGGCTATTTTATCGCCAAATTCAGAGGGTGAGGACACAAGATGACCGCCTAATAGCGCGACCCGTGTCGCACCGGAAATGACGTCAATGTGGCTAGAGCGTCCACCGGAAGTGACACCCTAAAGGTGGCGATTGACCGGAAGTGATGTAAAAACATCACAAAGACCCGAAAGTGTCAGCAAAAAATGGAGTAAACACTGCGGAAACGGACACAGGGACATATATAGCATCCCAACCCAAACTAACCATTGGGCAAGCCGAAAAAAGAGGACGTTATAGCCGGGAAGAGAAATTGTTAATTTAAAAAAATAGGGACATAAGAAGTAACCCAACTAAATGGGACACCAGTCAGCCAGGCGGTAAATGGTGCTAACCAATGAAACCAACAGGTTACACCAAGAATGACGCCCCGGGCGTCCCTATGGCCACCAGATCGGACAAATTTCCCATGATGATGGATACAGAAACAAAATGGTGTTTAAAAATACAATAGATTGTCTACCTCAAATGGGACAAAAAATTACAAAAAGCATATTAAATTCAAGAGATCTTAAAGGCATCAGAAAGTAGACCAGAGATGACCTAAATGTGCTGTGCAAATCTGCAATCGACATTGCAACAATACAACATATAATCATTTCTATATTTGGGAAACATTAAACATCAAACCATAAAAAAAGAATGATGAGAACCAATCCAGTGTTCTCAGAATTTGAAGAGCATGGCAAAATCTATCTAGAGGAATGGTTTGTAACTGATGGATTCATTCAAACCTGGATGGACAGTGGCTGCCAGGGAATGAATCCATCTGGTTTCACGCTGAAGATGAGTCTTGTTAAGTAGTAATATTTGTAAATGTTCAGCAATTCTCTGAGTTCTTCCTTACACCTCATTCAATTCTGTAGAACTGCCATCCAAAGTTAAAGTAGAACAAAAGAAAGCCTTTTTTTCATTTTGGATAGGGTAAGGGAGGGTTATAATCCATGTCAGTTTTTTTTCCCATCTGTATTACTATTGGGTAGGTTTCCTATCACTTCCTGACCCATAGCCAAAACAGGAACTGAGAGAAAAGCTCTCCAAAGTGAGGGAACCTCTGGTTGTCACCAGAACTAGTCTTCCCATATCAAGCTTCCCCCCCAATTATTCCTGTTCTGTGAATGTTTGGATTTTGGAATGTTCTTTCACTTTTCTTTCACAACTAGATAGGGTGAATGCTTGGAGAATTACTATGGACCATACCTAGGTTGAAAAAAGACACAAGTCCATCTAGTTCAACCAATAAAAAAACAAAAAATGCAACCATACAATCCCATATGCACAATCCAATACCCACAGTTGATCCAGAGGAAGGCGAAAAACCCCAGCAAAGCATGATCCAATTTGCTTCAGCAGGGGAAAAAATTCCTTCCTTGATACTCCATGGATAAATGTTATAGATCAAATTAATAGCTAAAATGTTAATGTTAAACCCACAATTGTTTGTTTTTTCTCACCATTACTTTTCCTTTTATGTTGGCTTTTTAAAATAAAAAGTGCAACAATTTTAGATGTTGGATGTAAAGAATACATTTTTTGATTTTTAAAATAGTACATTTATATCTAAACATTAGAACAAAAAAAGGGACAACTGATGAGAAGGTAGGGAGAAGGGGATTTGGCTCCAAAAGAGGGACACTCCCTCCAAATGCAAACAGTTGGGGAGGTATGAATAAAATTAATGTGTGCATGATGAGCTCCCAAAATGACCTAGAAACAAAGTAGCACATAAGTTTAAATGTCGCAATCAGCCTGGGTTTACACACATATGGTGCGGGAAACGCAGTGATGTCTGCGCTTTTCCCGCACTGTATTGCTAAAGTTCACCACTCCCCAAACCTATTGTAAAAGCAGTGCAGTTGGTCTGCGCTGGATCGCATGGTACAAAACAGCCATTTGATCCGGTTGTGGTGCGGCTCCAAAACAGGTGCCTGCACTTCTTTGGTGTGATGCAGTGCGATTTGAACCCATTCAAAATGTTTTTTGAATGGGCTCAAATCGCACCACACTCAATCGCATGTTGCATAACTTGCAGGTTATAGTGTGAACTGGGGCTCATATTTAGGCGAGAGACTTTCAGTAAGTAATGAGTAGTGAGTAATTCAAACAATAAGCACTAAATAGAATAGGATGACAAGCAAGTAAACATACTGAGAAGGGAATAGAAGAAAACATCACAATGAGAAAAAAACACTAGTTCACACCAAAGTCCCCATGTTCACTGTACATTTCCACATGCACGCTAACAAACAGTTGAAATGCTTTCAGTGCCTTTTTTTTTCCCCCTTGAAAGATTTTTATTTTTTTATTGCTAGCATTTTATTATCACTTAAATTTCACTCCCTGCTTCTTTTAGGCTTCTCCATTGTTTGGTCTGTACATTAGTGTGGAGAATCTATAGAGTGGTACAGATGCACAGCTGCTGTACACTGCTGCACTTGTTTTCTACTAAAGCAGGAAGTTGACTGGGCAGTATAGATCACCAGAGGAGCCAAATTAGATATTCGCTTTTTTTTTTCTTTGATCCCATTTGATGTGTGTTACAGTGCATTTACACCCGT
Organism: Lithobates sylvaticus; assembly: GCA_028564925.1. Classification (NCBI taxonomy): domain Eukaryota; kingdom Metazoa; phylum Chordata; class Amphibia; order Anura; family Ranidae; genus Lithobates; species Lithobates sylvaticus. Next base: position 544,579,170 of record CM053026.1, read on the forward strand.
TGCTGTACATTTTTTTTTATTTTTAAAGCACTGGAACCGAACGCAGTGCTGTGAACTAAAGGGGATTGAAAAAATAGATTTTGCTGTGCATACGTTCAGGATGTATTTAAAAAACACACCTGAAGCATCTGGTATGAACAAGCCTCTAAAGAAACAAAAAAATTCAAATCAAAATCCACATTGAGACCTTTCAAGAGGAAGTAAAGCCTCATAAATAAAATTAAAGAAAAAGAACCCCTGCAAGACAAAGGCATAATGAGCTAGTATGCATATTTATGAAGCAATTTGATTTTCTTTTTATTAGAAATGTTTTATAGCAGAAAGTAAAAAAATATTGTTTTGTGTTTTTTTTATTTTTTTTTTATTTTTTTTTATACAATGTTTTCGGTCTTTTGGTGATCAAATACCACCAAAAGAAAGCTCTATCTGTGTAAAAAAAAAAGTAGGTCAATTTTGATGGTTACAGCGTTGCATGGCCAGTTAAAATAGCACAGTGCTAAATAGCAAAGAATGGCCTTGTCATGAGGGGGGTAAAATCTTCTGGACCTTCATTAAGGTTTTATAAATAAAAAAAAATATTAATATACAATAAAGTAGACAGGATATGCATGGAAACCCTGCAAGTAGAATCTAAAAGAACAGTACAAAATACAGATAAGGCCTTGTTCACACGAGTGTACTTAAGCATACGCTTGTGTGAAGGCCGTGTTTGCCTGCACGGGGATGCAAAGGTGTTCTGTGAATCCCTGTGTAAGCAGTCTCATCCATGTCAGTTGGGATGCAGCGGGGTCCCCAACCCTGCGCTTGTGAACCTGCACCCGCAGGTACACGGCTGTCAGATTGGGAGCAGAGGCTGAGTCCGTGCAGCTGCTGCATCCCAATTGAAATGAATGGGACTGCCTGCACAAGGTGTGGATCCCGTGCGGGCAAGCACGGACCTTGCACGGTCATACTCTTAAGTATGCCCATGTGAACAAGGCCTAAGGAGAACATAACTTGACTACATTTATTAATAATACTTTATACTGTATTTCAATTTGCAATAAATAATTATAATACTAAAAACCTTAAAAATAATTGATTGCCATCCAATAAAATATAAGAATATAGAAACAAATATGAGGAAAACTAATATGAGGGAAAAGTATGCTTAAATCTCAATTCTTTTGTTTTCTGGCAAATTCCAGTAGCTTATTAGCCTCTACAAAAGGCATAGAATTCAGGAATGGTTTCCAGCGATCCATAGATAAAACTTTATCAAGGACTGGCTCATTATGCAAACATATCAGTTAAACATAGGGGAAATTTAGTGCTTTAATGGTACTCGCATAAGGATATTATGGGGTAATTTTTATGGCATGTGAATTCCACATAGATTTGTGTGCATGATGGAATCCATTTAGTAACCTGTATAAAGTTAGACACAGTTTTTCTTGCAGTTCAATTTTATGTTTTGCTTTTAAAGTTGGACTAAACTCTCCTATCCTTTAAAGCCAAATGAGCTGCCACCTTGCCTCTATTTGATCAGCAATGGGCATGGTGCTGCACATGTGATAAGCTATGACATCAGCCATTTTTTTTGTAAATAGTATTTTTATTTGTTTCAAACGTAACACAACAATAAGGTAGCATTTCTTATCAATAACAACTTTCATCTGTATAACAAGACAATGAGAGGGTGGTTCTTTGTAGATATAGCGGTTGTGGCTTAAAAACTGTTGCTCCTGAAAAGTTAGTGTCCGCTCGCAGTTCGGCCCACGTTGGGCTTCATATTTAGGGGGGGGGAGGGCGGGGGGGAGCCGCAGCAGCCAACTCTGGGGATGACAGACATCAGCCATTTGATGGCTCGACAGTTAGGTTGGGAGCTAACATAAGAACACTAGCAACTAGTAATGGTTATCATTGAAAGCATGCCTTGAACGTTACTATTATGGGAAACTGTTAAATTGGTGGGTTTAGTTCTCTTTTAAGCATTTTCAGGCAGTGTTACAACACACAGTACAAATACAGTTTCATAGTGATTGTAAGATAAAGGTTGTAAGATTGTACTGTGTGTCAATCTTGTGCACTACCAAAAGAGCACAAGGTAGAGTTGTACATTCATGCCACATTTAGAGAAAAACACTGCTTATGTCATACATGAGTCTGTAAAATGAACTGAATATTGTGTGCTGTGTAGAGGTCCTTAAAATTGGAGTTGAGAAACCCTAAAATATAATTTCTTTGTGTGTTGCAGATGTGGCTGTCCACTATAAGCATGGACTCCCTGTTATAACACTCTCCCTGCCATCTCGTAATGAACGTTGCCTGTTCACCATTAAACCCTTCACAACTACAGTAGGGAAGTTTTTAAAGGACATCCAGAATGAGGACCGAGGAATTCAGAGTCTGGCTGCCATATCCACAGGTACAAGAGAATGAAATAAAGAATGAAAATGGCATTGCTTGTTTTTATACAAAGTCCAACTTCTTTTTCTTTCTGCATCCAGTGGCAAACCTAACACCGCTTTCACACTTGTGTGACTTGTCCTGCGACTTGGGACTGAAAAGTTGCATGATAAGTCATACCCCATGATTTCCAATGAGTACCATTCATATCTATGCGATTTCAAGTCACACCAACTTCAAAGTAGTCCCTGTACTACTTTGGTCTGACTTTAATGCGAGTTGAGGGCCATAGTCCAAAAGTTTACGCAGGCATTCCCCAAAATCATGCGACTTTGAAGTCACGGTAGTGTGAAAGGGGCCTAAGTATTTGCAATGCTTCCATTGGAGCATCTAGGAAGTCACAACATTTAAACCTGATTCCACTTTTAAATGCTGCTGTCTGAGTTAGACATGCAGCAGAAAGAACTTGATCTCATTCCGGTGATAGCTGCCCTTATTCTCAAATGCTAAACCCTAAAGTGGAAGATAGGACAGCATATTTGGTCGTTATGGCAGATTCATACCCTAATTTGGCCATACCATACCATAATATCACGATCATTCTTTTTGCTCCTGCTATCTTTTTCAGGTCTTCCCCTGGTCTGACATCTTCTTTCTTTGACAATTGGGCAGCCACTGAGGACGTATCCGCTGCAGATATCGCCCTGGCACGCTACTCCATTCTTAGCACCTTACAGATACTAGGAGTGTACACTGCACAGTGCTTGCACCACATGCAGTTTACATAAAAAAAAAAAAATACTAGCAGAAGTGACATACAGTTTATTCTATAAAAAAAGCTATACCCTCCATCAGGTTTAAGTTTTTAGTTCTACTTGACAGTATCTAAATTAAGCCATCTTTTTTTTTTGTTGGGATTTAAACAGGTAATCCCCAGCCCAAGACCCGTTTCACACTGCCAGCGGGCCGCATTAGTTTTAGCGGCGCTTTTTGGCTGCTAGCGGGGCGCTTTTAACCCACCGTTAGCGGCCGAAGAAAGGGTTAAATGCGCCAGAAAAGCGCAGCTGCGGAAACGCTTTGCAGGCGCTTCAGCAGCGTTGCCCATTAATTTCAATGGGCAGGGGCAGTGGAGGGGTGGTGCAAACACCGATCTTAAACCGCTCCAAAGATGCTGCTTGCAGGACCGTTTCTATCGTCCTGCAAGCGCACTGCTCCAGTGTGAAAGCACTTAGGCTTTCACACTGGGGCTGCAGGGGAGGCATTTTTCAGGCGCTTTACAGACGCTATTTTTAGCACTAAAATGCCTGAAAAGCGCCTCAGTGTGAAAGGGGGTCTAAGACTCTTCTTAAGCATATCTTTCTTAATTTGTTGCAGGACTCTTTTTATACAATTTTTTTTTTTTTCTTATTCACTTTACATATACAGTATCTCACAAAAGCCCCTCACATTTTTGTAAATATTTAATTATATCTTTTCATGTGACAACACTGAAGAAATTACACTTTGCTACAATGTAAAGTAGTGAGTGTACAGCTTGTATAACCGTGTACATTTACTATCCCCCTCAAAATAACGCCACACCACAGCCATTAATGTCCAAACCGCTGGCAAAAAACGTGAGTACACCCCTAAGTGAAAATGTCCAAATTGGGCCCAAAGTGTCAATATGTTTTGTGGCCATCCATTATTCTCCAGCACTGCCTTAACCCTCTTGGGCATGGAGTTCACCAGAGCTTCACAGGTTGCCACTGAATTACTCTTCCACTCCTCCATGAGGACAGCACGGAGCTGGTGGATGTTAGGAGATCTTGCGCTCCTCCACCTTCCGTTTTAAAGGATGCCCCACAGATGCTCAATAGGGTTTAGGTCTGGAGACATGCGTGGCCAGTCCATCACCTTTACCCTCAGCTTCTTTAGCAAGGCAGTGGTTGTCTTGGAAGTGTGTTTGGGGTCATTAGCCATGTTGGAATACTGCCCTGCGGCCCAGTCCCTGCAGAGAGGAGATCATGCTCTGCTTCAGTATGTCACAATATATGTTGGCATTCATGGTTCCCTCAATGAACTGTAGCTCCCCGATGCTGGCAGCACTCATGCAGCTGCAAGACACACTTGTCTTTGTACTCCTCACCTGATTTCCGCTACACACGCTTGACACCATCTGAACCAAATAAGTTTGTCTTGGTCTCATCAGACCACAGGACATGGTTCCAGTAATCCATGTCCTTAGTCTATAAAGAAGGCAATATTATGAGAATCGGGTCCGTATTCAATATTTCAAAATATGGTATGTCCCTTTTAAATATTGCAGCAGCGCTTAAATGTCCATGCTATTCTGCTGACATTAATATTCCAATAAAGTGGTATCCCTTCCAGATCACAGCATATAATGAAAAGAATGTGTACATAGCATTTTTATACTGGGGGGGAAGGGGGCTTGTATGTAAACAATAAAGGCTATCAAAACTGTGCTACGCTATCTACACATTTTTTTCCTTATATGCTGTGATCTGGAAGGGATACCACTCTGACACCTAGAGGCAGTAAGGAAAAGGACGTACTTAGGAGAAGTCTGTATGCAGTTTGATTGTTCTGAAGGGCTTATTTCTCTCCAGGTTCTGGTGAGTGCATCCCCCAAGGGGAGAGATTTTTTCTACACGTGGTGACAAGTGTGGTAACATCGGCGGGTGAAAGTTTTCTCTACACATCTTAAAGGGACTTTCCTCACTCATCAGACTGTGTTGGTTTCATCATATTATTTGTACCTTTATTGGTATATTAATGTCAGCAGAATAGCATGGACTTTTAAGCGCTGCTGCAATATTTAAAAGGGACATACCATATTTTGAAATATTGAATACAGACCCGATTCTCATAATATTGCCTTCTTTATATTCCGTTTTTATCAAAGTAGCTGCTTTATTTATTATTTTAATTTAATTTATTTCCATTATTCATATTTATATGTTTATTGATTAAGCTTACAGAAATGTTATCCTGAAGCCCGGAGGGGTGGTCCCAAGGGCGGCATATGTGGGTTCTATCCTTTTTTATCATGTCCTTAGTCTGCTTGTCTTAAGCAAACAGTTTGCAGGCTTTCTTGTGCATCATCTTTAGAAGAGGCTTCCTTCTGGGACGACAGCCATGAATACCAATTTGATGCATGGTACAGCGTATAGTCTGGGTACTGACAGGCTGACCCCCCACCCCTTCAACCTCTGCAACAATGCTGGCAGCACTCATACATCTATTTCCCAAAGACAACCTCTGGATATGATGCTGAGCATGTGCAATCAAGTTCTTTGGTTGACCATGGCCTGTTCTGAGTGGAACCTGTCCTATTAAACCGCTGTATGGTCCAGGCCACCGTGCTGCAGCTCAGTTTCAGGGTCTTGGCAATCTTATTGAAGCCTAAACCATATTTATGTAGAGCAAAAAATTAATTCTTTTTTTTTTTTTTCAGATCCTCAGAGTTCTATGCCATGAGGTGCCATGTTGAACTTCCAGTGACCAGTATGAGAGAGTGCGAACGATAACACCAAATTTAACACACCTGCTCCCCATTCACACCTGAGACCTTGTAACACTAACGAGTCACATGACACCGGGAAGGGAAAATGGCTAATTGGCCCAATTTGGACATTTTCACTTAGGGGTGTACTCACTTTTGTTGCCATTGGTTTAGACCTTAATGGCTGTGCGTTAAGTAATTTTGAGAGAACAGCAAATTTACTGTTGTACAAGATGTACACTCACTACTTTAAATTGTAGCAAAGTGTAATTTCTTCAGTGTTGTCACAAGAAAATATATTATAAAATATTTTCAAAAATGTGAGGGGTGTATTCACTTTTGTGAGATACTGTACATCCACCCTATGGTGCTTTTTGAGTGGTGCATCTGTTCACCATTAGGATTTATGGAAAGGAGGGGAGTTGACACAATCAAGAGCTATAGGTGGCTGCTCACCCCGGGTTGAATGAAAAGAAAAGAAAAGGTTCTCCCTGGGTGGTGGGGTTTTTAGGCAGCAAATAATCGTCTGATGAACGTAGTCAGACGGTTATATGAAAAAATAGAGAAAATAGACCAGAATCCATCCGAGTCGATTACAATGTTTATTCAAAAGTTTTTTAAAAAGTAGGATGACACATAAAAAGGAGTGTAAAAACACAAGCCCATACAGAATAAAAAATACAAACACAGTACACAAAATAAAACCAGTGAAGAGTCCCCTAACACCACTACCAATGGGGTTAGAGGCAGTGATTATAAGGTGTGACAAAAAACTGACGCGTTTCGACCTGTTGTCTGTATTGGTCTTCCTCAGAGCATTTTTGTCAACTGGAAATAAAAGAACATTGTAATAACAACTTCTCAGTTATATGTTTCTGTATATTTATACTCATGTCTATATATATTTTTATATATTACTATCGATATAGTTACCGGTATGAGTGTAGTGTGTGGAATATTCTTCTGCATGGGTATTTGTAGGGAAGTCCCGTCGTTGTTCCTGGTGGCTACCGATTCCCACTTCCCACCGATAAATCAGGGTGCAAGGGATCGTCCAAGCCGTATGTGTCTTACGAGGAGTCACACATTTCAAACTTGCCTCGTAGAGGGGACCCCTAGATGAGACCCCGGGGTCACGGGGAGCAGGGGGGGGGGGGGGCCCCAGGATGGGGTGGGGGAGGACCAGACGGTAGGACGCCCACGGGTAGCAGACTCCTGGAATATACCAAAAAGTCATTATGGCACACATCTATGTATAATAGGGGCAAAAGGGAGAAAGAAAGTACTCTTTATGAGAGAGAATCCCTCAGGCATGGTTGAGAGTGGCACCTTTCCATGTTTTAGGTGTGTGGCCCAGGTGGTTGGCCTCAACCTCCTCGAGATCACAGTTCAGGTGTGTCTCGTTTAGTAGAAAGATAGAAATTTATAGAAATTAGAGTATAGTCAGAGGCGGAATAGATAGTGAAATAGGAATATGTCTCATAGTAAGGAAATAGAGGGAGGGGGGTTCTTCTTATACAAGTAGGAAAAGAAGAGGGGGGAAGGGAGGGGGAGAGGGGCAGGGGGGGGGGGGGGGGGCTGGGGGAAGGCATGTGTGTATGGCGCGCTTCATGCACACAGCCTGGTGGGGAGAAAAGAGCTGGGGAAGGAGAGCCCGGGGGGGGGGGGGGGGGGGGAATGGGGGGAGGGGAAAGGTTGGGTAGTGAGCTGACCGGGAGTGGAGTCAGGGGTGTGAATCAATATATGGAAGTGGGGGATGAGTGTGGGATGGGGAAAGAGCGGTGGGTAGATCAGGGCGGGTGGGTGTGTGATGGGGGGAGGGAGGGGGGAGAGGAGGAAAGAGCAAAGGAGTGATGGGATGGGAAAGAGGGGGGTGGGGGAGGGAAAAGACCAGGCCCTTGAGGAAAGAGACTGTGGGGAGGGGGACGGGCACAGGTGTGTGGGGTGATGGTGGGGGAAAAGTTGGGAAAAATGGGAGGGGAAAGGTGAGGGTAAGGTGAATGAAAGAAGGGGCCAAATAAAAACACACGGAAACTGGTGAATGGGATGCATGTGAGGTGGGTGGTGACAGTGCAAGTGTGGCGAGTGAGGTATTTGTACTGGGATCGTGTTGGCTTGGAGGGGGGTGGAAGTGGGGGCAAAGGAAGGAAAGGGATGTGAGGGGAGGGGTGGGGGAAAAAGGGGAAAGAGGGGAAAGAAGGGGAGTGGTGTGGGGCGAGGAAAGAGGAGGGGGGTTGGGGATAGAATTGGGGGTGGCAAGTAGGTGGGTGGAAATGGGGGAGGTCGGACAGGGGAAGAAGGGGGAGGGAGAGACGGGGGAGGAAGAGGGGTTGAAGAATGGCAGGGGGGAAGGAAAGGAGAAGGGAAAGGACATATACTCTATGTTGATGAGTGTCATTACCTTCAGTGTGGTGTTGAATCGTTTAGGCCACAGACTAATAATGCACCTGATTCTCCACAACGGTGCACCAATTTTGAGGAGATCAGGCAAAGAGGTCTCTGATAGAATCTATAAATGAAATGAGAAGAGGGAGATGGAGGAGGGAAAGAGTTTTTCATTGGAGGTCCCTTTTTAAAAAAAAATTTTGTATATAGAAAACAGGAGGGAGTTCCCCTACAGGATAAAGTGTACTTACTGAGGGCTCAAGTGCATCTGAGATGTGCTGGGCCTCCTGCAGGAGTGAGGTGCCATACTCAGACATGCCTGGCTTATAGGTGTGTGTGCCCAATCCTGATTGGTTCAGGATGTTAGTGGGTGGCCGGGCGGGTCCCGCCCCCTCCCCTCCCCTCCCAAAACCCACCGCGACCGAACGGCGTCCCATCGGGGCCCCCCGGGGCCAGTAATGGCGGACAATCATGTCCGCCATGTGTGTACTCCCCCGGCGTTCTCCGAGGGCTAAGGCCCTGCATTTGCATCACTTCCGTCGCAAATGCGTGACGTCATCGGCGTGCGCGCACGTGCGGGGCCCCGCACGTGCGCGCAACGTCCGGAAGTGTCGGAGGACGCCGCCAGCAGAGGACCAACCCCCTGGGACGCCCAGGGCCAGCCTGGACGTCTGTGGGGGGAGGATAGAGGGAGGGACAAAATTAAAAGTCCACTCCCTCACCTTTGCTGGGAAGATACAGCGGACCCGGACGTCCAAGGTCCCGGCATTACCAAAGGGGAGTGGGTGGTGCCACCTAGAGGAGGAACAGGGAAATAATGGTCAAATACAAAGAAAAAATTTTTTTGAAAAATACATATTTAGACAGTAAGGTAGATATGGTTAAAAATTTGGTCTATATCATTTGGAACAGTCCAAATAAATTATAATGGAATGTCCATGTTTTACACGTAGTGCAATGAATGCACTTTATGTTTAATAGTACTTTGTTCTCTGATGTATTTTTTCCTCTCCTTTTTTTTTTTTTTTTTTTTTTTTTTTTTTTTTTAAAAAAAAGGGGAATAAGCAGAGAACGAAGAAATAGCAATGGAAAGAATACACAAGCGCCAAATATACATAGAAATGGTCCGCATGTTGGGCCGTACTCTTGATAAGGTGAATGGTAAAAAAAAAAAAAGGAGGTAAACATAAACACACAAGAACAGGGAGAGGAATTTTTCGTTTCCCTGTTTTTGTTATTATTGGATCCTGATCCCCTATGATGTCGATAGAGGGGGGGGGGGGGGGGGGGGGGGGGGGGGGAAGACGAAGCAGGAATGAATGCAGGGATGTATTCGTGGCTTTATTGGGTCTTGCCAGACACGAAACCCTTAAGGAAGGGAGCATATGAGATGGATTCATTGAGTCCTGGAGGCACATTGGCCTGCAGCCTATGAATCCATCTTTGTTCGTGCTGCAAGAGTGTCTTATTCCAATCACCGCCTCGACCGGGAATATGTACCCGGTCGAGGGCGGTGAAGGAAATACAGGGCATTTTGTAGTTGTGTTGTGCCACAACGTGCCTGCCCAAGGCTAAATAGTGATTCCCAATTTGCATAGAATATATGTGTTTAGACATCCTGCGATAGAACTCCTGCTTCGTCTTCCCCACATAGAAAGCCCCACATTCGCACGACATCATGTAGACAATGCCTCTAGTTTGGCAGTTGGCATAATGTGAGGGTTTAAAGATGGTCCCATTGGGTAAAATGAAAGTCTTATCCCGTCTGATATATTGGCAGAAGGAGCAATGCCCACACGGGAAAGACCCAAGGGTAGTGCAATGTTTTCGACGGTTTTGTTCGTTTTTATACTCACTTTGTACAAGTTTATCCCTAAGGGAAGTGGCCCTTTTAAAGGTGATTGCTGGTTGATCGGACAAGAAGGTGTTTACTTTGGGGTCATCCTTAAGGATGCTCCAATGTTTTTTTATGATGTTCCGAATATGCTTGTGCTGTTGGGAGAAACGGAGTATCATTCGAATGTGATCGTTTTTGGTATTCTTTACTTCATTCGTCTTTTTAGAGTTTTTAGACAGTAGGTTAGAACGTGTTTCTAGAATGGTTCTATTGTAGGCCTTCCGTAGACATGAGCGGCTATAGCCTCGTGCCAATAGTCTCTCCTGTAGATGCCCTGCCTCAATTTTGAAAGAAAGATCCTCGGAGCAATTGCGACGTAGCCGCAAGTACTGTCCATATGGTATGGAATCTTTTAAGATGTCGGGATGAAAGCTGGAGGCATGGAGGATCGTATTGCCCGCTGTGCTTTTCCTAAATAGTGTGGTAGAAATTTCATTTTTGGTATTGCGCAGCAACTGCACATCGAGGAAAGTAATAGTGTCTGGGTCGTGAGTCATTGTGAACTTCAAATTTAGAGAATTCACATTAATGCGAGTAAAGAACTCCTGTAGTAGTGCCTCAGGTCCCTCCCAGACGACGAGGACGTCATCGATGTAACGCAGCCACAGTTTGATGTGGCTGGTATACACGAGGAGGTCCTCGTCATCTAGGAGGGTTTTCTCCCACTCCCCCAGGTACAAGTTGGCATAGGCCGGAGCACAACAAGTGCCCATGGCTACGCCTTGTACCTGGAGGTAGTGGGAGTTGTTGAACACAAAGTAATTCTGAGTGAGGATGTACTCCAAACCTTCTATGATGAATGCATTTAGATCATGGTTGTATCTTTGACTTTGTGTTAAGGCATGCTGTACAGTCTCAATCCCCTTGGTATGGGGGATCGAACTGTACAGGGCCTCCACATCAATGGCCACTAGGCGGGATTCTGTGGAGAGTGGCATGTTGGAAACCGTCTCGAGTAGATGGATGGTATCTTTGAGGAAGGAGGGTAGACAGGTCACCAAAGGTTGTAAAAAAGAGTCAATTAGTTTGCTAAGGTGTTCAGAAATATTGCCGTTGCCAGATACTATTGGTCGGCCAGGTGGTTTGGTTTTTTCTTTGTGTATCTTTGGTAAGCTATAAAACGTCGCTATGCGGGGATACTTCACTCTAATGTATTCATATTGGTCTTTAGATATGGTTCCTCTTAAAAAAGAATTATGTATCATATCGTAGAAGTGGTCATGGGAGGCATGTATTGCGGCCATCGGTACTTTCTTGTACCACTCGCCGTTGTTGAGGATAGACTGGCACATATCTATGTAGTCATGGTTGTCCATTAGGACCACATTGCCGCCTTTGTCTGAAGGCTTAATTGTGATGTCTGTATTCATACAGAGTTTTCTCATCGCATCAATTTCGTCACGTCCCAGATTTTTGGGGGGGGCCTTTTTTAAGGTAATTTTGTTCAAATCCCGAAGTACCTGATTTACAAATGTCTCGATGTTAGGGTTCAAGTTTAAGGGTGGAAATTTGGAAGATGGTTTTTTAAAAATTGTAGTTTGAGTTTTTTGTGGTCTCTCAGCATCTTCTAAGAGTGCTTCTAGGTCAATTTGATCAATGAGATCTACTGTGTTGTTTTCCTGGTATAGGAGGGTCAGGTCCCGTAGGGCCTTGAATTCTTTCATGCTAAATGTTGACCAGTCGGTGTCGTCGACACTGGTAGTCTTCGCACGCAGGCTCTTAAGAAGGAGCCTGCGTGCGAAGAGTTGCAGGTCGACGATAACACCGAAAATGTCACAACTCTGTTCGGGGCAGAAAGTTAGACCTCGTGAAAGGATCTTTCTCTCAGCTATAGACAGAGGATGGGAAGAAAGGTTAATTACGCTAAGGGACTTGATTGTGTCCGGATGGTGTATGCGTCTAGATTTCCCACTCCCTTGTTTGGCTGGGGAGAGAGTAGTCCCCGTGTCAGGTTTAAAGTAGCTCCGGAAGCTTGCTTTAAACGTTCCAAGGTAGGGGTTATTTGTTTAGTATTACTAGAGCTGTTGGAAGATGCAGAATCAGAGTTGTCTGCATCTATGCTCGAGGATACATCCTTGATGTTTGCCATGTGTCTACTATCTAGATCTGTAGCGTCCTGACTTCTTTTAGTTTCTATGTCAATGGTTCGTTTTTTCTTTTCCTGTTCAGGGGACCCTTTATTGTTCCTGTTCCTTTTATATTTACCCCTTCCCTTTGGGGGGATGTTGGTATTTGGACCCGGATTGGGGATATTTTTATTCTTTGTCATATTGGAATTGTTTTGCATTTGTGACTTGGGGACTGAGTATCTTTTATTTTGGAGATTGGTGTTCCATTTGTAGGCCCGTCCCTCAGAGAAGGACATTTTGTCCCTCCAGAACTTAGTTTCCTTTTTATGCAGGATACCCCTATTGTAGGTACTCAGGTCCTCACAGAGTTTGGACAGAGATTCCACATATAGGGTATGCTGTGCGAAAGGTTTGAGTAGGTTTTCTAGTGAGTTAATTTCAATGTCTAGCAGGGAAATCTGTCTATTGTATTCATTTGTTAATATGGTCATCATTTGTTGTGAACAATGATTTAGATTATCTTCCCATTCTTTCTTACATTCACTACTGATAAGGTCTAAATTTGGAAAAATCTGTACACGTAAGCCCAGTGGGTTTATTTGCTCCTTACTGTAACGGTTTAAGGACTTTACGTGCCAAAAGAGGGCAGATTTCTTCTCTAAGGTTTTATTGAGTTTGTCCATTAGGGAAGAAATTTGGGTTTCGATTTGATCTTTTTTCTCAAAGTCACTTTCATAGCTTGTCATAAGGTTGATCCATTCATTGCCCTGAAAGTTACTCATATTGAACACTTCAATTGACGTGTGTAGCACAATTATTCAGAGCAAACCAAGAGTACATCAATTCATACAGTCAAAAACATATGTAATTGGTTGGGCTTGTGTTTTTAGCTCGAGGGTGTCAAGGGCGGGAGAGAGGGTGTTTAACCACCCGGTTGTATATGGAAAGGAGGGGAGTTGACACAATCAAGAGCTATAGGTGGCTGCTCACCCCGGGTTGAATGAAAAGAAAAGAAAAGGTTCTCCCTGGGTGGTGGGGTTTTTAGGCAGCAAATAATCGTCTGATGAACGTAGTCAGACGGTTATATGAAAAAATAGAGAAAATAGACCAGAATCCATCCGAGTCGATTACAATGTTTATTCAAAAGTTTTTTAAAAAGTAGGATGACACATAAAAAGGAGTGTAAAAACACAAGCCCATACAGAATAAAAAATACAAACACAGTACACAAAATAAAACCAGTGAAGAGTCCCCTAACACCACTACCAATGGGGTTAGAGGCAGTGATTATAAGGTGTGACAAAAAACTGACGCGTTTCGACCTGTTGTCTGTATTGGTCTTCCTCAGAGCATTTTTGTCAACTGGAAATAAAAGAACATTGTAATAACAACTTCTCAGTTATATGTTTCTGTATATTTATACTCATGTCTATATATATTTTTATATATTACTATCGATATAGTTACCGGTATGAGTGTAGTGTGTGGAATATTCTTCTGCATGGGTATTTGTAGGGAAGTCCCGTCGTTGTTCCTGGTGGCTACCGATTCCCACTTCCCACCGATAAATCAGGGTGCAAGGGATCGTCCAAGCCGTATGTGTCTTACGAGGAGTCACACATTTCAAACTTGCCTCGTAGAGGGGACCCCTAGATGAGACCCCGGGGTCACGGGGAGCAGGGGGGGGGGGGGCCCCAGGATGGGGTGGGGGAGGACCAGACGGTAGGACGCCCACGGGTAGCAGACTCCTGGAATATACCAAAAAGTCATTATGGCACACATCTATGTATAATAGGGGCAAAAGGGAGAAAGAAAGTACTCTTTATGAGAGAGAATCCCTCAGGCATGGTTGAGAGTGGCACCTTTCCATGTTTTAGGTGTGTGGCCCAGGTGGTTGGCCTCAACCTCCTCGAGATCACAGTTCAGGTGTGTCTCGTTTAGTAGAAAGATAGAAATTTATAGAAATTAGAGTATAGTCAGAGGCGGAATAGATAGTGAAATAGGAATATGTCTCATAGTAAGGAAATAGAGGGAGGGGGGTTCTTCTTATACAAGTAGGAAAAGAAGAGGGGGGAAGGGAGGGGGAGAGGGGCAGGGGGGGGGGGGGGGCTGGGGGAAGGCATGTGTGTATGGCGCGCTTCATGCACACAGCCTGGTGGGGAGAAAAGAGCTGGGGAAGGAGAGCCCGGGGGGGGGGGGGGAATGGGGGGAATGGGGGGAGGGGAAAGGTTGGGTAGTGAGCTGACCGGGAGTGGAGTCAGGGGTGTGAATCAATATATGGAAGTGGGGGATGAGTGTGGGATGGGGAAAGAGCGGTGGGTAGATCAGGGCGGGTGGGTGTGTGATGGGGGGAGGGAGGGGGGAGAGGAGGAAAGAGCAAAGGAGTGATGGGATGGGAAAGAGGGGGGTGGGGGAGGGAAAAGACCAGGCCCTTGAGGAAAGAGACTGTGGGGAGGGGGACGGGCACAGGTGTGTGGGGTGATGGTGGGGGAAAAGTTGGGAAAAATGGGAGGGGAAAGGTGAGGGTAAGGTGAATGAAAGAAGGGGCCAAATAAAAACACACGGAAACTGGTGAATGGGATGCATGTGAGGTGGGTGGTGACAGTGCAAGTGTGGCGAGTGAGGTATTTGTACTGGGATCGTGTTGGCTTGGAGGGGGGTGGAAGTGGGGGCAAAGGAAGGAAAGGGATGTGAGGGGAGGGGTGGGGGAAAAAGGGGAAAGAGGGGAAAGAAGGGGAGTGGTGTGGGGCGAGGAAAGAGGAGGGGGGTTGGGGATAGAATTAGGGGTGGCAAGTAGGTGGGTGGAAATGGGGGAGGTCGGACAGGGGAAGAAGGGGGAGGGAGAGACGGGGGAGGAAGAGGGATTAAAGGATGGCAGGGGGGAAAGAAAGGAGAAGGGAAAGGACATATACTCTATGTTGGTGAGTGTCATTACCTTCAGTGTGGTGTTGAATCGTTTAGGCCACAGGCTAATAATGCACCTGATTCTCCACAACGGTGCACCAATTTTGAGGAGATCAGGCAAAGAGGTCTCTGATAGAATCTATAAATGAAATGAGAAGAGGGAGATGGAGGAGGGAAAGAGTTTTTCATTGGAGGTCCCTTTTTAAAAAAAAATTTTGTATATAGAAAACAGGAGGGAGTTCCCCTACAGGATAAAGTGTACTTACTGAGGGCTCAAGTGCATCTGAGATGTGCTGGGCCTCCTGCAGGAGTGAGGTGCCATACTCAGACATGCCTGGCTTATAGGTGTGTGTGCCCAATCCTGATTGGTTCAGGATGTTAGTGGGTGGCCGGGCGGGTCCCGCCCCCTCCCCTCCCCTCCCAAAACCCACCGCGACCGAACGGCGTCCCATCGGGGCCCCCCGGGGCCAGTAATGGCGGACAATCATGTCCGCCATGTGTGTACTCCCCCGGCGTTCTCCGAGGGCTAAGGCCCTGCATTTGCATCACTTCCGTCGCAAATGCGTGACGTCATCGGCGTGCGCGCACGTGCGGGGCCCCGCACGTGCGCGCAACGTCCGGAAGTGTCGGAGGACGCCGCCAGCAGAGGACCAACCCCCTGGGACGCCCAGGGCCAGCCTGGACGTCTGTGGGGGGAGGATAGAGGGAGGGACAAAATTAAAAGTCCACTCCCTCACCTTTGCTGGGAAGATACAGCGGACCCGGACGTCCAAGGTCCCGGCATTACCAAAGGGGAGTGGGTGGTGCCACCTAGAGGAGGAACAGGGAAATAATGGTCAAATACAAAGAAAAAATTTTTTTGAAAAATACATATTTAGACAGTAAGGTAGATATGGTTAAAAATTTGGTCTATATCATTTGGAACAGTCCAAATAAATTATAATGGAATGTCCATGTTTTACACGTAGTGCAATGAAAGCACTTTATGTTTAATAGTACTTTGTTCTCTGATGTATTTTTTCCTCTCCTTTTTTTTTTTTTTTTTTTTTTTTTTTTTTTTAAAAAAAAAAAAAAAGGGGAATAAGCAGAGAACGAAGAAATAGCAATGGAAAGAATACACAAGCGCCAAATATACATAGAAATGGTCCGCATGTTGGGCCGTACTCTTGATAAGGTGAATGGTAAAAAAAAAAAGGAGGTAAACATAAACACACAAGAACAGGGAGAGGAATTTTTCGTTTCCCTGTTTTTGTTATTATTGGATCCTGATCCCCTATGATGTCGATAGAGGGGGGGGGGGGGGGGGGGGGAAGACGAAGCAGGAATGAATGCAGGGATGTATTCGTGGCTTTATTGGGTCTTGCCAGACACGAAACCCTTAAGGAAGGGAGCATATGAGATGGATTCATTGAGTCCTGGAGGCACATTGGCCTGCAGCCTATGAATCCATCTTTGTTCGTGCTGCAAGAGTGTCTTATTCCAATCACCGCCTCGACCGGGAATATGTACCCGGTCGAGGGCGGTGAAGGAAATACAGGGCATTTTGTAGTTGTGTTGTGCCACAACGTGCCTGCCCAAGGCTAAATAGTGATTCCCAATTTGCATAGAATATATGTGTTTAGACATCCTGCGATAGAACTCCTGCTTCGTCTTCCCCACATAGAAAGCCCCACATTCGCACGACATCATGTAGACAATGCCTCTAGTTTGGCAGTTGGCATAATGTGAGGGTTTAAAGATGGTCCCATTGGGTAAAATGAAAGTCTTATCCCGTCTGATATATTGGCAGAAGGAGCAATGCCCACACGGGAAAGACCCAAGGGTAGTGCAATGTTTTCGACGGTTTTGTTCGTTTTTATACTCACTTTGTACAAGTTTATCCCTAAGGTCCTTAAGGACTTTTAATTTTGTCCCTCCCTCTATCCTCCCCCCACAGACGTCCAGGCTGGCCCTGGGCGTCCCAGGGGGTTGGTCCTCTGCTGGCGGCGTCCTCCGACACTTCCGGACGTGGGGCGCGCGGGGGGGCCCCCGCCCCCCCCCCCACGCCGATGACGTCACGCATTTGCGACGGAAGTGATGCAAATGCAGGGCCTTAGCCCTCGGAGAACGCCGGGGGAGTACACACATGGCGGACATGATTGTCCGCCATTACTGGCCCCGGGGGGCCCCGATGGGACGCCGTTCGGTCGCGGTGGGTTTTGGGAGGGGAGGGGAGGGGGCGGGACCCGCCCGGCCACCCACTAACATCCTGAACCAATCAGGATTGGGCACACACACCTATAAGCCAGGCATGTCTGAGTATGGCACCTCACTCCTGCAGGAGGCCCAGCACATCTCAGATGCACTTGAGCCCTCAGTAAGTACACTTTATCCTGTAGGGGAACTCCCTCCTGTTTTCTATATACAAAAAATTTTTTTTTAAAAAGGGACCTCCAATGAAAAACTCTTTCCCTCCTCCATCTCCCTCTTCTCATTTCATTTATAGATTCTATCAGAGACCTCTTTGCCTGATCTCCTCAAAATTGGTGCACCGTTGTGGAGAATCAGGTGCATTATTAGTCTGTGGCCTAAACGATTCAACACCACACTGAAGGTAATGACACTCATCAACATAGAGTATATGTCCTTTCCCTTCTCCTTTCCTTCCCCCCTGCCATTCTTCAACCCCTCTTCCTCCCCCGTCTCTCCCTCCCCCTTCTTCCCCTGTCCGACCTCCCCCATTTCCACCCACCTACTTGCCACCCCCAATTCTATCCCCAACCCCCCTCCTCTTTCCTCGCCCCACACCACTCCCCTTCTTTCCCCTCTTTCCCCTTTTTCCCCCACCCCTCCCCTCACATCCCTTTCCTTCCTTTGCCCCCACTCCCACCCCCCTCCAAGCCAACACGATCCCAGTACAAATACCTCACTCGCCACACTTGCACTGTCACCACCCACCTCACATGCATCCCATTCACCAGTTTCCGTGTTTTTATTTGGCCCCTTTTTTCTTTCACCTTACCCTCACCTTTCCCCTCCCATTTTTCCCAACTTTTCCCCCACCATCACCCCACACACCTGTGCCCGTCCCCCTCCCCACAGTCTCTTTCCTCAAGGGCCTGGTCTTTTCCCTCCCCCACCCCCCTCTTTCCCATCCCATCACTCCTTTGCTCTTTCTTCCTCTCCCTCCTCCCTCCCCCCATCACACACCCACCCGCCCTGATCTACCCACCGCTCTTTCCCCATCCCACACTCATCCCCCACTTCCATATATTGATTCACACCCCTGACTCCACTCCCGGTCAGCTCACTACCCAACCTTTCCCCTCCCCCCATTCCCCTCCCCCCCCCCCCGGGCTCTCCTTCCCCAGCTCTTTTCTCCCCACCAGGCTGTGTGCATGAAGCGCGCCATACACACATGCCTTCCCCCAGCCCCCCCCCCCCCCCTGCCCCTCTCCCCCTCCCTTCCCCCCTCTTCTTTTCCTACTTGTATAAGAAGAACCCCCCTCCCTCTATTTCCTTACTATGAGACATATTCCTATTTCACTATCTATTCCGCCTCTGACTATACTCTAATTTCTATAAATTTCTATCTTTCTACTAAACGAGACACACCTGAACTGTGATCTCGAGGAGGTTGAGGCCAACCACCTGGGCCACACACCTAAAACATGGAAAGGTGCCACTCTCAACCATGCCTGAGGGATTCTCTCTCATAAAGAGTACTTTCTTTCTCCCTTTTGCCCCTATTATACATAGATGTGTGCCATAATGACTTTTTGGTATATTCCAGGAGTCTGCTACCCGTGGGCGTCCTACCGTCTGGTCCTCCCCCACCCCATCCTGGGCCCCCCCCCCCCTGCTCCCCGTGACCCCGGGGTCTCATCTAGGGGTCTCCTCTACGAGGCAAGTTTGAAATGTGTGACTCCTCGTAAGACACATACGGCTTGGACGATCCCTTGCACCCTGATTTATCGGTGGGAAGTGGGAATCAGTAGCCACCAGGAACAACGACGGGACTCCCCTACAAATACCCATGCAGAAGAATATTCCACACACTACACTCATACCGGTAACTATATCGATAGTAATATATAAAAATATATATAGACATGAGTATAAATATACAGAAACATATAACTGAGAAGTTGTTATTACAATGTTCTTTTATTTCCAGTTGACAAAAATGCTCTGAGGAAGACCAATACAGACAACAGGTCGAAACGCGTCAGTTTTTTGTCACACCTTATAATCACTGCCTCTAACCCCATTGGTAGTGGTGTTAGGGGACTCTTCACTGGTTTTATTTTGTGTACTGTGTTTGTATTTTTTATTCTGTATGGGCGTGTGTTTTTACACTCCTTTTTATGTGTCATCCTACTTTTTAAAAAACTTTTGAATAAACATTGTAATCGACTCGGATGGATTCTGGTCTATTTTCTCTATTTTTTTCATATAACCGTCTGACTACGTTCATCAGACGATTATTTGCTGCCTAAAAACCCCACCACCCAGGGAGAACCTTTTCTTTTCTTACCATTAGGATTTATAAGCCCCATCCATGCACAATTCTTACCATATATTTTCTCTAAGTCCGTTTGTTGCAGGATTGATTGCAACCATATAGCAAAATATCCTGCAAGATTGTAAGAGATATGGTTGTGCAAGTATTTCACATGTGATTTGGAGAGCAGTATCTCTGCTAACATTTGTTTTTTATGAAAATCCTTTTTATCCTCAGATGGTACCAAGTTCTCTGCTTCAACATTGATGGACATCTTATTGAAGAATGATTTTCACCTTGTTATAAACAACTCAACGTACCATGTCCAGTCTCTTCATACAGGTATGATGTGACTATGACTTAGATATTTTAGTCTTCATAAAACTAATTTCTGTGACCAAAACAATGCATCAAACAACAAGAAAGTTACAAAAGCTGTAACTTCAAGTGGCTCTTGTGTCTTCTGGTTGTGAGATGTGGCAGGTTCCATGTTGCTCATCTGGCAGCGTGACAAAAAAATAAAGCAAACTGGTATTCAATAAAAAAATTGCTAAATTTTTTCATTATGTGTAAACTTTTCCTATATTCGGTATCCAATAATTCCAGGGCACAGACTATTTAACAGTAAAGTGATGCAGAAAGTCATACAAACTGAATTGAAAGAGATATTCTTAATAACTCAAGATCTTCCTCAATAAAGGGATCTGAGAAGACTGCAAAAAATTGGGCTTTAAAATGTGATCATCCCACATTGTTTGTAGACCTTTCTGCATAACATAGGTAAAGCAAAATGTAAGTACTTCTTCTTCTTTTTCTTTCAGACAAGCAGCCTACTAATGAGTCTAATGGAATGGATCCTGTGAAGTCTTTGGTCCATGACCTGTATTCAGCTTTGCACTTAGAAGAATATCATCTAAACAAAGAACAGGAGCTCATACAGAGGATAGAAGCCTTGAAGGAAGAGCTGCTGCCCCTAGAGCAGGTGAGTTTAAATGTCTTCTGCCAGCACTTATTAAGAAAGACTTTAAAAAATGCAATACTTTTGTTGGGAGAGATACTAGAATGGTGTGGAGGGAGAGGGTAGGGGAGAAAAAGATGTCATGACAATAATAAGCGATTCGTTTGAAAAGCATCACCTACTAAAAACGGATAAAAATATAGTTTACGATACCGTCCCATAAGACTTCCTGTCACAATTCCGACACACGAAGGATAAAGAGGTAAAAGGATTATTGTCCAGACAAAAGGTAATCAAGTACTCGCAGCCATCGATTGTATCTGGAAGTGTACTTGAAATCATGCCAGTAAAACCATTTCTGGTTATTTCAGAGGTCTTGTCCCTGAGGGCCGCTGTCAGGTCCTCCATTTCCTGGATATCATTTACTCTGGCAAACTGCTGCCCCACAGTTGGAGGAGAGCTACTTTTCAACACTGGGGATGCAGGCCTTAGCCGCATTTAATACCTGCAGAAGCAAAGCTTCCTTGTAATGTTTTTACGCGACATAGGGGTCAGATGAAGAAAGATGGCCACTGGATCAGCTGCCAGAGAGAAGCCCATTGTGTGATGTATAATCTCTAAGACCGGTTGCCAGAAGGTTGGTAAGGCTGGGCAATTCTAAAAGACATGCAAGAATGTGCCAACTCTGAGAAAAGTTTGGCCAGTTTAGCCGGTGTTCTATACCACCTGGTGACTATCTATCTTATAAGAAATTTCTTGGCATTTATAAATCGATGCCTTATGGGCAAAGACCTGCATTCTCTACGTTTGCTTTTCTGAAAATGTAACCCCCAAATCATTAGAGAAAATCCAAAGGAAGAGCCGTCACTTCTTTATTTAACATCTGTGATCTTTATTGTATCATATCAAGTTAAAAAGGATAAGCAGACATGTTTTGGCAGCAAGCCTTGTTCACAGCTCAGTCCAAAAATGACAAACACAACTTATATATATATATATATACACACACACACACACACACACACACACACACACACACACACACACACACACACACACACACACACACACGCAGTCATGGCCGAAATTGTTGGCACCCCAGAAATTTTTCCAGAAGACCAAGTATTTCTCACAAAAAAATGTTGCAGTAACACATGTTTTGCTATACACATGTTTATTCCCTTTGTGTGTATTGGAACAAAACAAAAAAAGGGAGGAAAAAAGCAAATTGCACATAATGTCACACAAAATTACAAAAATGGGGTGGTCACAATTCTTGGCACCCTTTCAAAATTGTGGATAAATAAGATTGTTTCAAGCATGTGATACTCACCTGGGGCAAGTAACAGGTGTGGGCAATATAAAAAACACACCTGAAAGCAGCTAAAAAGGAGAGAAGTTCACTTAGTCTTTGCATTGTGTGTCTGTGTGTGCCACACTAAGCATGGACAACCGAAAGAGGAGAAGAGAACTGTCTGAGGACTTGAGAACCAGAATTGTGGGAAAATATCAACAATTTCAAGTTACAAGTCCATCTCCAGAGATCTATATTTGCCTTTGTCCACAGTGCGCAACATTATCAAGAAGTTTGCAACCCATGGCACTGTAGCTAATCTCTCTGGGCGTGGACAGAAGAGAAAAAATGATGAAAGGTTGCAACGCAGGATAGTCTGGATGGTGGATAAGCAGCCCCAAACAAGTTCCAAAGAAACTCAAATTGTCCTGCAGGCTCAGGGAGCATCGGTGTCAGCGCGAACTACCCATCGACATTTTAATTAAATGAAACGCTATGGCAGGAGACCCAGGAGGACTCCACTGCTGACACAAAAAAGCAAGACTACAGTTTGCCAAAATGTAGTTGAGTAAGCCAAAATCCTTCTGGGAAAACGTCTTGTGGACAGATGAGACCAAAATAGAGCTTTTTGGTAAAGCACATCATTCTACTGTTTACCGAAAACGGAATGAGGCCTACAAAGAAAAGAACACCGTACCTACAGTGAAATATGGTGGAGGTTCAATGATGTTTTGGGGTTGTTTTGCTGCCTCTGCCACTGGGTGCCTTGAATGTGTGCAAGGCATCATGAAATCTGAGAATTACCAAAGGATTTTGGGTCGCACTATAGAGCCCAGTGTCAGAAAGCTGGGTTTGTGTCCGAGATCTTGGGTCTTCCAGCAGGACAATAACCCCAAACATACGTCAAAAAGCACCCAGAAATGGATGGCAACAAAGCACTGGAGAGTTCTAAAGTGGCCAGTAATGAGTCCAGATCTAAATCCCATTGAACACCTGTGGAGAGATCTTAAAATTGCTGTTGGGAAAACGTGCCCTTCCAATAAGAGACCTGGAGCAGTTTGCAAAGGAAGAGTGGTCCAAAATTCCGGGTGAGAGGTGTAAGAAGCTTATTGATGGTTATAGGAAGCGACTGATTTCAGTTATTTTTTCCAAAGGGTGTGCAACCAAATATTAAGTTATGGGTGCCAAGAATTTTGACCAGCCCATTCTTTGAGCTTTGTGTGACATTATGTCCAATTTTGCTTTTTTTTCCTCCATTTTTTTGTTTTGTTCCAATACACACAAAGGGAATAAACGTGTATAGCAAAACATGTGTTACTGCAATACTTTTCAAAGAAAGAAGGGGGGGCTGTGGGACTTTAAATGAGGTCTATGACAAAAAGCCAAGGTTACCTCCATCCCTGATTCTGGTAAGAAGTTAAGTAGGGGGTTGGGACTTTAAATGAAACATGCACTTGAAAAATAGATAATTGTTCGTAACAGATTTATTCCATGTATTAATGATTAATCATAACAAGACACACACCACCGTGAGTCCAACAGTTCATTTCATAAAAATACATATAGAGTCAATATATATATATATATGTACACACACATAAATGCAGGGCACAATAGCACATGATCATTTGATGCAAGTAACTAAAAAACAGATAATAATATGATAATACGTGAAAATCTAGTCTGATATAGAATAGGCACATTGTTGCACAAATCTGGGTGTTTACTGTAAATAAAAGATGTATAGGTGTAGCATCTATAGCTCGACGCGTTTCGTGGTTGATGATCACTCATCAGGAGCAATTATGGCCAAAGCCTATAAAATATAAATATAAAAAATGGATCAGACTGATTACATAAGTAGAGCATTAAATTAGAATGAGGGAAGGTATGTAACCTACACCTGTACTTGCACAGCTAACCATGGGTCTCAGGTATGGCAGGATCACCAACAGTGGACTGGGGTCAAACCGGCATGGGAGCTGAGGCGACATATAGAGGCATGGCATCTGGGAACACAGAATTGGTGTGCTGTAACCACCACCAAATCCTTAATGGTGATATGGGATTGATCGTGCCCAAGGTCTGGGGAAAAATGAATAGAAACTATAAAAAAGTGGACGAGCATTGGATGACTGTGAATGCCTATCTTGAAATCCATGGAGGTATGGGATTACGCTACCCAAACCGCATGGAGATAGGCTTGTGATAAAACTAAGTGTGTGTAAAAACCGTATACGCACATTTTACACACACTTAGTTTTATCACAAGCCTATCTCCATGCGGTTTGGGTAGCGTAATCCCATACCTCCATGGATTTCAAGATAGGCATTCACAGTCATCCAATGCTCGTCCACTTTTTTATAGTTTCTATTCATTTTTCCCCAGACCTTGGGCACGATCAATCCCATATCACTATTAAGGATTTGGTGGTGGTTACAGCACACCAATTCTGTGTTCCCAGATGCCATGCCTCTATATGTCGCCTCAGCTCCCATGCCGGTTTGACCCCAGTCCACTGTTGGTGATCCTGCCATACCTGAGACCCATGGTTAGCTGTGTAAGTACAGGTGTAGGTTACATACCTTCCCTCATTCTAATTTAATGCTCTACTTATGTAATCAGTCTGATCCATTGTTTATATTTATATTTTATAGGCTTTGGCCATAATTGCTCCTGATGAGTGGTCATCAACCACGAAACGCGTCGAGCTATAGATGCTACACCTATGCATCTTTTATTTACAGTAAACACCCAGATTTGTGCAACAATGTGCCTATTATATATCAGACTAGATTTTCACGTATTATCATATTATCTGTTTTTTAGTTACTTGCCTCAAATGATCATGTTCTATTGTGCCCTGCATTTATGTGTGTGTACATATATATATATTGACTCTATATGTATTTTTATGAAATGAACTGTTGGACTCACGGTGGTGTGTGTCTTGTTATGATTAATCATTAATACATGGAATAAATCTGTTACGAACAATTATCTATTTTTCAAGTGCATGTTTCATTTAAAGTCCCAACCCCCTACTTAACTTCTTACTGCAATACTTTTCTGTGAGAAATACTTGATTTTCTGGAAACATTTCTGGGGTGCCAACAATTTCGGTCGTGACTGTACCGTCTTTCCCCGAAAGTAAGATGTCCCTCGAAAATAAGACCTACTTCCAGTTTTGCCTCTCGCTGTAATATAAGGCATCCCCCCGATAATAAGGCCTCCACCGAACATAAGGCCTCCTCGATAATAAGGCCACCTCGGAATATAAGTCCCCCGAAGCTACCGTAAGGCGTATGACTCCTCTGGACCGTAGTGGCGGGCGCCACCGCGGAGCTCACTGTTTGGCCGCAGAGCAGCCGAAGCTGTTCAGGCTATGCGAGGTCTCTTTTAAATCAGTGAGCTGCGGCCGGCTCTCTGAAGGATGAGTGACGTCAGAGAGCCTGCGCCGCCGCCAGGACAAGCTGCCGCCTTCTTCCGCCTGCTGCTCGCTCTGCCCTGATGGAGTCTGGCTGACTCACAATTAGACAGTGAGTCAGTCGCGCGGGGCAGGAGTCGGGCACATTGTGTGGAATCTGGCCGCCACAGACACACAGGGGGGACTGAGGTGGGGGGGATGTCTGATAAGTCGAGGGGGATGTCTGGTAAAGGGGGGGGGGGGGAATGTCTGGTGAAGGTGGGAGGGGGGAAAGACTAAATAATCCACTGTCCACTGGCACATGGGTGGGGGAGGGGGACTCCCTTAAAATGACACAGGGTGGATTTGAGGGGGGGGGGGGGGGGGGGGGGAATGAAAATGGCACAGGAGGATCAGAAGGGGGAGAATCAATAAATGTGTACTGTATTCTTCTTCATGGAAAAATAAGACATCCCCTGAAAATAAGACCTAGCGCATCTTTTGGGATCAAAAATTAATATAAGACGCTGTCTTATTTTCGGGGAAACATGGTATATATACACAAGAAAATGCCCAAATCACTCTTCCAATCAATGAATTTGTTAGATGTCATCAATCAGAACAAGTGAAAAACATTGCTGCATGATTGCAAAGGAGGTGCAATGCATAATAAATGTAGACAAAACATATAAAATAAAATTACATCAAACATAGAAAATGGATCTGTGGAAGAAAGGGGAAAAAGAAGCATATAGTAAAAAATGCATAAAAAAATCACACACTTCACAGGCATGAAACAATCACTATAAAAACATGATTATATGACTAATATTTACCTAAGAAAAGGGTCTACGTCATATCTCGGGTTCATGCCATGGGGTATTCTTGTATTTAAATTAAAAATGGACCAAACTTCTCGTTCCAGGAGTCTGCCATTTTTAACCTTCTCCAAACCAAGAAAGGTAAAGCTTGACATATCGCCTGAGTGATAAAATCGCGTATGTAAAATGCTTTGCCCGTGGAGCAGGATAATATCTCTTTAGTTTGTTTTGTGTGCTTATACGAAGTATTGTTACCACAGGTATATGATCTGGTGGTGCTCAACCAAGTCCTCCTATTGCCTCTGGACTGAAACATACTGGGTAATTAAATATCTCCCAGAGTGCTGGCTCGTCTACTAGAAAATCTGCACCCGTCTTGGATAACAGCTGCAAGGTCATGACCTGTTGACAGGATTGGGAGATGTTTGTTTATAATATTTTTGATGGAATTAAATTCTCGTGAGTAGTTTGTTAAAAATGTGACTCTCCTCTCTGTAGCCTTTTTGTTGCTATTCTTACGTGTGTATCTCAGAAGGGAAGCTCTGTGTCTGTTCCTAGCTACACTAATGGCTCTATCAATGGACTCATATTTAATAATTGCGTGCTTGTAGCATTGATGTTATGACTTTGCATTCATCTGTAAAACTAATGTTGAACAGTTGCGTTTGGCTCTAATACATTCCCCTAGAGCAGGCATGTCCAAAGTCCGGCCCGTGTAATTCCAGTTTTGAATGGCCCGCTTGGTGATTTGGACATATATATCTTTTGTGCACTATCTCCCAGCGCTTGGGCCACAAAAGATATATATGCTGGCTGCCTTGGAGGGGACAGGGAGGAGGCGGGATGAATGCCGTACACATTTCCTGTTTATACGGCGGCCTCTGTAATAGGAAGTCCCATCTCCTTCGCTGCCATTAGATGCCTGTTCTGTCCATCATAAGATGCAGGACTTTGTATTAAACAGGAGTTTTTCCTGTATGTAATCTTTTGGCGCTCATACCCCCCCCCCCCTTCCCTGTCCCCTCCAAGGCTGCAGCTGGATAGGCATCCATCAGGCTGCACTGATGGCAATGGTGGGTGCTGCATTCCAGGCAATGGTGGGTGCTGCATTCCAGGCAATGGTGGGTGCTGCATTCCAGGCAATGGTGGGTGCTGCATTCCAGGCAATGGTGGGTGCTGCATTCCAGGCAATGGTGGGTGCTGCATTCCAGGCAATGGTGGGTGCTGCATTGATGGCAATGGTGGGTGCTGCATTGATGGCAATGGTGGGTGCTGCATTGATGGCAATGGGGGTGCTGCATTGATGGCAATGGGGGTGCTGCACTGATGGCAGTGGTGGGGCTGCATTCCAGGCAATGGGAATGCTGCACTGATGGCAATGGGGGTGCTGCACTGATGGCAATGGGGGTGCTGCATTCCTGGCGATGGGGGGGCTGCATTCATGGCGATGGGGGGGCTGCATTCATGGCAGTGATGGGGGGGCTGCATTCATGGCAGTGATGGGGGGGCTGCATTCATGGCAGTGATGGGGGGGCTGCATTCATGGCACGTGTGACCCTGCAGATGGGCACTGACCCTTATTTTGCTTCACAGTTCTTTATTTAAAATGTAAGTTTTTTTTTTTTTTTCCTGAAACTTCCCTCTTAAAGTCATTTAAATGGTATTTCCAAACAACACGCCCGAGCTCATCTCTTTACTCACAAACAGCCACAAAGGCAAGATAATTCTTGTTGGGCAGTGTGTTAGTGCTCAAACTAACACACTTAGACCTAATTTTAATGGTTCAAAGAATTTCAAATAATATCTAAAAAGTTAAAGCGTTCCAACTACAATCAATAATTTTTTAACCTTTCACAAGCATTTCAAATGGCATTGTAACACTCACATCTTCTGTAAAATTTGTCCCCCTGATGTCCGGTTTCATCTGTAAAAAGAATTTGATAACGGTGTTCTGGCCGTTTTCATTTTGCTTGTGGGCAAGCATTTTGGGCAAGCATTTTGCTTGTGGGCATGTGAAGCCCACAAGCATCCTGTTCCGGGATACGGTGCTGCTGCTGGACCAGCATGCACCGCCCGTTCTGTCCCCGATCTCGCGCATGCGCATTCTATCATCGCAGCGCCGTCAACTACTCAGGTTGCCATCACAACGGGATGTGCCCACCCTGTTGTGATGGCAACGAAGCCCTCGGCGCAGCCCACTGACTCCTAGGAGATGTCAGTAGCGATCGGAGGCGCCGAGGGAAGTGAAGTTATGAGCCAAGGCGATGGAGGAAGATTTCAATGGACCGCATAGCAACATGCAAAAAGAGGTAAGTAAAAAAAAAAAATTTTCTCCAAAAATTTTTTTTTATATTATTCCATGCACATTAATGATTTTTTATTTTTTTTTGGGTGGAACTGCACTTAATGACACTGTCATGGGTTTCCTAAATTAAATCAAGATTTAAAGAATTGTCCTTAATGTAAGCTACAAAAAATGCAATGTTGTCTAGGGAACCTTCCCATATGAACAGCAAATAATCTATAAAGCGCCCGTAACACCTAATGCAGTTCAAATAGGGGTTTAGGGAGGGAAATAAAAATGTCTCCACCCACCAGCCCATATAGAGATTTGCTAAGAAGGGAGGGAACTTGGCTCCCATTGAGGCTCCCCTAACCTACAAGTAAAAAACCTTATCAAAAGTAAAAAAGTTATGTTTGAGAAAAAAATCAACTGTCAATACAATGAACTCCTTCAATTCCACACGGTACAAACTATAGTGATGTAAATGAAATGTAAGCGCTTCCAATGCTAGTTCATGGGGGATACTGGAGTACAGGGATTTAACATCCATACGAATAAAGCTATTAACATCAAGCAGAGTTGTGAAAATGTCAAAATGTCGCATAGGAGAAAAGGAAAGACATTTTGAGAGTTCTGAATCAGATAGCTGAACACGCGACAGGTTAACCACCTGTATAGTGTTAGCAGTGCCCTGCTCCACTGTCACCTGTGTTAAGTTCTCCTGTTCCTCACCTGGCATGGTCTAGCAATGGCCCAGTCGTCCTCGCCGTGTTTTTCTTTTTCTTTTCTGACTTGTCTGATGTTCCAGGACAGTTTTTTGTTGGGGGAACCACGATCAATGTTCCTAGAAAAGACAGATGATGTGGAACTGCGAGATACAGCGGACAATCCACCATCTGTAGCATATGAAACTTCTGATTGTGTATCCGATTGCTCCGGTGAGCTAAAATTGACATGTCTCTGTGTCTTATGTCATCGCCGTCTCCTGTGCCTGAGTATTGAATGGGGTCTATCCAACCGTCAGTGTATATAAACTTGACTGTTTTGATAATCTTGTAAGTCTTTCAAGAATTTGTCTTTTATTATCCATTATGCTTTGCTCAAAACCGGTTAGAAAATCAGTTAAATCCATATTAAGCTTTGCATAGGTTTCTGAGGCTTGATACAATATGAGGGATTCACAGGTGGACTCAATTTCTTCAATAACAGAGGCAAGTAACTTCTCTTCTATGATGATTAACCCCTTCAAATCCAGGGAACATTTGCTTAAAACGTTATTCCATTCCGCCATGAAATCATCAGAATAAGTAGTTGAAGGAAACTTCTTTATTCTTAAACCCCTTGGGATCATGGACTTGCATCAAGCCTCAGAAACATATGCAACGCTTAATATGGATTTAACAGACTTTCTAGCCAGTTTTGAGCAAAGCATAATGCATAATAAAAGACATAAATTCTCGAGAGACTTACAAGATTATCAAAACTGTCAAGTTTATATACAGAGACGGTTGGATAAACCCCATTCGATATTCAGGAACAGGAGACGGCGAAGACATAAGTTTTAGATGTTACAGATGGTGGATCGTCCGCTGTATATCAGTTCCACATCTGTATTTTCTAGGGACATTGATCATGGTCCCCCATCAAAAAACTGTCCTGGAACATCAGACAAAAGAGAAGACCAAAACATGGCGAGGACGACTTTGCCAGACCAAGCTATCCACGCCAGGCGTGGAACAGGAGAACTTAACACAGGTGACAATGGAGCCTGTCGCATCTTCAGCTCTCTGATTCATAACTATCTCTCCTCTCAAAAGGTCTTTCCTTTTCTCCTATGCTAGATTTTGACATTTTCAGGACTCTGCTTGATGTTAACCGCTTTATTCGTAATTTAGTACTTGGGAAGCATTTTCGTAAGATGCCTGAACGCGTCGATTCTCTGACTGTGGCTACCCAGGATGACATATCTTCTACTTTTGAGTCACTTGACTTTCAGCATTTAGTTATTCGATCTACCCTGAAGAGCCTACAGTCAGAGTCAATGGGAGGAATTTAAGGAAAAACAGATGGAACCCCCAGTAGTGGTAACAAATATTTTTATCCCGTTCACACATGGAGTGCAGCAGTTGAAATGTTCCAGACCTTAGTAGAGAATGATCTGGTTAGACTAAACAACAAGATTTAGAGCAATTTTAGATTTACGAATGACAATGTAACAAGAACAGATGGAGCGGCAATTAAAACTTTAAAATCTCAAGCAAATCTAGTTATAAGACAAGCTGATAAAGGTGGGGCTGTTGATATCCTAAACTCTGAGGATTACAGATTGGAAGCTTTACGCCAACTCAGTGACATAACAACATACCGAACACTTATAAATAATCCTACTTCGGAGTTCAGGAGACGACTGTCCCACCTCCTACATACAAGACAGGATTTGGGAGTTTTGACATCTAGAAAAATTTAATACCTTATGGTTGACAAACCAGTGGTTCCGTTTTTTTATCACTTGCCCAAGTTGCATAAGAACTGTACACCCATTCAAGGATGACCCATAGTTGCGGGCATTGGGTCTCTTTTTGAGAAACTTGGCAACTGGGTTGACGACTATCTACAACCTCTTGTCCTCAGGTTATCAGGCTATATTAAAGATACTACAGCTGTACGGGCTAATGGATTACCGATTACCATGGATGTTAAATCCCTGTACTCCAGTATCCCCCATGAACTAGCAATGAAAGCGCTTTTTTTTGCTCAAACATAACTTTTTTTTTACTTTTGATATGTTTTTTTACTTGCAGGTTTGGGAGAGCCTCAATGGGAGCCAATTTCTCTCCCTCCCTAGCAAATGTCTATATGGGATGGTGGGAGGAGAAATTTTTATTTTCCTCCCTAAACCCCTATATAGACTGCATTAGGTGGTACGGGTGCTTTATAGATTTGCTGTTCATATGGGTAGGTTCCCCAGACAACATTGCATTTTTTGTAGCTTACATTAATGACAATTGTTTAAATCTTGATTTCCGTTATGAAACCCATGCCAGTGTCATTAACTTTTTTTTAGATATTACACTGGAGGGAGTGTAGCTCCACAGGGACTATACATACCCGTACCTACTGCCAATTGCCAATCACTTCAAAGACAAGATTGATGCAATTCGTGAGGATACCTCCACTGTGCGTACACCTTCCCCACCCAACATACCTTGCCTAAAGACACTTTCAACACTCTCCTCCTTTGACTTGGCTACTATTGAAGAGGTTACAAAACTTTTCTCAGATGCCCACTTAACCAATTGTCCCTTGGATCCTGTTCCCTCACAACTACTACGGTCACCCTCTTCTTCTATCCTATGCTCCCTCACTCACATCTTCAATCTCTCCCTCTCTAGTGGCACCTTCCCCTCCCCTCTAAAACATGCACAGATCACTCCCATACTTAAAAAGCCCTCACTGGACCCCACCAACCTGAATAACTTAAGGCCCATCTCATTGCTCCCATTCTCCTCTAAACTTCTAGAGCGCTTAGTCTACAACCGTCTTAGCTCCTACCTCAGTGAAAATAACCTTCTTGACCCTTTGCAGTCTGGCTTTCGCTCACAACACTCCACGGAAACTGCCTTACTAAAACTCACTAACGATTTACTAACTGCTAAATCCGACAGCCAGTATTCCATACTGCTACTACTTGACCTCTCTGCAGCCTTTGATACTGTTGACCACCCGCTCCTTCTCAATAAACTCCATTCCCTTGGTCTCAAAGATTCTGCTCTATCCTGGTTCTCTGCCTATCTATCACAGCGCTCCTTCAGTGTTACCTACAACTCTGTCTCCTCCTCTCCATTGCCCCTTTCTGTGGGGGTCCCCCAAGGCTCTGTTCTTGGACCCCTTCTCTTCTCCATCTACACCTCCTCCCTTGGTCACTTGATAACCACCCACGGCTTCCAATACCACTTATACGCCGATGACACCCAAATCTATCTGTCTACTCCTCACCTCACTCCTTCTGTCTCCTCTCGCATTACTAACTTACTAACTGACATCTCAACATGGATGTCGCACCACTTTCTTAAATTAAATCTCTCTAAAACTGAGCTATTAATATTCCCCCCCGCCCGTGCCCCCCTCCATGACTTTTCCATCAAATTCAACAATGCAACCATCAGTCCCTCCCCTCACGCCAGGGTACTCGGTGTAATCCTAGACTCTGACTTGTCATTTCAGCCTCAAGTCCAATCGCTGTCAAAAGTTTGTAGACTTCACCTCCGTAACATCTCTAAAATTCGCCCCTTTTTAACAAATGACACCACCAAGCTCCTCATTCACTCCCTTGTTATCTCTCGCCTTGACTATTGCAACTCCCTTCTCGTTGGCCTGCCTCTCCATAGGCTCTACCCTCTTCAGTCTATCATGAATGCTGCTGCAAGACTTATCCACCTTACCAACCGTTCAGTGTCTGCCAACCCTCTCCTCCAATCCCTACACTGGCTCCCAATCGCCCAGCGAATTAAATTCAAAATACTAACCACAACTTACAAAGCCATCCACAGCTCTGCCCCGAGCTACATCACCAATCTTGTCTCCAAACATATCCCAAACCGTCCTCTCCGCTCTTCTCAAGACCTCCTTCTGTCAAGCTCTCTTGTTTCCTCCTCCCATGCTTGTCTCCAGGATTTCTCCAGAGCCTCTCCCATCCTCTGGAACTCGCTACCTCAACCTGTCCGGCTATCCCCTACTCTAGCTACCTTCAGGCGATCCCTGAAAACTCATCTCTTCAGGGAAGCCTATCATGTCTCCAACTAATCTTTTACCACTTCCATCAGCTCATTCCCCACAGTTACAACCTTTTGTATCACCTCCCCCACCCTATTAGATTGTAAGCTCTTCTGAGCAGGGCCCCCTTAATCCTCTTGTATTTTATTGTATTATAACTGTATTGTCTCCCTTTTAATATTGTAAAGCGCTGCGTAAACTGTTGGCGCTATATAAATCCTGTAATAAATAAAAAAAAAAAAAAAAAAAATACTGCAAGTCTTGTGCTGGTAACTCCTTGCTATTTCTACAAGCTGCCATCTGGCTCATACAATACGGGCGATCCCTCTAGGGCAGGGATATGCAATTAGCAGACCTCCAGCTGTTGCAAAACTACAAGTCCCATCATGCCTCTGGGTGTCATGCTTGTGTCTGTCAGTCCTGCTATGCATCATGGGACTTGTAGTTCTGCAACAGCTGGAGGTCCGATAATTGCATATCCCTGCTCTGGGGAATGTATTCGAGCCAAACGCAACAGTTCAACAGTAGATGGTTTTACAGATGAATGCAGAGTCATAACATCAAGGTTACAAGCATGCAATTCTAAATCTGAGTCCATTGATAGAGCCATTAGTGTGGCTAGGAACAGAGACAGAGCTTCCCTTCTGAGATACACACGTAAGAATAGCAACAAAAAGGCTACAGCGAGGACAGTCACATTTATAACAAACTACTCCCAAGAATTTAATTCCATCAAAAATATTATAAACAAACAACTCCCAATCCTGTCAACGGATCATGACCTTGCAGCTGTTATCCAAGCCGGGTGAAGATTTTCTAGTAGTCGAGCCAGCACTCTGGGAGATCTTTTATCACCCAGTATGTTTAAGTCCGGAGGCAATAGGAGGACTTGGTTCAGCACCACGTGATCATATACAGTACCTGTGGTAACAATACCTGTCACTTCTGCCATAAGCACACAAAACAAGCTAAAGAGATATTATCCTGCTCCACGGGCAAAGCATTTTACATACGTGATTTTATCAACTGTGGTACAAGTTATGTGGTGTATCTAGTGCAATGTACCTCTTGTAATTTGCAGTATGTAGGATGCACTGTGACATCTCCAAGAACCATAATTGGAGAATGATGCATTCTGTTTTTCTGATAAAGGTCTGTCTAAAGTATCCAAACATTTTAAACATCAACACACAGGCGATATGTCAAGCTTTACCTTTCATGGTTTGGAGAAGGTTAAAAATCCTCCTTGGGGAGGAGATCTGCATCGCAGACTCCTGGATTGAGAAGTTTGGTGGATTTTTAATTTAAATACAAGAATACCACGTGGCATTAACCTGAGATGTGATGTAGACCTTTTCCTTAGGTAAATATTAGTCATATAATCTGATTCTTTCATGCCTGTGAAGTGTGAGTTTTTTTATTTTTTTTTTTCCATAAATTTTTTTATGCATTTTTACTATATGCTTCTTTTATCTTTTTCCCCTTTCTTCCACAGATCCATTTTCTATGTTTGTAATTTTATTTTATTTTGTATGTTTTTTTTTTTCTACATTTATTATGTATTGTACCTCCTTTGCAATCACGCATCAATGTTTTTCACTTGTTCTGATTGATGACATCATCTAATGAATTAATTGATTGGAGGCGGTATTTGAGCATTTTCTTGTGTGTGTGTATATGTATATGTATGTATATATGTGTGTGTATATGTATATGTATATGTATGTATATATATATATATATATATATATATATATATATATATATATATATATATATATATATATGTATGTATATATATATATATATATATATGTATATGTGTGTATATATATATATATGTATGTGTATATGTTGTGTTTGTCATTTTTGGACTGAGCTGTGAACAAGGCTTGCTGCCGAAATGCATCTGCTTATCCTTTTTAACTTGATATGATGCAATATAGATCACAGTTGTTCCAGAAGTGCCGGCTCTTCCTTTTTTGGTTTTACCTAGTTTGCCATTTTGGATTTTTGAAGGACATCCTGAGCCTTAGAGCACCTGGATTTGGGAGTGCCGGATTTATCAGCCACTTGTTATCCAGATATCGTAGTTATCATCTTACTTTGTGCTGTTACCCCAAATCATTATTTCATCTCTGAAGAAGCCCCAGTCACTTTGAGAATGATTGGTAAAAAAAAAAAATGAACAGCGCCGGCCTTACCCAACCTCGGGTCATGCAAGTCTTCTCGAAAATGCGGTAAGGCCATGAGCCACCGGGAGGGAGTGTAGAAAATGGGACACTTGTAGCTGTTGCCAGTGGTCCAGCATCAGGATCTCCCAAGCCACGGATAAGATGATGAGAGAAATTGCCCCACTCCATACCAGTTAAAAAGTCCCTTGCCGTTAGCAGCCCAAGCCTGAAACATTCTATCGGTGTGTCCAGGGAGAAACGTTGGGTGAGTCAATATAGGGGTCAGTAGAGAGGGATAACTGCTGCTCCCCATTACGGTAAACTATCTAGAAGGTTTTCTCAATGTGGGTCCTATGACCAGATGTTTCTGTAGAGCGAGGGTAGTAAGCTGACCAGACCATGGAAGTCCTATCAAGGGAAGTGGTGTATTGTGCTGTGAGACCCATAATTAAAAGCCCCGTGTTTGTGACAATCAATAACTTTCTTCTTGTAAGAAAGTCTTGTTCGTCTTGTAAGCCCACCCCCCTCCCCTGTCTTTCGATCTTGTTTGCATGTCTCTGCTAATGCAAGATAATTTACCCTGCCAAACAAAGCAGGTAAACTCTGTCCTATGTGAGCAAAAATATGTCCGAGGAATATGAACAGGAAGGGTTTGAAGCAAATATAAGCTCATAGGCATCCCATTTTATTTTTAACACGTTAGTGTCTGAACCAGGATAACTCTACTATTTCCAAGAAAGGAAATCCTTACTGATCATTTGTGAAATGGGGAGAAAGTTACGTTTAAAAATCTTACTTTTGTTACTTTTTATACCCAATACTCACACGTGTGTAACCACATTTATTTCAATGTTTATGCATAGGTGTGAATGGGCCCTTAAGAGCATCAGATACATGTGCTATATCCCCTTGTGCTATGTTACATCCCCTTGTGCTATGTTGTAAAAAACAGTGCACATGAGTCGCCACCTTACTTCAGCCCTGTTTACCTTGTTTGTGGTATTGAGAAACAGTCTTTTAGGCTATGTTCACATATATGCGGGTGCGGGAGAGCATGTAAATCACACTAATTTCCGCAGCTGCACAGAAAATGCTTAGGGGTGCTTTTAACTCACTGACGCACTGAAAAACGTGGTTTCCCTCACACGGTGTGCTTACTTCATCCAGTACTAAAACAACTAGTCTGTTAAAAATGTATATTCTGTTAGGATTGTTTCTGGGTAAATGTTCAAGAATAAATTGTAACATTAATTGGGGCATTCACCTAGTGAATTAAACCAGTCGTTTAGAGAATGAAGGGTAGGAATTAAAGAACAATGAAACTGTGTAGGGGATGGAGAGGAAAGGAGGAAGGAATAGAATTAGTAGGACACGAAAGATTGGGGGAGGAGGGGAATGATGGAGAATACTCCATCATGCCATGTGGGTCCAGTAGAGGTAGCTATCATTTTTTGAGGCAAAAATGTTCCAAATCTCCAATGGAGTCCTACTCTCCTGCCCATTCCACCAGGGAAGGTAGGTTTGTGAATTTGCCTTTGATGGAGTATGACCATTCTAGCGTAGCAGAAAATGACTTGGGACATCTTTCTTTGCCAATTTGATAGATCCTGGGACCAACACTATGATTTCACAATAAATTTTAAAGGTTTTTACTCCGACAGATTTACCATATTTATCTGCGTATAACACGCACAGACATATTATTGCGCATCGATGCTGCCTCACCATTGCCCATCAATGCAAGTTGATCAGTGCCCATCTTCAGCCTCACCATTGCCCATCAATGCAGCCTGATATGTGCCCATCTGCAGCCTCGCCTTTGCCCATCTTTTCAGCCTCACCAGTGGCAGGTTACACAGAGCCGCGATCTCCTGTGTACCCGGTGATCGCAGTCACTCACAGTCCCGCCTATTGGCCCGGCTCCTATGATAGACAGAACAGTGGTCCAATGCTGGGCCAGGAGGCGGGACCGTGTGCGACTGAGCGATGGGTACACAAGAGATCCCAGATCTGTGTAATCAGGCAGCGCTCACCCCCCTCCTTCCTCTCCGAGGCAGCCAGGAATCGGCGTATAACACGCACCCATGACCCCCCCCCCCCCCCCCCCCCCGATTTTCAGGTGGAAAAAGTGCGTGTTCTATGCTGATAGATGTGGCATGTGGGGCATAGTTCCTTTGGATTTGTGGCGTCTCAAAGTAGCAGGGAGTGTAGGGTTAAAATAATTGAGGATAGCAGGGCACGTGTGCCATCTTGTGATATGTCTAAAGTATAACCAAATGCAAACCTTTTTCCTTTTTTTTTTTTTTTTTTTGGATGGAATGGAGAGGGATTAGAACACCTGTCAGTTTTTACTTTTTACTTACTTTTACTTCTTTTTCTTCTTACGGAGATTCATCCTCTATATTAGTCCCATTTGTCATTATCAATGACAGTGAAAGTAAAAGAAAACTCTACATTTTGGGTTGTCCCTAGAATAGGAATTAAGGGGATATTTTCCAATGGAGATGCTAGTTCTGTTGACCCCGGTGACAACCAGGGATTTCCTCAGTTTTGAGTGATTTTCTCTCACTTCCTGTTTTGGCTATTGGACAGAGAGTGAAGGGAAATATGGCTAAAGGGACACAGATGTTAAAAATAAACCTTACAGAGATTATACCCATCCCTGTCAATCCAAAATGAAGAAAACCTTTTTGTTTTAGGTTTTACCTTAAACGAAAAGTCCTGCCTTCGCTAATTTTGGCTGGATTTTGCCTATGGGTCACAGGAGTGCAATTCGTTTTCAGCAGAGAGCGGTCTGAAGTCCGCTCTCTGCTGACATCACACAGATCAGTCCAGACACCGCATCATCCCGACTCTGAGAGTCTGGATCCGCCAGCTGCCTGGACTGATGGCCGTCTCAGCCTCTCAGCTCCCCGCTGAGACGACTGCTCCCTGCCCCTCCACAGCTTGGCACTCCAGTGAGCATGGAGGAGCACAGCGGAGAACTGCTAATTGACAGGCAGCAGCTCTCTGCTTGGGGGCTGAGAGAACCAAGCCACCGGCGATGTTCGATGGCTCGGTTCTTAGAGCAAAGGCGCCGGGGGACAGATGCAGCATCACCACCTAGGTAGGTATAATGGGGGGGGGGGGGTGCCAAACTCGTACTTCTCTTTTAAACCCTTCCTCCTGAGTCTATCTCCCTGTGGATAGTATATAAGTTTAGCATAAAACATTTTCCTAGTGCTAGGGAAGAGAGGATTGGGTGCAATTTAGTGCCATTTTAGTAGGGTTGCTCCGATACCAAGCATTTGTATGAGTTTTCGGGACCCAAGTGTGCCCTGTGGTACAACTGCACTCATGCTGATTTTCCTGACTATCTGCGCACAAGCAGGATTTCCTGCTCGTGCACAGATTGGCCATCAGGGAAGCCCCAAATCTTCTCCTTTTTTGCATATGCATGGAAACTTAAGGCCAAACAGAGCTCTTCTGTGCATGTGCAGTAATGGTGGAGCTGGTACAGAATGGGACTACTTTAATTGCTGTCTGTGTAATTCACCCTCTGTTTTTCTCATTGAGACCACTAACGGAAAGTGAGGGAAATCAAGACCTTAAGTTTTTTACATCCTCAAGCTAGAGTCAATAACCACTTGAGTCCTGGAGCCATTTTTTCATGCAAAAATGAACCGATTGTCAGTTTACATCTGTTTTTCGTCTGATCTGTATTTTAACGGAAGAAAAATAGGGCTTTGATCCGTTCCAAAAAAATGGATGTTGGTGAATGTAAATGGATGATCGTCCGTTTACATCCATTTTTCTATAGAGGTGAGGATGGTTACCGTTTAATAGCCATTCAAACCCCTTTGTGTCAACTTGTGTGCATGTTATCAGGCCAAAATCACCAGGGTATGTCAACTTTTGATCAGGGTCGCTTGGGTAGTTTCTGTTGCCATTATGATTTAAAAAGAGTAAACACAGTTGATTGATAAAAAATGGCTTCAGCCAAACACTAACCCCATGAGTGAAAGAAACGTTTTTGTGCTATCATTCACATTCTCTGAAAAATGGCCAAGAAATCATAAATTCTGCCAGGGTATGTAAACTTATGAGCACAATTGTGTGTGTGTGTGTGTGTGTGTGTGTGTGTATGTGTGTATATATATATATATATATATATATATATATATATATATATATATATATATATATATATATATATATATATATATATATATATATATATGTGTGTATATATATATATATATATATATAATTACACACACATACACATACATATACATATGTGTGTGTGTATATATAATATAGTGTGTGTATGTAATAATATACAGTATATCAAAACGATATGTTCAATTTTTACAACACAGTAATGCCCTATGAATAAACTTACAATTTAGGAATAAAACCAAAAACATGATAGATAGTAACAAGGAATTCTGCATATGAATGGACCCCCTCAACTGGTCTTGATAAGAGCACAAGGGATATCTCTAGGTCCCCTCAACCGACAATCATATTGGGTTCTACAATATGTGAAACAGGTGGTAACAAATTGGTAAGTGAAGGGAAATCTTCCAAGCAGGCAACAGACAGCAAAAATATCCTGATAAGGATTTTAACCCTTCCTTTAATGGATCCAAAACAATCAAAGTTTTATCTATACATACAATTACATTTTCCAGTGTAGGTGTAAAATAGAAAGAAAAATTGTGCTTTGTTGTTAGACAATGACAGATGCATTGGATTGTGTAAAAGTTGACATTGAGTCAGTGACATAGCTTTTACTATTAAAGCTTTGACAAAGAATGTCCACCAGTTCTGTAGTCCCAGCTACATTTTCTGACCATGATGATATGGCAACAGGATGCAGCATGGACTATAGAGCGGTCTATGTGCCTATTCTGAAATCCAAGAGAATGAGATTAGATGGAACATAAAATATATTACATCAGGGCTCGACGAATCCCAGGCGCCAGGTCGCCATTGCGACTAGAAATTGTGCCCTGGCGCCTGGGTATTTGTCAGTGACAGGTGGTCTTGGCTGGGAAAGTGGAGGCGCACTATCTGGTAGTGGGGATGGAGCAGGAAAAGATCGGCGCAGCAGCCGCTGACATCCTCCTCCCTTCTCCACACTCGCATGTGAAACTGTATTGAGAGGGAGAGAGAGAGGATCTGTCAACATCGAGGTTGGATGTCGGGGGGGGGCGGGCCCCGGGGGGGGGGCGGGACCCAGCTATACAACACTAGCCAATGGGGTGCGATCTGGGCGGGCCGCTACGTGTATGTGGCCCCGCCCCTTTCTTAAACCTCACAATCATTGGCTGGATAACTGCTGGTCCCGCCCACCCCGGGTCCCGCCCACCCCCGACATCGTGCTGAAACAATGCAGTTCCTCATTATAGCAGGAAGAGCCTGTTGTAGCCAAGGCATTTTAGAAGTCAGTCACTGTCTGCATATCATTCTCCCCCCTATAACTAAAATATCCATTTTGGAAGGACTAGCCTTTGAATAAGTTTTTTTTACATTTTTGTCTTAATCAGATAAGCTTTAAGGAAAGTTTTTTTTTCCATACACATTTTTTTTTTTATGTTAATGACATGTGTTTAGACCTAATATAAGTTGAAAGTGTAAACACAGTTACTAAGAATCACATAACTCCCTGGAGGACACTGCAGGCTTGTCTGAAAACCCCCCCTCCTCCTCCCCCATCATACACAGATCTCCCTCTGATGCTGATCACCCTGTCTGTGCTGTTGGAGGGAGCCCAGGCGATCATGGATGAGCACCTTGCAGCTTGGCAATGGTAAGTGAGACAACCACATATCTCCCATACCCCACTCTATCTTCCCTGGGGAATTTGTCAGCTTCTCTCTCTCTCCCCATACAGTTTCACACACCGCAGTGCTGCAGAGAGCTTTCAGTTACACTATCAGCTGGGAAACCTGCCATTGTCACCTGCCAGTGCCACTTGCCAATGCCAGTTAGTGCCAACCAGTGCCACCTGCCAATGCCAGTTAGTGCCACCTGCCAATGCCAACCAGTGCCACCTTTCAATTAGTCCCATCCAGTGCCAACCATTTCCAGTGTCACCTGCCAATGCCAGCCAGTGCCAACCATTGCCACCTGCCAGTGCCACCTGCCAATTAGTGCCATCAAGTTCCAGCCATTGCCACCTGCCAGTGCCACCTACCATTGCCAGTTAGTGCCACCTGCCAGTACAATCCAGTGCCACCTGCCAGTGCAATACAGTGCCACCTGCCAGTGTCACTTCGGTGCCACATGTTAGTGCTGCCTATCAGTTCCACATATCAGTGCCCATTAGTGGTACCTGTCAGTGCCACCTCAGTGTTGCCTATCAGTACCACCTGTCAGTTCCCATCAGTGGCACCTCAGTGCCACCTGTCAGTGCCCATCAGTTCCAACCTCAAGGCCACCTCATCAGTGCAGCCCATCAGTGTTCATCAGTGCCACCTCATCAGTGCCCATTAGTGCAGCCTATCAGAGCACATCAGTGAAGGAGAAAAAAAAAAAACGTATTTGCAAAATCTTATAACAAACAAAACAAGATGAGTTTTTTTTTTTGTTTTTTTTTAATATTGTTCTTTTATCGCTTGGCATCAGGCATGACCGATTCTTATTGCATGATGCCACAAACGTGCAGTTCTGGGCATTGGGCAGAGGATTTAAAAAACTGGCTCCTACGTTTTTCAGCTGGCTCCTAGATTCTAAGGAAATTTGTCAAGCCCTGTATTACATACACTGCTAATTCATCTTTCTGTTTTTTTAGATTAGGTTGGATATAATTGCTAAATCAGAAGCCAGAAGCAAGATTCTTATTTGGACTGGACTGGCAGTGCTGTCCACACAGGGAGGAGCTTTAGGCTATCTCACATGGTGGGTCTACTCTTGGGATATTATGGAGCCTGTTACATACTTCCTCACCTATGGAAATGTCATTGCCTTCTATGCATATTATCTTCTAACCAACCTGGTGAGTAGAATGCTCAAACAACAAAACTGGTTTTATGTTATGATACAGTGCACCAATACCTTTTGATTGGAAAAATATTTGGCCGTAGCCTTTTTTGTCTTTAATAAATAAATATTAAAAGTTAAAGTTTAGAACACGTAACACAGATCAGCCGCTACGGCTCTAGCTGTATAATCAAATAAATCTCCCCACTTTTATCATATAACTTTTAACAACTTTAAATAACTTGGTTAACTTTGTATAAAGTAAACTGTCCCACTTGAAAGGTGACACTAGCCACATAATAAAGTTAAACGCTGCGACTTAGGGAGGGAACACCACAGCTGTTGCTACTGAGGTGACTGAACCTCTGGGGCTCAGAACCCCTCCTTTTATTTGAAAATCCACACAGAAAACCCCCTAAACTTCCC
This sequence comes from Lithobates sylvaticus, assembly GCA_028564925.1. Taxonomy (NCBI): domain Eukaryota; kingdom Metazoa; phylum Chordata; class Amphibia; order Anura; family Ranidae; genus Lithobates; species Lithobates sylvaticus. The sequence continues at coordinate 544,621,910 of CM053026.1, forward strand.
AGATACAGTGGTCACCTGACCTACCCAGAGTAAAAAGGGCCAATGGAAGCGAAATTCACCCAGGGACAACCCTCCACATGTCCATTATGTAGTCGAGAAACAGGCACATTCTACCACCTACTGTGTTCCTGCCCCTACATACAGGGCTTCTGGAAACAAGTGGTAGATTTTCTTCATGACAAGATGGGATCTCCACTGACCCTAGACCCCAAACCATGCCTACTGGGTATTTTCCCAGACGCTGAGACTGAAAAATACACCAAAACTTTTATGCAGGAGACCCTATTTTTTAAAATCTATTGTTAAACTCTGGATGAGACCGGTTCCCCCTAGATTATCTGACTGGAAAACTGACGTGAATAGCACATTGCCCTATAAAAAATTTGTCTACATTAATAGAGGGTGCCCAGCAAAATATAACAAAGTCTGGGACCGTTGGCTTAATACAACTGACACGTGTGTAGCATTGCAGAGCACATCTCCTTCTTTAACGTACCACCCTACTGGACCTGTATCGTACGGCTCATTCTCTTCAAATCTGTATAATAGTAAATGATATATTGATACCCCAAAAGATCTACTGTATTGCTACATTGTAACAGTCTTTATAATTGACTAGAGACTTCTGGCTATCACCTACGTGAGTGATATGTATAATAATTGTGCTAAACAAAAGACATAATGTTTGTGCATTGGAAAATTGTACAATTTTTTTTTTTTGGGGGAAATAAAAACGTTTTAATAAAAAAAAAAAGGGCCAATGGAAAGTCTTCCTGCAATTTTTAAAACTTGAGGGGATCTTTTCCCATTCTACACTATACTTTTAAACTGCCCAGATACAGTGTCACCTGAATTTTCCAGAGGCCAAGGACAAGGCAATACTAGAAACCCTGCTGCCGCAATCCCATGAGGCAAGGGGGGCTTCAAACTGTTTTGCCCCCTTTTTCCTTCCTAAAACAGCTCAGCCACTACGACTCAAGCTGTATAATCAAATAAAGGGGAATCTCCCAAAAGACGGGTGGTAAATCACCTGTCACCCAAACCCTACAATAAGCTGAGACCAGTATTGAGAATGTCCAAACCTATCTTCATCGAATGGACTCCATTCCTTCTGTACAAACCTAGAATCCCCCGAGAGAACTTAAAAACTTCTGTATTGCCTGGATAACCCTTTTTTTTTCTCACTTTTTCTAAGGGGCGTAAGAAATCTGAGTTTAACCACTTCAGCCTAGGGATAATTTCTGAAAAAATCAGAACTGTCCCTGGGGATGAAAAATTAAACCTTAACAAATCGTCCCTGACTGTGAAAAATTTAATGGAGGGTTTTAACCTTCCCCAAATCGTTACCTCCCAAATGCAAGATTAAAATATCAGGAGCTGGCCACTTTAAATATAAAATACCTAACTCTCTAAGTCTGACCAAACCATTCCGTGCTTCCCATGCCACATCACTTTGAAATCTGTTCGGTCTAAACTTAAGTTTTATACTCTAAACACAAGAATATACCCTCTCATCCACTCTCTTGCTGGCCCAATGTACAAATGAATGTCCGATAATCCAGACTATATTCTGGGGACCTGAAAGTATTCAAACGAAAGAGTTAGGACAAACATATAATAAGAAACTATCGGATTTCCATCTACCTATTCTCCTGATCAAGCCTTCACTGAGACCTAGTCTAGCTGCTTCCGTGGTTGCCCCTATTCTAAAGGAATGTGACGTCAGATGTGCATCGCCCAAACCTAAAATATGCTTTCACTTTTTGAACACCTGTAAAAATTTAAATTTGCTCAAAGGAGAGCCGTCACGATGTATGAAAAACTGCCCTTTAACGGGTGGACTATGCCTAATGTAATCTTTTATCAATGCCACTGGGCAAAGCAGTGAATTGCTACAAACATTTAATACTAACCAAGATCCTTTACCAGTTTGATCTGTTTTTGACTATCTAATACAGAACTTAAATGAAGCCTCACCTACCAACACGTCTTCCCATTGCAGTCCCCCTTTTTTTATGCTTAGCTGGAGGAACAAGCTCTGAGGTTCTTAGAGCGGCAAAGAATGTAATAGAAAATACAGTTTTAAATAATGATACTTCAAACCGGTATTGTATTTAGGTTTTGCGCTGCCCTAGGCCTGACTAAACTCGTGCACCCCCTAATTTAAATATGACCCACTTCTTCCTGTCAAGGCTACACCCCTTGCTGTTTAAGGCACGCCCTGATATTTTTGAGTGAGTTCTGAGGGCCTGGGGTGGGGGGGGGGGGCTGGGTGCAATGGATTCCCTTAATTTGCATAGATTTCCTCTTTGGCTATGGGGCAGGAAGTGAAGGGAAATCTCTGCAATGGGACAGGGATGGTAAAAAAATAAACTGACAGGGGCTATAACCCTCCCTTATTCCAGGAGTCAAAATTGGAAGCGGCGCCCCCCCCCCCCCCCCCCCCAAATTCCACATACCGGAAGAAGTGCGGCTGCTTAATGGGGGCGCTAGACACATTTGTAGTGTAGAGCAAGCCGGTGGGGACTCTTTCCGTGCTGCCCCCCTGCAAAGTGCTGCCCTAGGCCTGGGCCTTGTCAGCCTAGGCCAGGATATAGTGTTGCTTCAAACTCTGACCAACAAGACTGTCTCTGCAGCCTTGCAAAGCCTACCCAGAACCTCCTTTTATATTGGCTTCCTAGAATCCACAACCTTATTTGATTTTTTTATAGCTTTTTAAGGCTTACCTTACCTTTATAAAAAATGTAAAAAGAGGGAATATTGTTCAATTTAATAAAGTAATGAAGTGCAGCGCTAGGCTGTGCACAAAATGAACATATATATAAATGACATGTTTGTATAAAGTGCAAATGTGCAATTCAGTGCAACGAATGTGCAATACAATATACAGCATCAACGGCAGGAAGTGATAAAATGCAGAGGGGAAAAAAAATCCAAATAGTGTAGAGAGTCTCTTAGGGTGTACTGCATACATAAACTTTGGAAAGATTTCTCCAGTTTGAGTGAACACAGAAATGTTCCTTGCAAGAAAAAACCCATACAGGTCCATAGAATCAAATTGCGCATGCGCAGAGCGTTTGCACTTTGTTCACATATTTTAGATATATATATATATATATATATATATATATATATATATATATATATATATATATATATATATATATATATATATATATATATATATATATATATATATATAAAATGTGTGAATAAAGTGCAAACGCTCTGCGCATGCGCAATTTGATTCTATGGACCTGTATGGGTTTTTTCTTGCAAGGAACATTTCTGTGTTCACTCAAACTGGAGAAATCTTTCCAAAGTTTATGTATGCAGTACACCCTAAGAGACTCTCTACACTATTTGGATTTTTTTTCCCCTCTGCATTTTATCACTTCCTGCCGTTGATGCTGTATATTGTATTGCACATTTGCACTTTATACAAACATGTCATTTATATATAGGGTCATTTTGTGCACAACCTAGCGCTGCACTTCATTACTTGTATTGTTGTCTGGTTCCCAATATCTGGATTATAGTGTAGGTTCGATTTCATTATTTAAAAATCGCATACAGTACTTTTTCACCTACCAAGCGCAGATATTACTTTACATTTATTTTTTTTACAATTGTTCAATTTAAGAAAGAAACCGACTGCTAAAAAAAAAGTTATTCACATGCGACCAGGAGAAGTTTTTACTGGAAAGTTTATTCAAGCATAACAGAGCTAAACTTTTGGAAATTGAGGTATCAGCAACACCATGCTGTTGCAAAAATGAAGACCATAACCACCAAGCTGATTGGTATTCCGCGATGGTGGAGGGGGGAAAAAGAGTGCTGTACATTGATTAAAACCTTCTTCAAATGAGTTACCACAAGAACTTCGGGCAAGTCAAACCCACCGTTCCATCTGAAAACGAGATAAAGCGTCCGCCAAGTCATTTGTTCTGCCGGGTATACATTTTGCTTTAATCCAAATGTTCAGACTCAAACATTTAAAAATGAAATGCCTCAGCAGAACAATGACTGGCGGAGACTTTGTGGATAAGCAATTTAATGCATTCATAACACCTCTACTGTCTGTACTAAAGAGGATTCGCCTGTTTTTTTTTTTTTTAAATAAGTTCCCCAAAGCTCAATTGCCACCAAAATAGGGAATAGTTCTATCAAAACACTGTTTTTTAAGTAGCCCTTAACCACTTTCAGACCGGACCATTCCGCTGGCAAAAGACCAGAGCGTTTTTTGCGACTTGGCACTCCTTTTTTTTTTTGCGACTTGGCACGCTTTAACTGACAATTGCGCAGTTGTGCGACCTGGCTCACAAACAAAATTGACGTCCTTCTTTTCCCACAAATAGAGCTTTCTTTTGGTGGTATTTGATAGCCTCTGCGTTTTTTATTTTTTGCGATATAAACAAAATAGCGACAATTTTGAAAAAAACGCATTATTTTTTACTTTTTGCTATAATAAATATCCCCAAAAAATATAAAAAAAAACAGTCTAGCTATTGCCATATACAGTGCCTTGCAAAAGTATTTACCCCTATTGGCATTTTTGTTTTGTTGCCTCACAACCTGGAATGAACATGGATTGTTTGAGGATTTGCATCATTTAATTTACAGTACATGCCCACAACTTTGGAAGATGTTTGTGTGTTTTTTTTTTTTTTTTATTGTGAAGCAAACAACAAATAGGACAAAATAACAGAAAAAGTCAATGTGCATAACTATTCACCCCCCTGAAGTCAATACTTTGTAGAGCCCTCTTTTGCGGCTATCACAGCTCCAAGTCGTTTTGGATAAGTCTCTATGAGCTTGCCACATCTTACCACTGGGATTTTTGCCCATTCCTCCTTGCAAAACTGGTCCAGCTCCTTCAAGTTAAATGGTTTGCGATTGTGACCAGCAATCTTTAAGTCTGACCACAGATTTTCTATTGGATTGAGGTCTGGGCTTTGACTAGGCCCTTCCAACACATTTACATGTTTCCCCTTAAACCACTCAAGTGTTGCTTAAGCAGTGTGTTTGGGGTCATAGTCCTGCTGGAAGGTGAACCTCCGTCCTAGCCTCAAATCACACACAGAGTGGTACAGATTTTGCTCAAGAATATCCCTGTATTTAGCACCATCCATCTTTCCCTCAACTCCTGATCAGCTTACTAGTCCCAACTGCTGAAAAACATCCCCACAGCATGATGCTGCCACCACCATGTTTCACTGTGGGGATGGTGTTCTTTGGGTGATGTGATGTGTTGGGTTTGCGCCAGACATAGCGTTTTCTTTGATGGCCAAAAAGTTAAATTTTTGTCTCATCAGACAAGAGCACCTTTCACCATACATTTTGGGAGTCTCCCACATGCCTTTTCACAAACTCAAAACGTGCCATTTTGTGTTTTGCTGAAAGTAATGGCTTTCTTCTGGCCACTCTGCCATAAAGCCCAACTCTATGGAGCGTACAGTCTCTGCTGTGGAACTCTGCAGCTCCTCCAGGGTTACTTTAGGTCTCTGTGCTGCCTCTCTGATTAATGCCCTCCTTGCCCGGTCCGTGAGTTTTGGTGTGCGGCCGTCTCTTGGCAGGTTTGCTGTTGTGCCATGTTGGTTATGATAGATTTGATGGTCCTCCTAGGGATCATCAAAGGTTTGGATATTTTTTAAAACCTAAACCTGACTTGTACTTCTCAACAACATTGTCCCTTACTTGTTTGGAGAGTTCCTTGGTCTTCATGGCAGGGTTTGATTAGTGGTGCTTCTTGCTTGGGTGTTGCAGCCTCTGGGGCCTTTCATAAAGGTGTGTATATGTAATGACGGATCATGTGACACTGAGATTGCACCAGAGCTTATGGGCTTCATAACAAAGGGGGTGAATACACACATGCCAATTATCGTTTTAAAATTTCTGAAAAATTGTTTTATGTATATATTTTTCTAATTTTACTTCACCAACTTAGACTATTGTGTTCTGATCCATCACATAAAAATTCAGATTAAAAAAACATTTAACTAAAGGCTGTAATGTAACAAAATAGGTAAAAAAAACAAGGGCTTTTGCAAGGCACTGTAAAGCCTGCGGGAAAAAATCCTCCCAACAGGCATTATACGGGTGGCAAATGCCAACTGACCCAGCAGTGACTGAACCTCCTTAAGAGTAACCTTCTTTTTCCTAATTAACAAAATATTACTACCTGGAAGCCTGCAGATTTTTTCCCTGGGCAACCTGAATTCCATATTTACCGTATCTATGGTGATTCCCAAAAAATCCAAAGAAAACGACTGAAAAACTGTCTTTTTCCCTTGCTAAAGGGACCCCAAACACCTCGCAAACTGAAAAAAATGCTAGCAATAAATCCCTACAGGTATTTAAATGAGGAGGATTCAAAATAAAAACAAGATAAAAAACAGCCCATTTGCAGGCATTTGTCGAAATAAAATTTTCCTTGAAAGAATCCCGACTAATTAAATGATGCAGGGTCTAAAGGCAGCAGCCTTCACATCTGCCAGCAGAGCTCCTAGACCTACGGTAATTCCTTCAAAATGACCAAAGCATCCTCAGAGTAAGCATATGAAACGGATGAAATCCTGGTCCTGTAGTTGGTCATTTAGGGAATCGCCTGAAGGGAATGACAAATGATGGATGAGCCGGTAAGAGTTTGGTTCCTTTTTGGGAACAATTCCTAAAGGGGAAATCCTAAAATCTGAAAAGGGAGGGGTCCCTAAATGGGCCAGCTACCCTACCCAAACTAATTTCGCTAGCGATTTTTTTTTTCTCACAATATAGCTTCTAAACCGTTTATTGATTTAAAATTGTGATGCATCTTGCACCCTGACCCGTTTAAAACTTGGTAAAGAAAAACCAGAGAAAAACCCCTTTAAACAGAAGATGTGTTGTCTGTGTGTCTGGGAATTCCTTGAGCCAAGGGGTCATTGCGTGTAGTTTCACCAGTGACTCTGCCTTTAGAAAAGTATTCCTTACCTGACGACTGGTTTGGGGTTTGGGGTGAGTACCTGCACAAAATGTGCACTCGTGCCTGTACTTACACGAGTTAGGCCATCTACAGTGGTTTTCATTAAAGTTAAAACAGATAATAATTGGAGTGTGATGCTTGGTTTGGGGGAGTGGCTTGTCTGATAATTGTTGGTCTTTGGGGAAGAAAAAGATTCAGCCATAGGCCAATATCCTTAGTTCCCCACTGTAATGACGGGTGTACCGACAATTTTTGTCGAAATGATTTGTCATAAACCAAGCCGTACCTCCAAAGTTTTTGTAAGCCTCCAAAATTATGTCCAAATGCTGAAAAAGACCTGGGCTTTTCTCCGGATGTTTTTCGCATGGCACTCTAGCGAATATAAAAAAGGCTTGCAACCTTTTAATAGAAGATGGCCGATTAACAAAACTTTTATCTTCAGATTTATCATCTCTTCCACCTGACCTCTGAAGAAACTCTTTTGACGAGGGGAGTAATGATAATAAGTCCACAAATTCCCCTCGCCAAATTTCCTCGATTCCAGTGGATAAATGAAAACCTAGAGGAGACAAGATGCATGGCAACACTTCCTTCCTACAAGTTTCAGGAACATTAGTGTTTTGTAAATTAATAATATCGGCTGTAGAAGAAAGCTGGGAATTTGTCAATGAAACGTGAGTTAGCATGAACTCCACTAGATGGCACCCAAACCGTGGCCATATTTTCCTCACTAGCAGATGATATTGCAGCCAAAGGAGCAGTATTATTCAACACAGAAGCAGGTAAAGAAACCTCAGAATTTTCTCTAACTGGGACCAATCCTATTTTTAATTTATTCATAAATGATCTGGAGGATGGGATAAACAGCTTAATCTCAGTATTTGCGGACGATACTAAGCTAAGCAAGGCAATAACTTCTACGCAGGATGTGGAAACCTTGCAAGAAGATCTAAACAAATTAATGGGGTGGGCAACTACATGGCAAATGAGGTTTAATGTTGAAAGATCTAAAATAATGCATTTGGGTGCCAAAAATATGAACGCAATCTACTCGCTAGGTGGAGAACCTCTGGGGGAATCTTGGATGGAAAAGGATTTGGGGGTCTTAGTAGATGACAGGCTCAGCAATGGCATGTAATGCCAAGCTGCTGCTAACAAATCCAACAGAATATTGGCATGCATTAAAAAGGGGATTAACTCCAGAGATAAAATTATAATTCTCCCACTCTACACGACTCTGGTCCTGCCGCACCTGGAGTATGCAGTACAGTTCTGGGCACCAGTCCTTAGGAGGGATGTGCTGGAACTGTAGAGGGTTCAGAGAAGGGCAACAAAGCTAATGAAAGGGACTGGAGGATCTCAGCTATGTGGAAAGACTGCAAGCACTGAACTTAATCCCTCTGGAGAAGAGACGCTTGAGAGGGGATATGATTTCAATGTACAAATACCGTAATGGTGACCCCGCAATAGGGATAAAACTTTTCCGCGCAAGGGAATTTAAAAAGACTTGCAGGCATTCACTAAAATTAGGAGAGAAGCAGTATAACCTTAAACTGCATAGAGGGTTCTTTACTGAGCGGTAAGGATGTGGAGTTCTCTTCTACAAGCAGTGGTCTCAGTGGGGAGCATCGATAATTTCAAAAAAACTATTAGGCACCTAAACAACCACAACATACAGATATATACAATGTTATATTAACATAAAAGCACACACACAGGTTGGACTTGATGGACTTCTCTTTTTTTTCAACCTCACCAACTATGGAACTATGTAACTATGTAAAATCAAAAACATTAATGCATATCATCACTGTGCAAAAACGTACTCATGCGCAATCAATTATAACATCCATATACTTATTTTGTACCCTAAGCATAACCACAATGTAGTTTTCCTATGAACCCTTAATAAATAAAATGGCAATAAATATAAAGTCCTTATGCACATTGGACTTTATATTGACATTTATTTTTTGTTATAATTGAGCATGTATATGAGTAAGAGTTTTTACACAGTGATGATATTAATGTGTTTGATTGCTTTTAAAGTTTTTTTTTTTTTGTTTTCTGTGATTGTATTATTTTTTAAGGGAGAAGTGCCACACTATTGATATTTTTATAAAACATTATATTAACATTATTTGATTTTACGTTTATAAACCCATTGTTATACTCTGTTATGGACTGTTGACGTTTTGAACATTTAAGGCATTACTGTCTCTCTTCAATAGGACTATGTTTATCCAGATGCAAGAGACCGTCAGTTCCTGAATTTCTTGTACAAAAGAGCCAAAAAGCAGCACTTTGATGTAGACAAATACAATTGGCTGAGAAATGAACTGGCAGAGGTATTGACTTTAACTATTACATTAAGTAGAAGCATAGGGTAAAAATGAAAGACCCTGGAAACAATATAGATACATTGATTACCCTCAATTTTCAGCTTAGCTTAAAGCTCCTGTTTATGTTAATGGAATTGGAAAGGGGAAACAGCACCAGCAGATGCTCTCAGCTCTGCCTTTCTCAGTTTTTTTCAGTGGATGTTGCGTATAAGAACATTTTGCCAGGGATCATCTGACTGCCCTTACACATCATCATCATCATCCAGCTTATCTGGATCAGGCAACTGTCATCAAACATACTGTAGGTACATAGCAATCACTGCATGATCACAATAATGTGGTTCTACATTTACTTAAAATATACAATAAAGTGCCAGATGTAAATTAAGTGGATTTTGTTTGCATTTCCAAAAACATTGTTATTAATTTTTAGCGATGATCTCCAAGTAGAGTCTCAGATGGCATGTTGAATTTGCTTTATTACAAAGAAACATTTTTTTCTGAGCACTCCACAACTGAATAAACATTTTCTGATACTAGTGTGAGGCCAATTACAAGAAGCTGGCAGTCTATCTACCTAATTTTGTAAGAAAAGTAGATTGTTAGTTGTAAGCAATGCCATGTATGTAAATATAAATAGTAGCAGATGGACCACCTGACACACTACAAAATATAACAATTCCTACTGGCCACAGAATGATGATAAACACTGGCTATAAAGTTTAGCATATCACTGCCCTTTCTTAAAGGATAAGTTCACTTTAAAAATGAATAAATGCAAATTTTTTTGCAGATAAAAAAACGTGCTTTGATTTATTTATTAATTTGAAACCTGAAAAGCATCTGCTGATCACTGGTGCCATGCAGATGTGTGTCCGTACATCCCGTATGGGAAAGCAAATACACACTGACAGGAAGAATTGATGAACTAACACAACGCTCAGCAGCACCATGGTAGTTCATTGTGAGCTACAAGCTGACAACCGCCTTTCGGGGCTTGTAGTTTATTCACACACAGAGCTGTGTGAATGAATGACATGGCCGTGTGAGCGAAGCCCTGCACGACTGTACTGATTTCAAATACTGACAGCTAGTACGGAAACCGTCTCCCCGTACTACTGTCACAGATAGTGAAGGGATCAGGCAGAGGCTGCAGCATTGGGAATATGTTACATGTTTCACCCTAAAAAGGGGTGGAACATGTAACCTGTTCCCAAAGGTGAACATATCCCTTAAAATGTCAGTTGTGGCAACATGTAGGATGTACTATTAGTACTATAAGTGTAACATGTAGGAACATGTTTGATCTAGGCAAGACCACCAACTCTGACAAAAGCCTTGGCAGGTAAATGTTTCCAGTATATAATCTGATGGGTTTACATGTGACATGAATTATCCTTTCACAGGATACATCTTGGTCATCATAAACATGCTTCGGGCCCCGTTCACACTTGGGTGATAAGAATCGAGGGCAGAATCGGCACGAGACTGCTCACAAATGCAAATAATGGAAAATGCGTGACATGTTTTTATGTGCCATTAATCCTAAATGGCATCCCAAGTGTGGTGCGATTTTGCTATGATTGTCGCACAACACAAAGCTCTTGTAAAATAGCACCTGGCTCAGGGCCAAAATTTGGTTCTTGAACTTCTTTTGGGTGACACACGCATAAGGAAGCCAATTTAGGCGCAGTGTGAATGGGGCCATACTGTCAGGATTTCACCTCTATGTATCCCATATCTGTACATCTGCTGAAATTTTTATATACATTTTTTTTTCTCCTCCCAAGACTGAAAAAAGTTTGAGACGCCTGCGGAATCCTCTAAAACTAAAGCTTCCAATTGAGCAACTACAAGAGAGAGAATAACATGGAACCTTTTATATTCAGTTTAGAAATGTTTTTGTGTTTTAAATAATTTTGTAAATTAAACTGAACCTTATGACCACTACTTTAAGAGACTACAATAAACAGTTAATAAAAGGTGGTCCAATTTTATTTGTGCAGGCTCTATCTTTAAACGTATACTATTTATCTTAGGGTCGCAAAGTTATTTGATAAAGGCATGTGTGAGGCTATTTTGTGGATTCATATGATGAGACATACTGTGAGTGTGACTACCTACCTTTTACTCAAAGAATGGACAGAAGCAGCAGCAGACAGAAAAACTAGATAATCCAATGTGTAGACAACTGGTATTTCCAGTGAAGGGTACTGTTAATGCTGCAGCATACAAAGACATTTTAAACAATTATGCACTTCCAACCTTGATTCTAATAGCTCTTCTTTTAAAACACAGCATGCCCCACGTGGCTAAAGAATTTCCTGTTCAACTCCATAATGTAATTACTGTATTATCAGTTCAGTCACTCTTATGCTGTGAATGTCAAATATAAACCGCCATGAATACATTTCATGTTTATTTTTCCTAAAATTAAACCTAAAGTTTGTGCAGAATATTTCCATATTGGATGGAATTGGTCAGGGTTTGATCATCTGCATGGTTTAAAAGAAATATGATCTAGGAATCGGAGAATACTGCTGAAATGGAAACTGGGGAGTGAGCTGTGTGTGCTGAAGTATAGATCTCACTGGTGGCATGGATCCTGGGGGGTGAGCTGTGTGTGCTGAAGTATGGATCTCACTGGTGGCATGAATCCTGGGGAGTGAGCTGTGTGTGCTGAAGTATAGATCTCACTGGTGGCATGGATCCTGGGGAGTGAGCTGTGTGTGCTGAATAGGGATGAGCCGAACACCCCCGGGTTCGGTTCGCACCAGAACCTGCGAACGGACCGAAAGTTTGCCCAAAAGTTAGAACCCTATTAGTTACAATGGACGCGAACGTTCAAAATCTAAAGTGCTAATTATAACGGCCAATATGCATGTTATTGTCATAAAACAGGTTTGGGGACCCGGGTCCTGCCCCAGGGGACATGTATCAATGCAAAAAGAAGTTTTAAAAACGGACGTTTTCTCTGGGAAAAAAAGTGAAATATTCCTTTAACCACTTCAATACCAGGCACTTAGACACCTTCCCGCCCAGACCAGCTTTCAGCACTGTCGCACTTTGAATGACAATTGCGCGGTCATACAACACTGTACCCAAACAAATTTTTTATCATTTTGTTCCCACAAATAGAGCTTTCTTTTGGTGGTATTTGATCACCTCTGCGATTTTTATTTTTTGCGCAACAAAAAAAAAAAGACCAAAAATTTTGAAAAAAAAACAAGTTTTTCTTTGTTTCTTTTACATTTTTTGTAAATAAGTACGTTTTCTTCTTCAATGATGGGCACTGATATGGCTGCACTGACGGGCACTGATAAGGCGGCACTAATGGGCACCGATGAGGTGGCACCAATGAGGTGGTACTGATGAGGTGGCACTGACGGCCACTGATGATGGGCACTGATAGGCGGCACTGATAGGTGGCACTGGTATGCGGCACTGATGGGCACTCATATGTGGCACTGATGGGCACTCATAGGTGGCACTGATGGGCACTTATGGGTGGCACTGGGTACTTATGGGTGGCACGGATAGGTGGCATGGATGGGCAGTGATGGGCACTGATGGGCACGGATGGACGCTGACAGGTGGCACTGCTGGACACTGATGGGTGGCACTGATTACACTGATGGGTGGCACTGATTACACTGGGTGGCATTGCTGGGTGATGGGTGGCACTGCTTGCTACTTGATGGTGCCAGCCAGTGCCCATTTGTGGGCACTGACTGGCACAGATTGGGCATCATTTGCACATGTGGATGGCCAGGGGGTACATACCTGGCCATCCACATGTTGCCCACTTCCCTGGTGATCCTAGTGGAGTCCCTGGTGGTCCAGTGTGGGCATCTGAGGGGGGCTGCGCTGATAAACAATCAGCGCAGACCCCCCCTGTCAGGAGAGCCGCCGATCGGCTCTCCTCTACTCGCGTCTGTCAGACGCGAGTGAGGAAAAGCCGATCACCGGCTTTTCCTGTTGACATCGTGATCAGCCGTGATTGGACACGGCTGATCACGTGGTAAAGAGCCTCCGCCGGAGGCTCTTTACCGAGATGAGTGTAGCGGTGTGTCAGACTGACACACCGCTCCACTGATCGCCACGATGCGCGCCCCCGCGGGCGCGCGGCGGCATGTTATCCTGAAGGACGTCATATGACGCCCAGTCAGGATAACGGAGCCACTTCCCGGACGTCAATATGCTATTGACCGGGCGGGAAGTGGTTAAATATGGTACCTGGGGGGTGTCTAAAGTATGCCTGTGAAGTGGCATGTGTTTCCCGTGTTTAGAACTGTCCCTGCCCCAAATTAATTCTAACAGGCTAGAATTTTCCTTCCTAGGGGTAGATTTCCTCTCACTTCCTGTTTTCTCTTTCCGTTTGCAAGTAGGAGTCGTTTCTAAGTTGGATGTTTGAAAGTAGGGGCCTGCCGTATATACTCTGCAGAAATTTGCCCCATTAGATGTTGGTGTTGCCACAACACTGTAAGCCCTCACAGCTACTCTTGGTGGGCGCAGGAATGGGCCCTGCTGTGAATTATTAGATCAAGATTTGTAATTAAACGCCCCTGTTAAACGGGCTGAAAAATGTTGCCTTAGGCACTGGTGCTTGTGCCACAACACTGCAACCCCTCACAGATACTGTACTTGGAGCACAGCAATGAGACCTGTTGCAAAGCATTGCATAAAAAATTGTAATTACACGCCCCTGTTAAACAGGGGCTAAAAAATTGGGCCTTAGCCACTGGTGGTGGCACCCAGAAACAAAAATGTTCTTCCAAGCTATCATCGGGATCATTGAGGAGGAAGAGGATAGTCAGTCAACATAACAGGACAGTCACTCAGCATCAGCAAAGGCAGTCTTGAAGGGATGTGACATTTCAAAATAAATTATTCTGTTCTATCAGCTTTAGGTGCCTGGTAGCTGGTGGTGATCCAAGACTGATTCATCTTTATGAAGGTCAGTCGATCAACCGAGTCGGTGGACAGGCGCACCCTGTGATCGGTGACAGCCTCCAGCAGCACTGAATGTGCGTTCCGAAAGAACGCTGGATGCAGGACAGGCCAGTAGCTCAATTGCATACTGTGCAAGCTCTGGCCAGTGATCCATCCTCAAGACCCAGTAAGCCAGAGGATTTTCGGTGGGAAAGGTGTCCAAGTCTGACCTTGCCCCTAGGTATTCCTGCACCATGTATATCGCTGGCGATGGTTGCTAGAACCGATCATACCTTGGGGCTGCGGAATAAAAAATTGTCTGAATGCATCGGTCAGACGTCCACCTTCCCCACCGATCCTTCTGCTACTGACCAAAGCCTCAGCAACTCGTCGTCCAGAACCAGGAGTTTGTAACCTCCCAGTCTCTGGGAACGCGTTGCACAGACCTTTCTGCAAGGCCTCCCGAAGATGTCTCATCCTCTGCTCCCTCTGCGACGGCAAGATAAGGTCTGCAACCTTACCCTTGTACCGTGGATCAATGAGAGTGGCCAGCCAGTAATGGTCCCTCTCCTTGATCCGAAGAATACGAGGATCCTTCCGCAGGCTTTGCAGGATCAGGGAGGCCATGCAACGTAGGTTAGCTGAGGCATTTGGTCCGGAGTCTTCTGGGTCACTGAGGACAACATGATCTGCAGCCACCTCCTTCCAGCCACGTACAAGTCCACCGGTTTCTTGGGACTGTAAATCATCCCTAAAAGACTGCTGATGCTGAGTGCCAGGCTCCACCTCCATGCTGACATAATCCTCCTCCTCTTCTTCCTGTGTGATGGGTGGGAGAGAAGAAACACTGTCTGGATAAAGGGGGCCTTGAGAGGCAAGGAAGTCCTCCTCTTCCTGCCTCTGTTCTGCCTCAAGTGCCCTGTCTATTATTCCATGCAGCGTATGCTCCAACAGGTGGACAAGAGGTACAGTGTCACTGATGCATGCACTGTCGCTGCTCACCATCCTCGTGGCCTCCTCAAATGGTGACAGGACAGTGCATGCATCCCTGATCATGCTCCACTGGCGTGGTGAAAAAAATCTGAGATCCCCTGACCCTGTCCTGGTGCGGTAGTCGCACAGGTACTCATTGATGGCCCTCTGCTGCGTGTGCAGTCGCTGCAGCATGGCCAACGTTGAGTTCCACCTGGTGGGCATGTCACATATAAGGCGGTTCTTGGGCAGGTTCAACTCCTTTTGCAGCTCAGCCAGCCGAGCACTGGCATTATATGATCGGCAGAAATGCACACAGACTTTCCTGGCCTGCCTCAGGACATCCTGTAAGCCTGGGTACCTGCCCAAGAACTGCTGCACCACCAGGTTAAGGACGTGAGCCATACAGGGCACCTGGGTCAGCTGTCCCTGTCGCAGGGCGGAGAGGAGGTTGGTGCCATTGTCACAAACCACCATTCATGGCTTAAGCTGGCGTGGCGTCAACCACCTCTCGGCCTGCCCCTGCAGAGCTGACAGAACCTCTGCCCCAGTGTGGCTCCTGTCCCCCAAACACACCAGCGCAAGCACGGCATGGCATCTTTTTGCCTGCGTACTTGCGGAGCACCGCTGGTTCCGAGGACAGAGCACTCGAAGAGGCCATGGAGGAAGAAGAAGAGGAGGGGGTGGAGAAGAGAGGTGTGTCACAACCAGTAGTAGCATTTTGGAGGCGTGGTGGCGGAACAACCTCCAACACTACTGCACCTTGTCCTGCATCCTTCCCAGCTGCTAAAAGAGTGACCCAATGGGCCGTGAAAGATAGGTAACTTCCTTGTCCATGCCTGCTGGACCATGAGTCAGCGGTAATATGCACCTTACCGCTGACCGCCCTGTCCAGCGTGGCCAAGACATTGCCTTCCACATGCCGGTAGAGAGCCTGAATCGCCTTCCGTGAGAAAAAGTGGTGTATGGGAACTTGCCACTGAGAACCGCACATTGCACAAACTCACGGAAGGGGGCCGAGTCTACCAACTGAAAAGGCAGCAGTTGAAGTGCTAGCAATTTAGCCAAGCTAGCATTCAACCGCTGGGCATGTGGGTGGCTGGGAGTGAACGTCTTTCGACGGTCCAGCAGCTGGGGCAGGGAAATTTGCCTGATACAATCGGACGTCGGTGTAGGGCTAGCAGAGTGCCCGCAAGTACTTGGCTGTGACACACCTAATTCTACACCTTCATTCCTCTCAGTGCAGCTTTCAGAGAGGACTGAAGGTATAGTGGGGTTGGAGATCCCAGCTGATGAGGAGCAAGGAGAGGTCGGCTTTGTTCTTTGGTGTGGGTCTTTAAGGTGCACTTGCCAACAAGCTGCATGGCAGGTCAACACATGTCTGGTCATGCTTGTGGTGCCCAAGTGGCTGATGTTTTGGCCACGCGAGATACGCTTGAGACATATTTTGCAAATAGCAGCCGTGCGATCTGATGCACTCGTATCAACAAAGGCCCACACCAAAGAACTTTTGTAATAACGCACAGAGGCAGTGCCCTGTACAGGTGGAGCACTGTGGTGTGATTCAGTTGGTGTGCTGCCCTCAACCTGGCCCCCGGAGGGCATCCTGCCTCGTTGGAGATGTGCCTCCTCCTCTCTCCGTTCAGGCACCCACGTGGAGTCAGTGACCTCATCATCCCCTCCCTCTTCACCACTGGAGCAAACCTGGCAGTATGCTGCAGCTGGTGGAACATGACTGCCAGATTGCTGTCCTTGAGCATCCCCCCTCTCTGCGCTCACGCTACTGCCTTCCTCTAGCTGGGTATCATCATCGGAGCCTTCAAAACGCTGGGCATCCTCCTGGAGCATGTACCCAACACTGTGCTCAAAGAGCTCGGGGGGACTCCTCAGGAGGACATGGTGGGTCTAGGGAAGGGGTGACTGATGACATTGAGTACGCGTTGGCAGCTGCTTTGCCAGTACCCTGAGCCTGGGTGAGAGAGGATTCGGCATAATGCGGCTCAACATGTCCAGCTGCCGAAAATCAGGACAAGCGTGTCCCATGGCCACATGCTGATGACGATGCACCGCGTCCATGACCAGCACTGTTGTCTCTAGTCACCGAGCCTGCTTGCCCTGTTTTCTTGGCTCGTGACTGTCTGCCTCTCCTTGTTGGTCTTCCAGACATT
This sequence comes from Lithobates sylvaticus, assembly GCA_028564925.1. Classification (NCBI taxonomy): domain Eukaryota; kingdom Metazoa; phylum Chordata; class Amphibia; order Anura; family Ranidae; genus Lithobates; species Lithobates sylvaticus. Next base: position 544,639,285 of record CM053026.1, read on the forward strand.
GTAATGGCCTGCAGGGAGATGGGAAAAAAGCTATTGGGTAGTGTATATTGTGCTGGAGTCACACAGCACACACACTGCAGATAACTCCTGCAGATGGCTGTCTTAGATGACAACAGGGCAGAAGGGCAGATACAGGTTGAGGTGGTTTAGTGTGCTGTGCTAGACTCACACAGCGCACACACACACTAACTCCTGCAGATGGCTGTCTTAGATGACAACAGGGCAGAAGGGCAGATACAGGTTGAGGTGGTTTAGTGTGCTGTGCTAGACTCACACAGCACACACACACACTAACTCCTGCAGATGGCTGTCTTAGATGACAACAGGGCAGAAGGGCAGATACAGGTTGAGGTGGTTTAGTGTGCTGTGCTAGACTCACACAGCACACACACACACTAACTCCTGCAGATGGCTGTCTTAGATGACAACAGGGCAGATACAGGTTGAGGTGGTTTAGTGTGCTGTGCTAGACTCACACAGCACACACACACTAACTCCTGCAGATGGCTGGATTGTAAGAGAACAGCACTTTCCCCACACGCAAATGCCTGAGAAGAACACACTGTCCCTGCCTATTCTTCCTCTTTCCCTACACTTTCCCCACACGCAAAGGCTGAGAAGAATACACTATCCCTACCTATTTTTCCTCTATCCCTACACTTTTCCCACACAGAAATGATTCACATATAGTGTACAGTACACTGTCCCTGCCTAGCAATACTCTTTCCCTCAACGCCGGAACACACTACTTGAGGCCGCCGGCGCATCCTGCCTGTGGCCAATTATTGCTCTCCTAGCCGCTGGCTCTATGATTGGCCAAGCATGCGGGGTCACAGTGCATGTCTGGCCAATCATCAGCCAGCAATGCACTGCGACTGGCGCAGTGCATTGTGGACCGTTCACATCACACAAATTTGATGCGAACGGCCCTTAGAGTTCTTCCCTTGACGAGCGGACGAGCGGCCGATGTTCGATTCGAACATCGGTTCGAATCGAACACCGGGCCCATCCCTAGTGCTGAAGTATGGATCTCACTGGTGGCATGGATACCGGGGAGTGAGCTGTGTGTGCTGAAGTATACAGTGCCTTGAAAAGGTATTTGTACCCCTTGAAATTTTCCACATTTTGTCATGTTATAACCAAAAATGTAAATGAATTTTATTGTGTTTTTATGTGATAGACCAACACAAATTGGCACGTAATTGTGAAGTGGAAGGAAAATGATAAACGTTTTTCAAAATGATTTACAAATATCTGAAAAGTGTGACATGCATTTGTATTCAGCCCCCCTTGAGTCAATACTTTGTAGAACCACCTTTCGCTGCAATTACAGCTGCAAGTCTTTTTGGGGATGTCTCTACTAGCTTTGCACATCTAGAGTGAAATTTTTGCCCTTCTTTGCAAAATAGCTCCAGCTCTGTCAGATTGGATGGTGAGCATCTGTGAACAGCAATTTTCAAGTCTTGCCACAGATTCTCAATTGGACTTTGATTGGGCCATTCTTGCACATAAAAAATGCTTTGCTCTAAATCATTCCATTGTAGCTCTGGCTGTATGTTTAGGGTTGTTGTCCTGCTGTAAGGTGAACGAACCTCCGCCCCAATCTCAAGTCTTTTGCAGACTCCAACAGGTTTTCTTCTAAGATTGCCCTGTATTTGGCTCCATCCATCTTCCCATCAACTCTGACCAGCTTCCCTGTCCCTGCTGAAGAAAAGCATCCCCACAACATGATGTGCCACTACCATGGTGGGGATGGTGTGTTCAGGGTGATGTGCAGTGTTAGTTTTCTGCCACACACAGCGTTTTGCTTTTAGGCCAAAAAGTTCAATTTTTGTCTCATCTGACCAGGGCACTTTCTTCCATGACATGGCCGGTCAGTTTAGGTGAACGGCCATGTCTTGGTAGGTTTGCAGTTGTGTCATACTCTTTCCATTTTTGGATGATGGATTAAACAGTGCTCTGTGAGATGTTCAAAGCTTGGGATATTTTTTTTTATAACCTATAGTAACCCTGCTTTAAACTTCTCCACAACTTTATCCCTGAACTGGTGTGTTCCTTGGCCTTCGTGATGCTGTTTGTTCACTAAGGTCCTCTAACAAACCTCTGAGGGCTTCACAGAACAGCTGTATTTATACTGAGATTAAATCGCACACAGGTGGACTCTATTTACTAATTGGGTGACTTCTGGAGGCTATTGGTTCCACTAGATTTTAGTTGGAGGTATCAGAGTAAATAAGGCTGAATACAAATGCACTGCAAACTTTTCACATATTTGGAGAAAAAAGTTGAAAAACATTTATAATTTTTCTTCCACTTCACAATTATGTGCCACTTTATGTTTGTCTATCACATAAAATCCCAATAAAATTTCAAGGGGTCTGAATACTTTTTCAAGCCACTGTAGATCTCAATAGTAGCATGGATACCGGGGAGTAAGCTGTGTGTGCTGAAGAGTAGATCTCAGTTGATAGGGCTCTTTCACACTGGTGGCCGGGGGGAGGTAAAAAGAGGCGTCTGAGCCTTGGCTCTACATTTACTCCCCCTCCCCAACCATCACCACTCACTGGAATTCTAACATTACAGCCTGACAGTGCTGTTCACATGCTGCAGCCGAGATACTTTGCAGAGGTTAACGGATGACACTGCTTGTCAAACGCACCCATTGAGGTCTGCACCGCATCCATGAGCAAAATGCTTGACTTGTAGTTGCGATGTGGTCCTGCAATGTAAAATTGCTGTTAGGAAATAAAAAAAAAAAAAGGAGAAAAGCAAAACCAGACATCAGGAGGTGGCAGTATTGTCTCCTGAATGTCTGCCAGATGCTGCTTGACCACCCTCTGAGAAGCTATCAATTATGAATCACTTTTCAGAGGGTGGCAAGCTTGCTGCCTGTCTGAAAGGACCTGTAGGGATACTTTTAGATTTGATAAGTAGACCTCTTTGTTACAAAAGAACTCCTGCTATAACCACTTTCTGAAAATGCTCAAAGTTTTAGACTTCCACATATGCAGCCTACAAACAAAAGGGCATAATGCCTATTTTACCTCATCACATTTAGGAGTTGTCTACAACTGTGTTGTTCTGTGAAGAGCGCTCTGCGGCAGATCACTTTTTACAGATCGGTGCTCGCGCGACTAACAGGAGGCAATGGTGGCATATCCTGAATGCCTGTTTTTTTTTTTTTTTTTATGGGAATACTGTGCCCCAATCATGAGCTAAGTGGTTGACTTCAGGAACTAAAGATGGAAGTAGGATGTTGAAACTCTCACTTTTAGGGGTCTGTAAGAGGTCTAATGGGATGTTAGGCTTTCTAATAATAAAGTCCAGCTTTGACTTTTAAGGCCCCTTTCACACGGGCGGTTCCGTTCAGGTCCACCTGTCAGTTTTTTTGGTGGACCTGAACGGACTCTCCATAGAGGGACGGATGTCAGCGGTGACATGTCCGCTGACATCCGACCCGCTCCAATCTGAAAAAGTGTGACGGAGGAAAAAGCTATTTTTCCATCCGTCTGCAGATCGGATCAGGTGATGACGGACTCTGCGGTCCGTCGTCATCCGATCCCCCATAGGGTAGAGTGGCGCTCTGAGTGCAGAGACAGACCTGTCATCTTCCTGCACAGCGGGGGATCGACGGAGCGATCCCCCGCTGTGTAGAGCGGGCTCCGTACACGTCCGTGTGAAAGAGCCCTTACATGTTGGCTTCCTCTGAAATGAGCAACAGTGCCCAGGTCTGTAATATTTTTCCCAAACCTTATTTAATTTTGTATACTAATCACCAGTAGGGGGAGCCAAGAACATGAACAAAGCTTCAGCCTTGGACATTCTGCGGCACCCTGTGTCGTGTATCATAGAAGAGTTTGGCCTGCTCTGAACGTTACTTGAAGGAAATCTCTCCTTTGAGAGAATGGTATCTCATGGTTGAATTTACCTGTACTTTGAACTAAGCGTATTTGAACATTTTAGGAAAACATTACCATAGGCTCTGTCTTTTTTAATGTCACTAAAAGGTTTCATGCTATGCTCAAAATATATACAGTATGTCCTTTCTCTTTGTAGTCTCAATAACACATTTCAAAGCGATTACTTTTCTTTCATTTGAATTCCCCAGTTCAATGCGCTTCTCTTTTTCAAAACTCCGTAAGAATAATAGTACTGAAAAATAGTCCCAGAGATCAACAGCAGGTAACGAAATATGTCATTGGTAATGGTTTCTCTATTAACAGATAATTTGATTAAAACTTGCAATTTTCCCCTAAACTTATGAATACCTGGTTAAACAAAAAAGTATGCAAAAAGATGTGTTGCTATTAATAATCCCAATGGCTCAAACCTGGGTACCATCTACTTACAGGTAGATAGGTACATAGGTGTACCGTATGCAAGTGATATGAGTTTACTATGCTTCAGCCATGCATTTCCATTAAACAGTAAGGAAGAATAAAATCAAAGCCCAAAGTGACCTTAAAGGGGTTGTAAAGGCAGAAGGTTTTTTATCTTAATGCATTCTATGCATAAGATAAAAAGCCTTCTGTGTGCAGCAGCCCCCCTAACACTTACCCGAGGTCCCTCTCTATCCAGCGATGTCCACGAGTGTCTCAGCCGTCTGGGATTCTCCTTCCTGACTGGCTGAGACACAGCAGCGGCGCCATTGGCTCTCAATGCTGTCAATCAAAGTTGGCTAGCCAATTAGGGGAGAGGGGGGCCAGGTCGGGGGAATGGACAAATGGAGCTGTGGCTCTGGTGCCCCCATAGCAAGCTGCTTGCTGTGGGGGCACTCAACAGGAGGGAGGGAGGGGCCAGGAGCACAGAAGAGGGACCTGAGAAGTTGAGGATCTGGGCCGCTCTATGCAAATCCACTGCAACAGAGCAGGCAAGTATAACAAGTTTGTTATTTTTTTGTAATTTTTACAGGAAAAAAGCGAGACTTTACAATCACTTTAATTCCAATATCCCATATACCTTGGTCCTTAGAAATTATTTGCAGATTGAAGACACCAATAAAATTAGCTGAATGTTCTGAACTTTTGATGGTGTTCCTTCTTTGTTCATTCTACAACAATAAGTACTGATGAGAGATTATTAGCTACTTTGACAAGAATTTTAGCCAAGGATTATTTTTTACAACATAGGGTGCACTTTATTTCAGGTACTTGTAAAGCGCTGTCAATTTACATATACACTATTTTGTCAAAAGTATTGGGACTTCTGTCTGTACATGCACATTATTTTTATAATACAGGATTTATAGCGTTGCCAATTTACGCAGTGCTTTACAACTTGAGGCATCCCAGTCTTAGTCCGTAGGGTTCAATATTGAGTTGGCCCACCTTTTGCAGCTTCAACTCTTCTGGGAAGGCTGTCCACATGGTTTAAGAGTGTGTCTATGGGAATGTTTGACCATTCTTCCAGAAGCACATTTGTGAGGTCAGACACTGATGTTGGATGAGAAGCCCAGGCTCATAGAACACCTTTGGGATGAATAAGAGCGGAGACTATCGGTTTGCAGGCCAGTCAAGATCCTCCACCTCAAACTTGCTCATCCATGTCTTTATGGACCTTTCTTTGTGCACTGGTCCAAATCATTTGGTGGCGGGGAGATTATGGTGTGGGGTTGTTTTTCAGGGGTTTGACTTGGTCCCTTAGAGCTAGTGAAGGGAACTCTTAAGGCGTCTGCCTACCAAGACATTTTGGACAATTTCATGCTCCCAACTTTGTGGGAACAGTTTGGGGATGGCCCCTTCCTGTTCCAACATGACTGCTCACCAGTGTCCATAAAGACATGGATGAGCGAGTTTGGGGTGGGTGGTGAGTTTTGGGCTAGTACATTTACATCAGTCCCGGCCCTTAAGGAGCTTACAATCTAAGGTCCCTGGCTCACATTCAAACATACACATAATAGGGCCAATTTAGATAGGAGCCAATTAACCACTTCAGCCCCGGACCAATTGTCAGCTTAAGGACCAGAGGTCTTTTTTCAATTTCGCACTGCACTACTTTAACTGGTAATTGTGCGGTCATGCAGTTTTGTAACGAAACGAAATTTGCGTCCTTTTCTTCCCACAAATAGAGCTTTCTTTTGATGGTATTTGATTGCCTCTGTGATTTTTATTTTTTGCGATATAAACGGAAAAAGAGCGAAAATTTTGAAAAAAAAATAGATTTTCTACTTTTTGTTATAAGAAAAATCTAATAAACTCAATTTTAGTCAAACATTTGGGCCAAAATGTATTCAGCCACATGTCTTTAGTAAAAAAAATGCCAATAAGCGTATATTTATTGGTTTGCGCAAAAGTTATAGCGTCTACAAACTAGAGTACATTTTCTGGAATTTACACCGCTTTTAATTTATGACTGCCTATTTCATTTCTTGAGGTGCTAAAATGGCAGAGAAGTACAAAACCCCCCCAAATGACCCCATTTTGGAAAGTAGACACCCCAAGCTATTTGCTGAGAGGCATGTTGAGCCCATTGAATATTTTTTTTTTTAGTCCCAAGTGATTGAATAAAGACAAAAATAAAAAATAATTTTTTTTTTCTTCAAAAAGTTGTCACTAAATGATATATTGCTCACACATGCCATAGTTATATGTGGAATTGCACCCCAAAATACATTTTGCTGCTTCTCCTGAGTATGGGGATACCACATGTGTGGGACTTTTTGGGAGCCTAGCCGCGTACGGGGCCCCGAAACCCAAGCACCGCCTTCAGGATTTCTAAGGGTGCAAATTTTTGATTTCACTCCTCACTACCTATCACAGTTTCGAAGGCCATAAAATGCCAAAATAGCACAAAACCCCCCCAAATGACCCCATTTTGGAAAGTAGACACCCCAAGCTATTTGTTGAGAGGCATGGTGAGTATTTTACAGCTCTCATTTGTTTTTGAAAATGAAGAAAGTAAAGAAAAAAAATTTTTTTTTTTCTTTTTTCAATTTTCAAAACTTTGTGACAAAAAGCGACATCTGCAAAATACTCACAATACCTCTCAGCAAATAGCTTGGGGTGTCTACTTTCCAAAATGGGGTCATTTTGGGGGGTTTTATGCCATCTGGGCATTCCATGGCCTCCGAAACTGTGATTGGCAGTGAGAAGTGAAATAAAAAAATTACTCCCTTAGAAAGCCTGAAGGCGGTGCTTGGTTTTTGGGGTTCCGTACGCAGCTAGGCTCCCAAAAAGTCCCACACATGTGGTATCCCCGTACTCAGGAGAAGCAACAGAATGTATTTTGGGGTGTATTTCCACATATGCCCATGACATGTTTGAGCAATATATCATTTAGTGACAACTTTTTGTAAAAAAAATATATATATTTTTTTTTTTTCATTATTCAATCTCTTGGGACAAAAAAAAAAATATTTAATGGGCTCAACATTGCTCTCAGCAAATAGCTTGGGGTGTCTACTTTCCAAAATGGGGTCATTTGGGGGGGGTTTGAACTGTCCTGGCATTTTATGCACAACATTTAGAAGCCTATGTCACACGTCACCCACTCTTCTAACCACTTGAAGACAAAGCCCTTTCTGACACTTTTTGTTTACATGAAAACATATTTTTTTTTTGCAAGAAAATTACGTTGAACCCCCAAACACTATATATATTGTTAAAGCAAAGGCCCTACAGATTAAAATGGTGGGTGTTGCATTTTTTTTTTCCACACAGTATTTGCGCAGCGATTTTTCAAACGCATTTTTTGTGGAAAAAATACACTTTTTTTTATTTTAATGCACTAAAACACACTATATTGCTCAAATTTTTGATGAAATAAAAAATATGATCTTAGGCCGAGTACATGGATACCAAACACGACATGCTTTAAAATTGCGCACAAACACGCAGTGGCGACAAACTACATACATTTTTAAAAGCCTTTAAAAGCCTTTACATGATACCACATTAGATTCACGGAGGAGGTCTACTGCTAAAATTACTGCCCTCGATCTGACCTTCGCGGTGATACCTCACATGCATGCTGCAATTGCTGTTTACATATGACGCCAGACCAACGCTTGTGTACGCCTTTGCGCAAGAGAAGGGGGGGCAGGGGTGCTTTTTTTTTTTTTTTTTTTTAGTTTTTTTTTTATTTATTTAGCTTTTTTATTCTATTTTTAAACTGTTCCTTCCATTTTTTTTCTTTGTTATGATTTTTATTGTTATCTCAGGGAATGTAAATATCCCCTATGATAGCAATAGGCAGTGACAGGTACTCTTTTTTTGAAAAAATTGGGGTCTATTAGACCCTAGATCTTTCCTCTGCCCTCAAAGCATCTGACCACACCAAGATTGGTGTGATAAAATGCTTTCCCAATTTCCCAATGGCGCGGTTTATATCCGGGAGGGGGGACATTCCCTCCTACTGCTTGTAAAAGCAGTCTAGAGGCTAATTACCCGCTAGAATTGCTTTTACATGAAAGCCGATCACTGGCTGAAAAGAATGATACCAAGATGATACCTAAACCTGCAGGCATCATTCTGGTATAACCATTCAAAGTCCAGCAACATACTGGACATATATTGTAATCTTTTTTTTTTTTCATGCAGCCTCTTGGCTGAACGAAAAAAAGAGATTGATTGGTGGGTATGCCCACCATTAGAATACCTCCCTTCATCCACCCACTTCTAATGATGGGCATACATGCACCATTTATATATGCCGATGCATGGGGGCATCCTCCCGCAAAAGTTATGCCGTGTACACACGGTCGGAATTTCGACCGTATGTACGTGGCATTAGGAGCCAATCGCTCCTCCGCCCCCCCTGCTGCCCCCATGCTTCGGCACATATGCTCTTTTTTTTAACTGTGGTGGTGAAATCACCTCCTACAGCGTTGGAGTCGCGGCTTTATGTATCGTGGGAGCAAACGCTGTTGCTGTCAAGATAAATAAATCCGCGCTGCAACTGAATGGCGCACCTGAAAACAAAAAAATGCTTAACACTAAAACACAGTAAACAAAATTACATACCTGAAAAGCAAGCATGATAAAACATGATAAAACATAATAAAACATTGCAGAATAGAATGGAGTAAAAAAAGAGCAACAATAGAGAGAGAGAGAGAACAATAAAACGACAACTATTTTTGTTTTTTTTATTTTTTTGAGATTCACAGGTAAAAAAGCTCCTGACTGTTAGCGACTGAATCAAAACGCTACCACAAAAAAAATGTTAGCGATCGCAGGGATCAGGCCTGACTCTGCGAACACTGCAGTTATGTGTGCTTAGTGTTTTGTAAGTGACAGTGATCGATCGATACTGCACTTGGGTGGGCTGGGCTGGGCGGAGGGGGAAAACGCAGGTGCGAGCAGGTATCTGGGCTGATCCCGCTAACAATGCGTTTTTTTGGAACCCTAAACTGCTGGGACGCTAGTATAGATCTGATCAGATCAGATATTGATCTGTTCAGATACTATACCACTAAGGGAGGTGTATGCTTTGCGCGTGGGTGTTTGCGGTACTGGCACTAACCTGGGGCGACGCAGACCTTATTTGACCCTAAAACCTAATTGATATCACCCGCCGGGCGATCAGGGGGTTAAACCGTTATTGGGTACTAAATGGCGGGTGCCCTGACAGTATAAAAAACAAGCTAACTAACCAGCGTCACCCGTAACAGTAATACAAAAAAAAACTGGTTACCTAGCGACACTAATGCAGCGATCAGAAAAACGATCGCTTAGTGACACTGGCAAAAGGGGGTGAAAGGGTTAACTAGGGGCAATCAGGGGGTTAAACCTTTATTAGGTAATATATGGGGGTACCTGACGCTATATAAAAACCTGACGGGGAACCTAAATAACGAAATAACTAACTGGCTAACCAGCGTCACCAGTGACAGTTATACGGTGATTACTGGTGAAAGGGTTAACTCTAGGGGCAATCAGGGGGTTAAAACCTTTATTTAGGTTGTAATATGGGGGTACCTGACCTATAAAACTATTTATGAACCTATATAAAACATGGCGGTTAAAATAAAAAAAAAATGGTTACCTAGCGACACAATGCAGCGATCAGAAAAACGATCGCTTAGTGACACTGGGAAAAGGGGGTGAAGGGGTTAACTAGGGGCAATCAGGGGGGTTAAACCTTTATTAGGGGGGGGTAGGGGGCTACCTAGGACCTAAAACTAACTGCCCTGACAGTTATTACAGTCACACTGACACTAAATGCAGTGATCAGTAAATAAATGATCACTGCAATTAGTGACACTGTGACTGGGGGGGGAGGGGGTGATCTGGGGGGTGATCAGGGGGTGACAGGGGGGTGGAATATGTGCCTAACTGTACTGGTGTCAGTGTAGTGTTGTGCACTAACCTCTACATGTTCGCCGCTCGGCGTCTCCGGTCACATAGACCGGCGCACCGAGCGTGACATCACTTCCGCCTTCCTGTCTATACAATAGACAGGAAGGGGAAGCTTTTCATTCGCCAGGAGCGATCGCGAGGGGGTGGCCAGAAACCACTGGCCGTCCCCTCGTCCCGGATCGCTCCTGAAGCGATGCCGACCGTCCCCGCCGGCGGAGGGGGGTCCGATCGGACCCCCAACCGCCTGAAGAATGGCACGTACAGGTACGTGGTTCTGCCTGTACGTGCCATTCTGCCGACGTATATCTACATGGGGCGGTCGGCAAGTGGTTAACCAACCAGCATGTCTTTGGAGCGTGGAAGGAACCCACACGGGCACAGGGAGAACATGCAGAACGTTTTTTTACTGCATTCTCTGCATTAGGGTAAAAAAAACCTTTGCATGCAGCCCCAGACCCCGATCTTGATCCAGCACTGTGCACAAGAGCAGAGGCTCTCGCCTTCCTCATGGGCTCAGAGACTGCATCGGGAGCCATTGGCTCCTGCTGCTGTCAATCACAGATAGTGAGAAGGGGCAGGGCTGAGTCATGCTCTGTGTGTCAATGGACACCCAGAGCAGGCATATACAAGTGCCCCCATAGCAAGTGGCGTGCTAAGGTGGGCACTCCTGGGGGGGGGGGGGGAGCCTGGAGTATTGGCAGGGGACTCAAAAAGAGGAGGATCGGAGTTGCTCTGTGCAAAACCATTGACATGTTTGTAAATGCTTAATTTATTAAAATTAAAATAACAATCACAGGTGGCCCTTCTCCCACTATTTACCAATATTAGAGGGTCCATCTTCAATGAAAACTAATGTAAGAGGGTTTTTCTCCACTGACAATCAGTAAAAGGAGGTCGTCATCACTCACTACCAATGTGAGCAGACACCACAATTTCCACTGTCTGCTTCTCTGTTTAGGCTATTGTTACGATTTTCATTCAATATGATTACTATTATAAAAATAATTTTTATTATAGAGGTTTATTGATAAAAATGGTCTGCTCTAGATGTTAAATACATTAGATACATAACTACATAGAGCACAAAAAGATCATCTTCTAAAATCAGCCCTCATATACCCACTGTCCTGCTACCTGTCTCAACATCTGCAGCCTATGCTTTCAAGAGAGGAGGATTTTGACACCCTTTGGCATTGCCACCATCCCTTCACTATAGCAATTTCTACTTTCTAATTTTCTCCAATGGATTCTTTAAGGGAAACAAGTTTATATTAGTTATAACTATTTATTTTATATACAATATAATACATCCGTCATGTGTAATACCAAAAACAAATTGCACAAGATATGACATAGTAGATGACCCTGATCCCAACCCAGAAATGACTGTATACAAATAAATTGTCTTAGTTCTTCATTAAAGCATTCTAACTGGGTGACCCAGTGCGGTTCAATATCCTTGTTGTTAATCTTCCTTAGGGGTAAGGGTATGCTACTATATCTATTGTACATACACAGTTTCATCAGCCATTTTCTAAATTTCAGATGTCTCATCTCTAGTCTGCCAGGGCATACATCTCCATCTCAGATCTCCACTCAAAGATCAGACTGGCCAAACCGGACCGACAACAATTTTGACTCTCAGCTCCCAAATTGCAGCATACAATTCTACAAATATGTACAGCATGCACCTGCAGATCTGCAGCCTAGGAGGAGAGATTAGCAAGGTGGTAAAATTAATTAATCACATGGAACATCACACAAGGAGATTTTACAGCAATTCTATATTTTACAAGGTTAACCACTTCAGCCCCGGACCAATTGGCAGCCAAAGGACCAGGCCCCTTTTTGCGATTTGGCACTGTGTCGCTTTAACTGACAATTGTGCGGTCGTGCGACGTGGCTCCGAAACAAAATTGGCTTCTTTTTTTTCCCACAAATAGAGCTTTCTTTTGGTGGTATTTGATCGCTCCTGCGGTTTTTATTTTTTTTGCGCTACAAACAAAAATAGAGCGACAATTTTGAAAAAAATGCAATATTTTTTACTTTTTGCTATAGTAAATATCCCCCAAAAAAATATATAAAAAAATATATTTTTCCTCAGTTTAGGCCGATACGTTTTCTTCTACATATTTTTGGTAAAAAAAAAATCGCAATTAGCGATTATTGATTGGTAAACAAAAGTTATAGCGTTTACAAAATAGGGAATAGTTTTATAGCATTTTTATTAATATTTTTTTTTTACTAGTAATGGCGGCGATCAGCGATTTTTATTGTGACTGCGACATTATGGCGGACACATCGGACATTTTTGACTTATTTTTGGGACCATTGTCATTTATACAGAAATCAGTGCTATTTAAATAGCACTGATTCCTATGTAAATGACAGTGGCAGTGAAGGAGTTAACCACTAGGGGGCGGGGAGGAGACAGTGTGACGTGTTTACACAGACCTCTCCCCGTTCTTCAGCTCTGTGACCCGATCGCGGGACACCAGCAGCGATCGGGTCAGCTGGTCCCGCGGCCGTGGTCACGGAGCTCCCGGAAGGGTCGCGAGCGCGCCGCCGCGGCTAGGCAATTAAGGGGGAAGGAATATATACGTGCTTTTGCCTAGCTGTGCCATTTTGCCGACGTATATTTACATGCGGAGGTCGGGAAGCAGTTAAACTGTATGGCTTAAAGCTTAGTATACACGGGCTGAATGTCAGGTGGCAGTAACCACAACCGACATTTAGCCTGTGTGTACTGAAGCCGGCTTCTGTCGATGGGGCATGACCGAAAGAGGTCTGCCGATCGGCTCCCAAAGTGTTCTGGTGTCCCCCTGTCAGAACACAATAGCACAGCAGGGGAAATCACTGTACTATAGCTCCTCCTGAGCTGTAAGGTTTTTTTTTTTTTTTGTTTAGACCTGCTGGGTTGAACAATAAAAAAAACTACTAGTGTACCTAGTACACTACTAGTGTACTAGGCTTTGGCAGTACTATGCTCAAATTAAAGTGGATGTAAACCCGATTCATGAAATATGACCTAGGCACATATGTCAGTAGTGTTTACTTATCTCTCTAAAAAGCACTAAGTCCCGCGTCTTTCTGCTGCTCTGTTATCAGCATGATAACTTCAGACAAGTTCTCAGAGATGGGAGATAAAAGCAGCCTGAAATTTGTGTCAGGGAGGGAGCTATAAATAGATTAGCAGAGAGCTTGTCTATTCACAGCACAGCTCTACATGTTCTTCTGCCTATGTGGAGTCTGGGCACACAGTGTATGCCCAGACTCCACACCCACTGCTGGAACAGGAAGAAAAAATTCTAACACGATGTTCACTTTCTAAAGAATATAGAAAGCTGAAGATAGCAGATATACATGTAAAACTTATGTTGGTAGATTTGTTTCATCTCTGTATGATCTGAGGCTGTTCACTTCACTGGGTATAGGAGAGGGTGTACATCCACTTTAAGCAAGCAAATTACTAAAACCACAGTTACTTGGACTCTAGAGGTTTCTTTACCTATATTCTATCTACATTAACTAATCCTGACCAGGGGCTGACTGACAACTTATGGGGCCCTCGGGCAATAGGAGATTATGGGGCCCCACAGTATACACACTCACACACAAACAAAGTATACAATTACACAGTATACACAGACATATTTCTATTGGCTGAGAAGGTACTGGAGAGGTGGGGCAGCTATAATCTCTAGATTTTTAGACCAAAAGGATGTCGGTAAGGGACATTTCAGAGACAAATGTAAAAAAAAAAAACAGATTTGTACATACTGTTCCTGGTTTTACTGAGGCTGGTAACCCTGATGGGGCCCCCTAGTTGCCCGAGTGGCCGAGTGGTCAGTCCGCCCCTGATCCTGACATTATAAAATTTGTTTTGCCTGCTTACACCAGGAGTGTTCAAATGTCCCCATTTTCTTGGGGTTACACCACTACAGCCCTTAGGAAACACTATTAAAGGAATTGACTAATATGTCAGGAATGCTGGCTGCAGAACAATAATGTGGAAGGTAAGACACAATGATTTAATGTAAAAAATTGTACACATAGGAAAACAGATTTGCTTTGATTTCCACTTTAATGTTCTTATTTTGAGTTTTACTACATCATAAAGTGTCAGTCAAAATACAAATTTTCAGATTTCCTGTTCTGGTATGTATCATGATTACGCAAACACAAAGGTTCAGCTAAACTGCGGTGTCACGCTTATGTGTCTCCGGCTTCATTTGCTGAAAATGTGTGGTTAGCCTAATACAACTTTTTTCATAAACCTGAAAAATATGTAATATAGCGTATTGTTAGCAATGTAGAATAAAACAAAAAGGAAATTTAAAGCCTTTTTGTTCTTCCTTTCTACAGTTTTTAATTGCACAATCCAGAGTCCATCTTCCCACACACAAAGCATCCGCTGAATTTTCTGCTCTAGTAATCGTGGTCCTCATCTTGAACTCTACTAATGGATTGACCAGTAAGGGGCTGCTGTTTAAAAAGCATAAGGTTTGGTATTTCCTTGAGGCTAGGGAAACCAAAGTCAGAAACATGATGAGACATTGACAGGATCGGAGAACTTGAGCTCATATTAAGAAAAGTCTAAATTTAGTGCCAAGAAGTCCTCCAGATACCGGGCACATATGACAACATAACAAAAGGTCAGGGACAGACTTGATATGCAACTGAAGGTCAAGGACTGAGTTCATGGTCTCTGCATGATATTGTGCCTAACCTGCTACTTTTTAGGCAAAGATATGTTAAATGGTTAATAATTTTAATTTAAGTGATCAGATCATATATTTAAGAGCCATTCATGCAAAATCCCTTATATTTTTCTCACAACTGTAGCTACAGTATCATTTGTACACATAAGCTTCTCTTTGTTTTGCTCTGGCACACACATTCTCAGCTCTCTGGCACACAGGTTTTCCTGTTATCTGGATACAGGCCCAGTGATCTTGAACACAAAAAGCTCCTCTGTTAATTGGCACAAAATCGTTGTATTATTTGCACTGCTGCAACTTTCTCTGACAGTCTTGAAAAATGGTTCTATGATCTCCACATGACTTTCACTAAACTCAGAATACAATGCTCTTTATGTCTTCAAAAGTCCATATGACCACAAACCCTGGTAATTGCCAAATACAAAGTGGGTAAGGGTATTCGATAAGTGTACATTGATCCATTTTTTTTTTTCTTAAATGGCTCCCATGTGATGGAAGGTACAAGACATGGTTACTTACCAAAATCTGAAGAATAAATAGCTCTCATTGGATGGCCTGTATGGTGGCTAGATCCTGGGTGAAAAATAAACCAACTGCTCTGTGGACATGGAACCATTCTTTGGTGAACATAAGTAGAGGAGTTTCTCTCAGCCCATTATTCCCTTTGAGTTGAGCACTCACCCTGTCCTTTTCCTTTAATGGATATGTCCAAGACTTTTACGCAGGGCTGAATTTCTGTATGGCCAACAAAGGCCATGACTTATTGTGCAAGGGTTTCCAAGAGCAACAAGCAGCTTCTCACACATCCTGTGTCCTGACTGCCATTCTGCCTGCTACAGCAATCTGCCTGGGTTCCTGTTCTTGATGTTCCTGCTACTGTTGAGGTCGTTTTCTGCGCACTTAGAGTTTACCAATTTAAGGTCAATATTGCTGGGAGGGTAAGGACAAAGACTGCCTATTCTCTAGATGTCATATTAAGATGTTCTGATGCAGAATGGGCAGCTTGTCAATTCCAGTCTCTGTGCCCCAGCATCGGTGTGGATTTTACTTCTAGGAAGTCTGATCTTGTTTAATGTTTTAATAAAAAGTTTTCAGTTGGGTGGAGGATTAGTGAGTTGGCCTAGGAAGGCAAGACCTATAAGTCCAGCCATTTCATATTGTTGGTTTGTCACATTATGTTGGCACCTCTGTGTATGCATCAGCATCTGAAAACAATAAGGGACATCAGTCAGTGCACTGCTAATGCTACACAGGAAACAGGCAAAGAGCACAGGAAGTTGTAAGCTTACTAGATTGCTGGCAGGGTCAACAGGTAATTTTTTTCAGTTATTAAACAGATAAAACACTTTCAAGTGTATAATTACCAGACCAAAAATTAGGGCTACATACACTTTAAAGGGAAATAGTTATAGAAATATACAAGCTGCCACTTTAAAGGTCAAATGTATGAAGCTTTGACCCGTATCTTTGCTTTACTGCTTAGTGAATCAGTGATGATATCAGACGTATAGGGAAGGATACCTCTGCTGTGATTACTCTTATTAAAAACCAAAGGAGCCTATAGATGGCTTGGTTATCTGGAAAATAAGTTCTGCTAGTAAATTAGTTAATTCCCTGCTACATTCAGGTTTAGAAAGGAATCATTAAAGGCAAATGATGAAAACATCAAAAGGAAACCAAGGGAGTTACAGTATATAATTTTAATGTAGAAACCAACCTCTCCTAGAGGAACACTGAAATTAAAAAACTGTCCCCTTTATTATGTGTTAGCACAGGACTGACAAGCCTATGCCAGAAAATGATAAATTATCCAAAAACCAGCACGTGGTAAGAGCCAGACAGAACAATGAGTCTTGATCATGATTTATTGCTTAGAGCAAGACATATACGAGTACAGTGCTTAGTCTGGAGGATAAGGGATGTTAGTATTCAGAAAACTCAAACAATTAAATATAAAAAAAAGATTTTAGCTCTACAGAGAAACTAAATAGAAGGAAGGGGGAGTAATGAAATCAGGAAAAAACACAATATTGTACAGTGGAGCATGTGAGGGTTTTATAATACATTACAATTATAAGCCATCAATTATTGAATTCAAACCTTTTAGTGAAAGAATAAGTATACATAAAGAGAAAGGACATTTTTAATGAGAAATTAGAAGTGAAATATAACAAAACATTAAAAAAATATTGTATGATTGGAATGCAATGACTGGACAAGAAGCAGTATGCAAACCATTTAGATGAGAATATGCAATGCTTTTTTTTTTTTTTTACTTCACCAAGCTTTATTTGTAAAGCAAACTTCAATAGACTGTTTTGACTTTTGCATTTGTGTATTGCAGTGCGCTTACATGTTTTTACACGCGTTGCATTGTGTTGCACTGAAATAAGAATGCCCTGTTCTCCTCTTTTTCAGTGCAGGGCAGTGCAAATCAGTGCAACACACTTATGTGAACTTCTCCTATAAAAATCCAGTGTATAGATACACTACTCCAGGTAAGTGCTCAGCGTCCAATATGCAGACCCAAAACCAGGTGCAGCCCCATCTCACAACCGAAGAACACTGTAGAATGAATGGGATGGCTGCACACCGGAATAGGAAGTCCAAGTAGAAATCTTTATTGCAACCCGAGGAGCACTGTAGAATGAATGGTATGACTGCACACTGGAGTAGGAAGTCCAAGTAGAAGACAATGTACAACGATTGGGATAGGTGCACGCCAAAATACTAAGTCCAAGTAGAGATCTTTATTGCAACCAAGGACACTGCACAATGAATGGGATGGGTGCACACCAAAATAGGAAATCCAAATAGAGATCTTTACTGCAATAAAATTCACCATACACAGTCACAGGAGCTCATGTGACTTTGTATGGTGGATTTTATTTCATTAAAGATTTCTACTTGGACTTCCGCTCCTGGTCTGTGGCCATTTCATTTGTTCTACAGTGTTCTTATAGAAAACACATTGCTTTCACAATGTATATGCGCTGGCATGCGTTATCAACCACCATCATCTAGTGTGAGTGGAACAAGATGGCCATTATGACATTGGATGGTAACAAAGAAAACTGCGCCACAAGAAACAAAATAGTGAAAAATACAAATACTCAGATAATAGTATTAAATTAAACCTATACAATACAGTGAAATCTCAGTATCCTTGTTAATAATCAAATAAATAATAGACCATTAATGCACTATGGTGATTTAAAGTTCATAAGTGTAAAGAGAAGTAATGTGGAACTTGAATAAGTAAGTAAACTCTTCATGTGCCAATGTCCTTTATTGGACCACCGCTGTGCTCCACACAAATAGTGAATCCCGTCACCGATACAAAAGCCGCTTACCAGATGGTAAAAGGCAAATGGCATTCATTAGCGCTCAACCAAGATCATCAACCAAAGGAAAAGGAAACCCTCACAGCAACCTCCTCACGGTGGGTATAAGCCCTTGGTTTCAATAGTTCATCATGTGGTACGTAGCAAATTGGACCCGTTCTTCCAAAATGCTTGTAGATTTCTGGAGATGCTGGGAAAAAAAACATTGGATGTCCTTCCCTTCTTAGAGCCTAGTTGCTTTTTAAGGATGAAAGGGATGCTGAAACACTTGTTAGAATACTTTAAGACCCCTTTCACATTGAGTTTTTTTTTCAGGCGCCTGTAAAGTGCAGCACTATGCTTTGGGGTTGTCTTTCTTCAGCTGGAACAAGGGCCCTAGTCAAGGTAGAGGGAATTATGAACAGTTCCAAATACCAGTCAATATTGGCAAAAAACCTTCAGACTTCTGCTAGAAAGCTGAACATGAAGAGGAACTTCATCTTTCAGCATGACAACAACCCAAAGCATACATCCAAATAAACAAAGGAATGGCTTCACTAGAAGAAGTTTAAAGTTTTGGAATGGCCCAGCCAGAGCCCAGACCTGAATCTGATTGAAAATCTGTGGGATGATCTGAAGAGGGCTGTGCACAGGAGATGCCTTCGCAATCTGACAGATTTGGAAAGAAGTTTTTGCAAAGAAGAGTGAGCAAGTTTTGCCAAGTCAAGATGTGCCATGCTGATACTCATACCCAAAAAGACTGAGTGCTGTAATAAAATCAAAAGGTGCTTCAACAAAGTATTAGTTTAACCACTTCAGCCCCGGACCAAGTGGCAGCCAAAGGACCAGGCCCCTTTTTGCAATTCGGCACTGCGTCGCTTTAACTAACAATTGCGCGGTCATGCGACGTGGCTCCAAAACAAAATTGGCGTCCTTTTTTTCCCACAAATAGAGCTTTCTTTTGGTGGTATTTGATCGCCCCTGCGGTTTTTATTTTTTGCTCTATAAACAAAAATAGAGCGACAATTTTGAAAAAAATGCAATATTTTTTACTTTTTGCTATAATAAATATCCCCAAAAAAATATATAAAAAAACATTTTTTTTTTTTTTCCTCAGTTTAGGCCGATACGTATTCTTCTACATATTTTTGGTAAAAAAAATCGCAATTAGCGATTATTGATTAGTTTGCGCAAAAGTTATAGCGTTTACAAAATAGGGGATAGTTTTATAGCATTTTTATTAATATTTTTTTTTTTATTAGTAATGGCGGCGATCAGCGATTTTTATTGTGACTGCGACATTATGGCGGACACATCGGACATTTTTGACACATTTTTGGGACATTTGTCATTTATATAGAAATCAGTGCTATTTAAATAGTACTGATTCCTATGTAAATGACAGTTGTAGTTAGGGGGTTAACCACTAGGGGGCGGGGAGGAGTCAGTGTGACGTGTTCTGTTTTTTTTTACAGTAGGGGGGCGTGGCTGTACGTCTGACGTCATTGATCGGCGTTCCCGATGACAGGGAACCGCCGATCACTGACAGTCAGTGTAGGAAGCGCGGGGAGAGGTTTGTTTACATAGACCTCTCCCCGTTCTTCAGCTCCGTAACCCGATCGCGGGATACCAGCGGCGATCGGGTCCGCTGGTCCCGCGGCCGTGGTCACGGAGCTCCCGACCGGGACCCCCGGGCAGGCAAATTAAAGGGGACGTACAGGTACGTGCTTTTGCCTGCCCGTGCCATTCTGTTGACGTATATCTACAGGAGGCGGTCAGGAAGCGGTTAAGGGTGTGCACACTTATGCAACCATATTATTCTAATATTTTACTTCCCCCTCAACTGAGTTGTACAGTTTATAGGTCACATTAAAGGTGTAAAAAGTTCTGAAATGATTTATCTTTATTTCATTTTTTTACATCACAGAAACGTGACATTTTAACAGGGATGAGTAGACTTTTTTATATCCACTGTATACAGATCAAAAAACAAAACAAAACAAAAAATAAAATGCAACAATAATGTTATTATATTGTAGTTTTTTATGGAAGCTTTTGAACAGCGTTAGGTTATAAGCTTCCATTTACACAGGCGTAGCTGCTGGATTCACCAATATAAGTGTCAGGACGAGGAAATAGGAGTGCGGTTGCTAATATAAGCACAGGAGCGTGCATTAACACACGACCCTCCCTTTGTATCACCTGTTATGAAAGTAGCAGGGTAGGTGCTGTCATCAATAATATGATCCCCGTGTGTGACCAGTAATGCAGGCAGGGTCGCTGATATAGTGGGGATGTTTCTGCGCCCCACCTACTGTGTGCTGTCCCCCAAAGTAGCTGCCTCCTCTACCTTGGGGTTGGCCTGGCCCTGTATATAACAGATGCTCAAAATTATATATAAAGTTACTGACTTATATGCATTGTATCTCACTGGTTGCTATGGTACAGTGTACATTTGTACCACAAAAACATTTTTATTGCCTGGATGTCTTTTCTGGTAATGATTATTATTTGTTTAATTTCATAATTATTTCATAATTATTATCTAAATTATTTTGTCACATACAGAAAAAAATTAACCAATATGCATGTGAAATAATCTAAGTATGCTACATTCTTTATTTTTTATTATGATTATTTATTATAATGATCAATGAGCTGTGGTATAAAGACAAAAAGCTGCTCTAGATAACAACATTCAATCTGTGCAATGTTTAATGAACAAAGATGCTCACTTTGTTCCAGTGCACAGGAAAATAACACAATCACCAGCACTTACACTGTGCTAAATCACCCATGTTATGTGTAACTTGGCCCGATGCTTTATGATCAAAGGTTAATTGTTACCCAGATTTCATTTACTCCTGTTAATTGTGGAATGTTCTGATAAATCCTCAATAAATGACATCTGACTGACGCTTTCCACTAAATCAGGTTAGGAAAGTGAGCCACACTTGCCCTTCCCGTCATACCAGATATGAAGATATCACGTCAAAGCTGGTGCTTATGGTTGTCTAGGGAACACCAGCAAGCTGTATTTTACATTATCAAGTAAGGTATTTTGGTTCATATCATCAGTTTCAGATAACCCCAAAAATGTAAAATCAAGTTTGAGCCACTTAATCGATACTGGATTATACAGTATGCAATGCAAAGATACATTAAAAGAAAAGAAAAGGTATATACTAAAGACTAAGTTAACCTTTTGTAAAAAAAAAGAAAAAAAATTGTAAATGCACATGATTTTGCATGTAATAAAAAATGTGCATTAATATATATATATATATATATATATATATATATATATATATATATTTTTTACCATGGAGTCTGTAAAGCGTTGCACCCATGATCAGTAAATGGTTGATGCAATGTTAGCCCCCATACACACGGTCGGAAATTCCGACCACAAAATCCGTCTGATTTTTTCCGACGGATTTTGTCCAACACATGTGTTGCATACACACGGTTGGACAAAGTTGTCGGAAAATCCGATCATTCTGAACGTGGTGACGTTCGTTGCGTACGACGGAACTACGTAGAGGCTAGTAGCCATTAGCTTTGGTCTCGTAATTTGATCTGAGCATGCGTGGCACTTTGTCCGTCGGAATTCTCTACACACGATCAGAAAAAGTCTGATAGGATTTTGTTGTCGGAAAATTTGAGAGCAGGATCTCAAATTTTTTACGTCGGAAATTCCGATAGAAAAGTCAGATGGAGCCCACGCACGGGCGGATTTTCCGACAACATGGTCCGATCGGACATTTTCCGTCGGAATTTCCGACCGTGTGTACGGGGGCTTAGGCTCTTGTAGGCACTTATGATAGCTGTCTGCCCATACCTCCATACAGGCAAACAGTTACTCAGCTGCGGGAAGTGTCAGTGAACTACGAGGGCGCTGATGAGTGCCCTGGTAGTTCATTAAGAACTACAAGTTGTCTGCCGCAGTGGAAGATGGGACTTGTAGTTCATTTATTCACAGATTGCTGTGAATGAATGGCACGGCTGGGTGCGCTGTTTTTAAATTGTGACAGTGGATACAGGGAGAGGATTCACTGCCCGCTGTCACAGTGGGGGCTCAGGAAGGGGGGAGGATGGCTGGTGCATTAGTAACATGCTACATTTTACACCCTGAATAAGGTTGGAACATGTAATATGTTCCTAAAGGTGAATTTATCCTTTAATTATTCACTTTTAAAGTGCACCCAAGTAAGAAATTAAAATTTCTGTTAGTATTCACACACTAATTTTCTAAATATCTCAGATTTGCGTGGTAAGATATTAATAGATGAGTTCCACTCATCTGTACTTCTGCAATGACCATTATTGCCAATCCTTAAAGTGGTAGTAAACAGCAAAAAAAATAAAAATTCCAGCAAAGGTATGCATTGCTTACTAGCACATTATGAAAGTCTTCCCTGAAAACGAAGCCCTCCAGTGGTGCATGGCTTCCATCTTCACCCGATCTTCCTTCCAGGTTCACGGCTTTGGCTGTTTGACTGGCCAAGCCACGATGTCGTTACTATAGTAGCAGCTGGTGGAGTCACAGTTTTCACAAGGTGCTTTGATTCCCAAAGCACCCCCCCCATGTTGATGGCATGTGGCCTGGCATAGTTCGAAGGGGAGCTTGCTCGCCCCCCCTACTCTTTTCTTACCTGCCAGGCTGCATGCTCGGATAAGGGTCTGGTATGGATTTTACGGGGGACCCCACGCCATTTTTTTTTTAAATTTTGGTGAGGGGTTCTCCTTAAAGTCCATACTGTGGAGGACCCCATGCCGTTTTTTTTTCAATAGCCGAATGTCGCCAATTGCAACCCCAAGTCAAGTTAAATGGGATTTGACTCATTTTGTTTTCTTTAGAATTGTAATTTTTGCTGCAGCATGTTCTATGCATGCTACAAATCTGCCACTTTACAGGCAGACTAAGGGGACCCCCTAGGCACTATATTTGAAGGAATTTTTCATTTTTATTGTTGCACTTAAAGCATCATTAAAATCAATTTTCTTGAAAAAAAATTTTTTTGCATTGATTCATCATCCCCAGGGCAGTACCTGGACCCCCCATACCCCTTTTATGGCAAATTACTTGCATATAAGCCTTCAAAATGGACACTTTTGATTTCTTATGTTCGGCTCCTAAAGACTTCAATGGAGTTTGCTGTTCAGGGCAGAACTTTTCCCCTGTTTGGGAGTTCTGCTGTGAACTGAACAAGGGGGTGTTCGGCCCATCTCTTGTCCCTGCACGTAAAAGGGAAGCAAGCCATCGTGCATCAATTGGAGATTGGAGATCACAGTCGTGGATTACTCTAGGTGGTTCCATTTGGTATTTCATGGTGGAAATTTACTTCTACTCTGGTCTCATTGAAGACAAAGACTGCAGAGAAGAGTCCTTTATCATAGAGCGGATGTGGTGCAATTTACCCAGAAATACTGAATTTATTACTTATTTTAGGATAGTGGGTAAAGCCATGCAAATAATTCATTTATTCTCCCTGAGTCTACTCTGCGTCCAGAACTGCTAGTTTACAGTGCAGATAAAGCCTAATATTATGATATTCATTCCAAACTGCATGCAGATGTTTCATGCTTGTTGGTTATTAGGGATGAGCTCAGGCGTGTTCGCATGGTCCACGTGCAGAGCCCGCCAGGAAGTCGGTGCGGGGCAGCGCTAATCACAGGCAGTGAGACATTGCTCGATCTCTGCAGCCGCACATCGGGGCAATGTCTCACTGCTTGTGATTAGCGCAGCGCTGTGCCGACTTCCTTGTGGGCTCTGCACGTGGACCATGCAAACACGCCGGAGATCATCCCTATTGGCTATCCTCAGTGCAGTGTATGGAAACCATGGCTTCTAAGGAATAGGGCTTGGTGACCAACAAGAAAGTATCACCAGATGGGTGAAATTTAACCGCATCAGCACCGGGCCATTTTTTACCCTTCCTTACCAGAGCACTTTTTGCGATTCGGCACTGCGTCGCTTTAACTGACAATTGCGCGGTCGTGCGACGTTACACCCAAACAAAATTGACGTCCTTTTTTTCCCACAAATAGAGCTTTCTTTTGGTGGTATTTGATCGCCCCTGCGGTTTTTATTTTTTGTGCTATAAACAAAAGAAGAGCGACAATTTTGAAAAAAAAACACAATATTTTTTACTTTTTGCTATAATAAATATCCCATTTTTTTAAAAAAAAAACTATTTTTTTCCTCAGTTTAGGCCGATACGTATTCTTCTACATATTTTTGGTAAAAAAAATCGCAATAAGCGTATATTGATCGGTTTGCGCAAAAGTTATAGCGTCTACAAAATAGGGGATAGATTTATTGCATTTTTTTTTTTACTAGTAATGGCGGCGATCTGCGATTTTTTTTTTTCGTGACTGCGACATTGCGGCGGACACTTCGGACACTTTTGACACATTTTTGGGACCATTCACATTTACACAGCGATCGTTGCTATAAAATTGCATTGATTACTGTGTAAATGTGACTGGCAAGGAAGGGGTTAACACTAGGGGGCGGGGAGGGGTTAATGTTTTCCCTAAATGTGTGATTCTAACTGTGGGGGGAGGGGACTCAAGGGGAGGAGACCGATCATGTGTTCCTCCGTGCTGGGATCACATGATCGCTCTCCTGCTCGCTGACAGGACGTGGAGCTGTCCCATAATCACCACTTTTAGCACCCCCTCTCCCGATGTTCCCAATACTTAGCCCCTGCCACCCACAAAATCCCCCCTCCAAACACAAATTCATGAGGAAGGAAGGAAGAGAAAGGGACTGAGGACAGAGATTCCAATGCATCTTGGGGGGGGGGGGGGGCAGTTTGGCATGTTTGTCCTGGGCTCTAGATGACCTTATCCCGGTGTTGTCGATATGTGCCCGCTGTCGAAAAGTGCTCGTACAGAACGGAAGGGCACTCCAGCTGAGTTGCTGATCAGCTGGAGTGACGTCACCATATCGCAAATCGTAGCAGCCTTTTTTCGATGGGAGATAACATTTCTCTGGCACAATTTAATGCTATGCAAAGAGCGGAGGGACACCGTATTTGTCATATTGTGCCTCACTGTTGCGCCCCGAGTTTACAGCGAGGCACAATCTGACATCTACGGTGTCCCTCCGCTCTTTGCATAGCATTAAATTGTGCCCGTAAAATGGTAACTCCCGTAGAAAAAATCCTCCTATGATGTGCGCATGCACTATGGTGACATCACTCCAGCTGATTGGAAAATCAGCTGGAGTGCCCTTACGTTCTGCGCTGCACTTTTCGACGGAGGGCACAAATGGATAGAACACCGGCACTGCACCCACCCACCCCAACTACTCTCATCGCCACAGAATGACGCTCCCTGAACCCCTATCCACCCAAATCCCCCACAAATACCAGCTTCCAGGATGCATAGCTCCCAACTGTCCCTGATTTCGAGGGACTGTCCCTGATTTGGAGCAATGTCCCTCTGGCCCTCATTCCTCCTCATTTGTCCCTCATTTTGGTCTGATCCATATAGTTGTATATAAAATACACATTTTATCTTTCAAAAAGTGTTTCCCAGTGCTAAATCTTTCATCCAAATTCTAAATTGCTGCATTTGTACATTTTAATAGCCAATATAAAGGAATAGCAGTGGTTAAAAAAAAAAGTCCTTGTTGATTTAATTAACCTTTTTTTGTTAATTCTCCTTTAAGGGGGCGTGGCAGGGGGCGTGTTCTATGCCTACATACTTTGTTAGTAGGTGTCCCTCATTCCCATCTCAAAATGTTGGGAGGTATGTATAATGAGACATGTATGGGGAGTGCGGGCTGCTAGAGAGGATCGGAATACACAGCCCTGCCCCTTCCTCTCCCATTGATATGAAGCTCAGTTGGTTACATAGTGACGATGTAGGTCACGTGTGCGCCGCTCTCCTGTGTGTGTGTGTGTGTGTAAGCCTACTCGGCAGTTGTGGGGTTATTTTTTTTTATCCTCGCTCGTTCGGCTCCTCCCCCTACATCACAATCTTTTGATTGGAAGTGCCTGTATCCGGACATGCGCAGTATGCACAGGGGAGGAGAATGTACTAGTGCACCGGTCAGTGGTTGGCGCGGTGTTCGGTTGTGATGTGAGGTGAGGTAGTGGCTGGGCTCAGTCATCGTGGTGTGTGCGGTGGTTCTCTGTAGTCTCCATATTATGTCCTCCAGTCAGAGCTCTCCATGTCCGGCCTGTATGTGAGGAAGGCCCGCTCTGCTCAGCCCTCTTCCCTCCGGTCCCTGTATCAGTCCAGCTCTGCTTTGTGTACATTTATAAACTCCTAACGTATTGCTGCTGTCTGAGGTAATGCTGACCTTTTCTTATACGTCATAAAATTTTATAATATATATATATATATATATATATATATATATATATATATATATATATATATATATATATAATGTGTATATATATATATAAGCAGAGGCCTGGGATAATGAAATGGTGTCTGGCTTTATATTGCACAGCTGTTTAATAACCGCAAACTATCACACCTAACCGTTAGCTGACCGCATCTTCTGGAAGCTTAAATCGGTATTTTTTGCTGTTAAATTAATTAGAACCCCCAAATAATATATATATATATTTTGCAGAGACCCTAGAGAATAAAATGGCAATCGCTGCAATATATATTTTATTTTTTTATTTTTTGTGCAGCGGTCTTTCAAGGGCATTTTTTTGGGGGAAAAAAAATACACTTAACTAAAACTCAAGGTTACCCCATTTTATTGGTGTAATGGGAAAGATGATGTTACGCAGAATAGATACCTAATATGACACGATTTTAAATTGCGCGCGCTCATGGAATGGCGACAAACTACGGTTGTTAACCACTTCAATACAGGGCATGTAAACACCTTCATGCCCAGACCAATTTTCAGCTTTCAGCGCGGTCATGCTACACTGTACCCAAATTAAATTTTTATCATTTTTTTTTTTCCCCACAAATAGAGATTTCTTTTGGTGATATTTGATCACCTCTGCGGTTTTTATTTTTTGCTAAACAAATAAAAAAAAAAGACTGAAGATTTTGAAAAAAAAATAGTTTTTTTTTTTTTTTGTTTCAAAACTTTGTAAATAAGTTTTCTCCTTCACTGATGGGGCTGCACTGATGGGCACCGATGAGGTGGCATTGATGGGCACTGATGGTGGCACAAATTGGCACTGCTAGCTGGCACGGATTGGCATGGATAGGTGGCACGGATTGGCATGGATAGGTGGCACGGATGGGAACTGATAGGCAGCATTGTTTTGTATTGATGGATGCCAATCAGTGCCAAACAATAATGCATGCCTATCAGTGATGCCCATTGTGGGCACTGATTGGCATCCATTGTGGGCACTGTGACCTGGTGGTCTAGGGTGGCATACCTTGTGCTGGGCATCCCTGGTGGTCCAGTGTGGGCATCCTCGGGGGGGCTGCGCTGATAATCGATCAGCACAGACCCCCCCCCCTGTCAGAGGAGCAGCCGATCGGCTCTCCTCTACTCGCGTCTGACAGAGGAATGATCAGCCATGATTGGACACGGCTGAACACGTGGTAAAGAGTCTCCGTCGGAGACTCTTTACCGAGATCGTAGTTGGAGGGTGTCAGACTGACACCCCGCAACAACGATCGCCGCAATGCGCTCCCCCAGGGGCGCGCAGCGGCTCAAAATCCTGAGGACGTCATACCAGTTTAGAGTTTTAGAAGAAGTCTTGCACTAAAATGATTGCTCTAACGATCATGGCAATACCTCACGTGTGGTTTGGAACACCGTTTACATATGCTTGAGCGACTAAGACCCCTTTCACACTGAGCCACGGCCGCGTTGGAGCTAAAACATTGCTAGTTTTAGGGGTGCTTTTTAGCGCAGTTTAAAGCGGTTTGGTACTCAAAATTACAACTTTATATTATTTAAAGCAGTTTATCTATTAGATGCTCAAACGATCATTAAAAAAAAAAAAAAAAAAATTATGCAGTACTTACTGTTTAGTAGTCATTCTTAGAATGACTTCCGGGCTCTCCTCCCGTGGGAGTAGGCGTGGTTTTCGGCTTTCCCCGGCTCCGCAATGACCCCTGGGAGCTCTGTAATAGTGTACCCAAGAAGCAGTGCGGGACGCCGTCATCCAGGAATCACGTGAGACGGCACTGCTAGCTCAGATAACTGAGCATGCGCGGCATCGAGCGGTGAATGCTGGGAGCACAGCATTCACCGCATCCCGGAACTAATTGCTTGTGGGTTTTCAAATGCCCACAAGCAAAATGGAAACGCCCGGGACAAGTTTTTATAAGTTGTATTAAAGGACTAAATCAGCGATCCGGGGATGAAGAAGCAGCAACAGGTGAGTGCTACAGTTGCAGTGTTAGAAGAAAACAATGACAACAACAACAAAAAAAAAAAAAAAAGATAGGTCCGCGGAATCCCGCTTTAACTGCAGCCTGCCCACTGTCAAATGACGGCGGGGCGGCTCTCGTTCTGGGTCCCCAGAATGACCGCTCTCGCACACGCGAAGGCACAGAGCGGTGCTCGTGGCCTCGCCGTGTTGCTAGGACATCATCGATCTCTGTAAAGTGTCCAATCACAGCCGGTCACGTGTAAACGCGGAGATGCTGGAAATCTGCTCCCGCCTCACACTGACGGAGTGTGTGGCGAGGAGAGCCGATCAGCTGCATTTCCACGCAGGGGGACATCTAGGAATGTAATCAGTGCCCTGATTACAATATAGCAGTACAGTGTCACCAATCAGTGCCCATTAGCGATGCCAGTCAGTGCTGGCAATCGGTGCTGCCCATCACTGCTGTCGATCAGTGCCCATAAGTGCAGCATATTAGTGCCACCTCATCAATGCCCACCAGTTCAGCCTATCAGTGCCGCCTCATCAGCGCACATCAGTAAGGGCGAAAAATTATTGGTTACAAAATTTACTGACAGAAAAAATTTAAATTGGAAAGGGTATAGATGTTGTGCTTGAGTACTGGTGTGCGTGGGTATAAACTTAACCCTTATATTTAAATAAATCACATAAATATGGATATATCATATAAAATAAACCATAAATATGTCATAAAAATATAGAATATAAAAGATATAAATACAGTTATTTAAGTGTAAAACTGAATAAAAACGTGAATAAATAACTGTGAAAGTGAAAAAAGTGATCCTGTGACGGATAAAAATTTGATTATAGTGAACAGTAAAATAATAATAATATTGTGAATATCAAAGCATGAGTCTATTAGGGTAATAAAAGCGACAAGTGGATATTGAGTGGGGAACAACCAAACTTTATATATATGTGTATACAGCGGTATAGTCCATATAAGTGACAAAATATTTGTGAATAGCTGTTGACACTGTATGGTGTTCTAGGTGGGGTGATCGTGGTCCTGTCCTGTCGGCGTCAACACTTATTGAAAAGAGGCTTACCGGCGGTCACGGACTTGAAGAGACATACGCCTCACAAGTCGTGACAAGCTTTTTTGTGGAGGGTTACCAGGTTCCTATTCCACGGATAGGCTCCAAGGTTGATATGCGCAAAATAAATGGCCAGCAGGTGGAATGTGGTCGTCAAAAAGCTCCAATAGTTCTCCCATATTCATATGTATTGGATCATATTGAGAGAGAGAGAGACTCACATAGTGTAATACTGTAAGATATATTTAATGTTGTAAGAAAACAGATTAAAAACACTCACATTTAAGTAGATAAAATTAGGCTCATAATAAGTGGTAAAGATGGCGAAGTGCTGTTGTAGTCCACTTCTTGTTCAGCCGTCACTTACCGCAAAGCTCGTGGAGGACCGGCAGGTCTCCGATGAGTTCTATAGTATAGGAAACTGGAAGCAACAAGCATTTTCATCACTTCCAGTTTCCTGGATGTAAATACACTTTTTTAAATTTGGAAAGCATCCTAACACACCGATCTTGGTGTGATCAGATGCTTAAAAGGGCAGATTAGACATCTATATAAGAATAAAAAAAAAAAAAAAACATTTAAAGCACTTGCGTGCAAAGGGGGATGCACACATTGGTCCTGCACGCATACGTAAACGGCTATCGTACCACACATGTGAGGTATCCCCTCGAACATCAGCGCAAGACTATTTAATTTTAGCACCAGACCTCCTGAGGTAACACTAAACTGGTAACCTGTAAAGGCTTTTAAAGCATCGCTTGTGACAACAGTTTGTTGCCATTCCACGTGCGTGCGCAATTTTAAAGCATCACATAATGTGTATCCTTTTTTTTCTGCCCAAGACCATATTTTATATGTTACCAAATAATGGGTTATATATTGTGCTTGTGTGCATTAAAATTTATTAAAGTGCATTTTGAAAAAAAATTTGGGGTCGAAACACCGCTGAGTAAATACCATGTGACATAAAAATTTTAGCTCCGGAAGGTTGTCTTCTTTTTTTTTTTCTCACAAATAGAGCTTTCTTTTGGTGGTATTTGATCAAACAAAAAACCCGACAATTTGGAAAAAAACAACATTTTTAACTTTTTGCTATAATATCTCAATTAAAAAAAAGTTTAGGCCAATATATATTCTTCTTCATATATTTGGTATAAAAAATCACAATAAGCGTATATTGGTTTGCGCAAAAGTTAAAGCATCTAAAAAATAGGGGATAGCTTTATGGCATTTTAATTGTTTGTTAGTAGCAATGGTGGCGATCTGCAATTTCTATTGGGATTGTGGAGGACAGATCAGACACGTTTGACCCTTTTTTTTTTTTTTTTTGGGACCATTGACTTTTTTTATACAGCGATCGGAGCTAAAAATAGCCATCTTACTGTATAACTGTTCCTGGCAAAGAAGGGGTTAACACTAGGGGGCGATCATGTACTGTATATACACAGTATCTCACAAAAGTGATTGCACCCCTCACAAATTTTTGTTAATATTTTATTATCCTTTCATGTGACATATAATGGAATAGATTTAAATCTAAGCCCGGGTTCACACTATAGCTTGCTGCGCATCGCACAGGAGCACTGTGCGTCCCTGTTCCCCATTTCATGGACGAATCGGGCAGATTCTATGCCTGAATTCGGCCCTGAAACGGAGCCAAAGACGTACAGCGTTTTTGTGCAGTGCGCTCCGCAGCTGCCCCGGAGATATGTGAACCTTCTCCATAGGGAGCCAGTCACTTTCTCCTACTATGCAAATTAGATGCGGGGAAACGCACAGCTAATTCGCATAGGTGTGAATGGGGGGCTACAATTTTTCTAAAGGGCCTTGTGTGACAGAGCCTAGCATAGCATATACTCAATTGTATGGGTAGTTGTGGAAAAACTAAAGTAGCCCATTTGGTGCAAATTTGGACTAGTTGTTTGACGAAAAATAGAAAATGACATAACACCTATAAAAGACAAATTTTAAGAAAAAAAAATTATAATAAATTCCCGTTGTCATCTTTTGTTCATTTTTTTTTTTTTTTTTTTTTTTTTGTATTACAGGGTTCAGGCCCCTAATGGTGTTTTGTTCTGGATTTGAAAGACGGCAGTGAGGAGCTCAATTGTAAACGTCTGCCAAAACTTGTTTTCTAAGGTTAGTTCGAAGACCATATAGGAAATGGGAGCGCAGAATGAGATTATTACATTTTATACTTCACAATGGTTAGTTATTGGAAAAGACATTGAGGGCCCCAGAAATTTGATAAAGAAGTGTTTGGTTAAAAAAAAGTTGAGAAGAATTTATATTTCATCTAAACCCAATCACATAACGGTGTTAAATCTGAAGCATAATCTGCTTCTATTTTGCCTTGCCAGGTTCTTCAATGCCCCCTCCTCCCCAAAATCAAAAAGCTAATAAATTTTTAATTAAACTTTTCTGTTTTCATTTCAAACTTCAGTTTAAACCCAGGGGTGCCACCACTGGATTCTTGTGCTATGTATGACTGGTTGGAGGGACGAGCATTGTGCTGTATATAGATTCCTGAAAACTTCACAGCACTCCTTTCAAGAGCCCTCACTTCCTATGAAAATAGCGGCCTCATCCAGTGATACCAGAGCATTTTACACGACAGTAGTATGACTTTTTCATCCTACTTTGCTCTGCGACATCAGTCCTACATCCATCCAACTTTCATGAACAGGATACTACTTTGATTCAGACTTTTCAGATAGTACCACAATCAAAACTAACACACAATGGCAGGGGCTACAGCAGGGGGCAGGAAATAACACATTGTCGGATGCCAAAGTCGGATGGTTAGGACAAGGATCCGATTTTGTTCCTACTTCAATGATAGTCAATGGGATAAAGTAGAATCAAAGTCGGACCAAAGTAGTACAGGGAGCATTTTCAAAGTCGGACTGACTTGTGTCGGACCAGTTAAGACAGCTCCCATAGGGAAACATTGATTTTCACACATCGTGCGACATGATCTCCCAATGTTGGAGCATTTGTCGTACCAGTGTGAACCCGGCCTTAACCCTTAATTTACTCTAATCAGCCTTAATTAACTCCCTATTCTCCTCCATTTAATTATTTTCCGGCTTTTTTTTTTTTTTTTTTTTTTTTTCAAACTTGTCCTATCAGGAGAGAAAGCGGGCAGGGCCGAACCACAGCTCCGTGTCTGAATAGCAGCTGCAATTTGAGTACCCGCATAGCAAGCTATTAGCTGTGGGAACACTCAACAGGAGGAAGGGGCCAGGAGCTCCAGCCAGGGACCTGAAAAGAAGAGGATCCGAGCTGCCCTGTGCAAAACCACTACACAGGACAGTTAAGAAAACTTTACAATCAGTTTAAGGTCCAGTTAGTATTATGCTATGACTAACCTATATGTAATCACGTTACAGCAATCTCCAGATTGGCTTGTTGTAAATACATTTTTATGTATTTTTCTAATAAACTATATTTTTATTTTATCTGCTTCCAATTTCTGGGTATCAAGATAGTCCTATAACCACCACAGGTGTTGCATGGTATTCTATTTGGAGTAGCCCATGTCGACCCATTCCCCCCTTTTTTTTTTTTTAATCAATTCAATCAGGATGATGATGATACCCGCCCCTACCCTTTTTCTTTTAACACCATTTGAGGCAACGCAACCTTATATACATTTTGTATGAATGACTGGAAGACACTTGGAGCCTGAGTACCGAGTCCTCAACTCCCTATTAAGACTTACTGGGACTTGGGTTTGAACGTTGTGTTGCTTCTCTGGATTCCCTTGCCAGCATTGTCCATGTCTCCCTGCTGTGGGTGCCCCCTTTAGTAAGTGGTGTGCTAAGGGGTGCACCTGTTTGGATGTGTTTCCAAGCCAGGCCGTGTGCATGCATAGACTCTCACAGTGCCAGTAAGCCATGGCCCAGATCCCTCATCACAAGAGTTTGGCTGACCGTATCAAGAGCCTATGGCTCACTCTGCTGCCTGTGTCTCCTGTGAGACCAGGAAGAGAAGAAGCTGTGCTTCACATGACATTACTGGATTAGTGAGAGGAACCAGGTAAGTGTTTAGGGCTGGGGGTAGGGGGGGGGGCAGGTAGTGGGGTACCTTTTTACTTTTTAACATTATTATAATTTCTGATTAGAAGCAATAGTCTAATCTAGACAATCAGCAATTCTCCTGAGCTTTACTCACAATGGTGTGCATGTGCAGCTGAATGGCTACTCAGAGGCACTTTGTGGAACCATAAGTCTGTGTAAGCATTACAGCACAGGTCCCCCGGCCCAGCTGTGATACTGTCGTCATTCATGAAAAAACAATCTTCCTCATTCATGACATTTTCAATAGGAATGTGCTTCAGCTCTGCCTAGCCTCGCTTTAGCTTGCAGGAGTGACTGTAAGTGCACCGCCAAAGAAACGTCTTTTACACATATCAAAGTACTAAAATGGTGTAACTGATTGCATGGAGTTAATTGAAAGCAAGCTTTTTTTATTTTATTTTTTATTTTTTGCATTTTAACCCCCCAAAGAATTTCCCCCCTTCCTTACCAGAGCACTTTTTGCGATTCAGCACTGCGTCGCTTTAACTGACAATTGCGCGGTCGTGCGATGTGGCTCCCAAACAAAATTGATGTTTTTTTTTTTTTTTTTCACACAAATAGCTTTCTTTTGGTGGTATTTAATCACCCCTGCGGTTTTTATTTTTTGCGCTATAAACAAAAAAAGAGCGACAATTTTGAAGAAAATGCATTATTTTTTTGCTATAATAAATATCCCCCACAAATATATAAACATTTTTTTTTCCTCAGTTTAGGTCGATACCTATTCTTCTACATATTTTGATTAAAAAAATCGCACTAAGCGATTGATTTGGTTTGCGCAAAAGTTATAGCGTCTACAAAATAGGGGATAGTTTTATGGCATTTTTATAAATATTTATTTATTTTTCTAAATGGTGGCGATCATCGATTTTTATCGTGACTGCAACATTATGGTGGACACAACAGACATTTTTGGAACCATTGTCATTTATACAGCAATCGGTGCTATACAAATGCACTGATGTTAACCACTAGGTGGCAGTTTAGGGGTTAAGTGTGTCCTAGGGGCGTGTTTCGAACTGTGGGGGGCGTGCCTGTGTGTGACACATCACTGATCTCTGCTCCGATCACAGGGAGCAGAGATCAGTGACACTGTCACTAGGCAGAACGGGGAGATGCTTGTTTACATTAGCATCTCCCCGTTCTTCCTCCCCGTGAGGCGATCGCAGGTATCCCCGCGGCGATCGGGTCTGCGGGACCTGCGACCTGACTCTCGGAGCTTGCCATGGGCGTGAGCCCGCTGGCCACCTCTTAAAGGGCAATGTACAGATATGTGATTCTGCCGATTGTATATGCCGACCAAGCAGGTTAATATGTAGACAGCATTCAGGTAAAAGCCATTTAGACTTTAGAATCACTTTAATGCACTTTAAGTTTGGTGATCAACTATACAGTTCAGGTCTGTTATGAAGTTATAGCTGAGCTTTTAGAAATAAAATATTACCATGCTGTGGGTATCCAAACAAAATAAGGTAGGTTACTTATTACTAGTAAAATACTAGCATTTCAAACATTTTTTTTTTTTTTTTTTCATGTTTAGAACAGAGTTCACCTTGTAGTCACCTGCTTAGCTATTAATGCACTCTTTCCAATAGTGATTCAAAAAGTGATCCTGTTAACTTCATAATGTAACAGTGCAATTGTTCCTTTTTTAAATGTATATTTTTATTTTTAACTAAATACAATTATTTTTTTCAAAATAACTTTTTTTTTTTTACAGAATGCCAAGTTGTTTTGTTAAATCATGTTCCATTTCATGGAGATCAGACAAAGAAATTTTACATGTCTTTCCCCGAAATCGTGATCGTATAGGAATATGGCTTGAGAAACTTAACATTCATGGACAAGAATTTGAATATCTTTTAGAAAGGATTGCAACATCACAAAAAGGGAGATTCAGAATTTGCTCTCGTCATTTCAAAGAAACGGATTATAATAACAGGGGTCCACAAAAGTTTCTGAAGAATACAGCTTACCCTTCCTTAAATTTGGAAAATATTAGTGAATCCTCAACTACAAGCTTACGATTTAGCGGAGCTGAAGTTGAGCACAATTATCATAAACGTCTCAGAACAGATAGTTACAAAACTTCAGAACCTACAACTAATACCGCAGAAAGTAGCTCTGGAAAAAATGTTACTGTTATGGAAACAAGTTCTGAAAAAAGTGATTATTTAGAGGGATATGCATCACAAATCACTAACTGTAATCTTGAAGAGAGCCAGTTTGTAGACTGCATCTTGGATTCAACAAGTGAAAGCATTTATTTTAATACTGAGCACAGTTTAGATATTCCTCTATCGCATACACAGACCCAAACAAGAAAGCACTGTAAAATTTGTCCACATGGTCTAACAATCCCTCGAAATTCCAAAATAAAGAAAATAAATAGAGGCATACAGTGTGCAGAGCCAACAATTTCCATTGGTACACAGTGTTCTCTTGTTGATTTGCCTCCACTAACTTTACTTCCAGTAAAGGAAACACATTTTTTGAAGATCGAAAATTTGGCACCATCCAGTGAGGATATTTTACAATCCTCTTTTAGTAAAAATATGTTACCAGAACACACAAGTGATCCACCAGCCATACAAGAAAACAAGTACAGAGTGCATCATGATCCAAACGTCTACATTGTTGGATTACCACCAAATCAAAGACTAAAACAAGAACATGTATCTGCAAATGATGAAGTATTATATCCTTTGGCTAGTTCTATTGCACCTCAAAATAAAATAATTGACAAAGACACCTCTTATCATCCCTCCCAAGAAGTACAAGTAAAATCCGAAGAAATTGAGGATGAAGAATTGTATGTTGATTCTGTGGATCCAGACCTTTCTTTTGTATATTTGCCACCAGATAAAGGGCGTGTAAGCATGGCAAGACAGAAAAAGTTTTTAGTCTTTGAAGAATGTTTAGACAAGCTGCTTATGAGTTCTCATTGTTTGTTTGATCCATGTTGCACTGGGATCATAATAGAGCTGAGAAAATACATGGTTGGGTCAGCATTAGTAGTGTATGCGGAGTGTAGTAACAGACACAAATTTAAATTGTGGAATAGCCAACCTTTTATAGGGCACATGCCTGTTGGCAACTTGTTAATTTCATCAGCAATCTTATGTAGTGGATCTAATTTTTGCAAGATGCAGAATTTTTTTTCTGTATTGGATATGTTGGCTATTTCGGGAGCCACACACTACAATATTCAAAGAAAATATCTGTTTCCGACCATTCAACATCACTGGACCTCTCAGCGCAATAAGATCATTGAAAAAATAGGACACAAAGCTGTTGCATTAATTGGTGATGGACAATGTGAGTCATCAGGGTTTGATGCAAAATATTGTACTTATACCCTAATTGATGCAGAAACAAATTTCATAATAGATTTTCAGGTAAATCAACTTCTGCCTGGACGTTCTTCTGTTTCACTAGAAACACTGACTTTTATTGAAGCCCTAGATCGAATTATAGGGGATCACATAAAGGTAAAAGTAATTGCCACCGACAGACCTGTTTCCATTGGAAAAATTATTAGGCAGAAATATCCATGCATAAAGCATGAATTTGATGTATGGCATATGGCCAAATCTATTGAAGCAAAACTTGATGCAGCTAGTAAAAAGAGCACTTGCAGAGAATTGTCTGGCTGGGTATCTTTGGTCAAAAAACATTTGTGGT
Source organism: Lithobates sylvaticus (assembly GCA_028564925.1). Lineage (NCBI taxonomy): Eukaryota > Metazoa > Chordata > Amphibia > Anura > Ranidae > Lithobates > Lithobates sylvaticus. Next base: position 544,676,797 of record CM053026.1, read on the forward strand.
GGTCATTAAGCACTTGTCAGAATAATCCTACACTCCTTAAAGAGAAATGGCTTTCTGTAAGTTATCACTCTGCGAATGTACATGAATGGACGGGTAATACTTTGTACCATCGATGTTCACATCCGCTTATTACAGGTGAAGAAGAAAGAGTCTATGAGTGGTTAACACCTGGTTCTGCAGCTCTACATCATCTCAATTCTATAGTTCAAGATCCAAGATTCCTAAAATACCTTGAGCACCTTTCTGGATTGTATCACACAGGAGAAGTTGAAGTATTTCATAGCATGGTCCTCAAATATCGTTCAAAACGTTTTTTTTATTTGGATGCCATGGTGGCAAGAACCCAACTGGCTGCCATGGATCACAACACAAACATCAGTAGGCTTCAAGCAGAGATTGGTAACCCCAAAGCAGAATCAGAGGAAACATCACGTTTCCATTGTGGCTTCAGCCATTCAAAAAAGGACTGGGTTGTGAGAAAAATATATCAGGCAACCAGTCAGGATTTTGTGAAGGATATAATCTCTGATGTGGTAGACTATGCTGCTGGAATTAAACGTTTTCAGTGGAATTCAAGACAGTCAACATGTGTGAAATCATAGCCCTGTTTCCAAGACCAGAAAAAGTGAGCTTCT